>CM075979.1:67719314-67897146 GCA_038087875.1 Malacoraja senta | reverse complement strand
GATTGAACGCTGTGAGGCAGCAGGTGAGCGTGCAAACTCCACACAGACAGCACCCGAGGTCAGGATTGAACGCTGTGAGGCAGCAGGTCTACAAGCTGTGTCACCGTGCTGCCCTTTACATTGTTAAGTGATGCTGGTGGAAGAAAAGTAGTCAAAACACCAGTAACTGACTTTCAGAAATAATCTTTCTTCTTCCCGCCCCCCCCCCCCCCCCCCCACCCTCATATCTATCTGAAGAAGGGTCTCGACCCGAAAACTTGCCTATTTCCTTCACTCCATAGATGCTGCCTCACCCGCTGAGTTTCTCCAGCATTTTTGTCTACCTTCAGAAATAATCTATTGCTTAAAACAATTGGGGACTTCCCAAGGATGTGATTAGTACAGCATTTTCATCCCTTCTGTTCAATGTTTGATGAACGTATCCAATAATCTACTGATATTATGGACTTCAAATTACTGTAACAGATTCTGTTATGATCTACTCTCAAAGTATAGTGTATTTGTCACACACACTTTCATTTTTATGTTATGTAATTATTGCTGTATCATTGCTTCTTCCTCGCCATTTATTAGGAATTGCAGAGCTGCCTGCCCGGTCATTGTTAGCCTTGAGAATTCACCCAGTTTCATTCGTTGTTCTAGCGTGCAACAATTTTCATTTCATGCGATCGGAGCAGAATGAGGCCATTCGGCCCATCAGGTCTACGCCGCCATTCAAACATGGCTGATCTCTCTCTCCCTCCTAACCCCATTCTCCTGCCTTCTCTCCATAACCCCTGACACCTGTACTAATCAAGAATCTATCTATCTCTGCCTTAAAAATATCCATTGACTTGACCTCCACAGCTTTCTGTGGCAAAGAATTCCACAGATTCATCCTTCTAAACTCCAGTGAGTAGAGCCCCAGTGCCGTCAAACGCTCACCATATGATATTTATTTGGCCTATTTAATGCAGCGTAATAATTCCTAGCACTTGGCTGTATCAGAGGGTCGTGCCGACTCTTTCAGGTTAAGACAGCTAGTCTTAGTTTTTATTATTGTTAAGTTAATTATTGTCACGTGCACAGTGGAAAGTTTGTTTTGTTGCTGGTCGGTGTGGACGCGGTGAGCCAAAGGGCCTGTTTCTCTGCTGTTCCCACAATGGGCATCACTAAGGACAGATCACACTGCTCTTTTTGCACTTTTTCTGTGCACGCGGTTGTTGCTGAACCTCAAACGTCCCTAGACTCATTACTGTGAGGAGAAGGCCATTTGGCCCTTTGAGCCTGATGCTCTCGTTTCCTCCACATTCCAAAGGGTGCAGAGAAAATTTACGAGGATGTTACCAGGACTCGAGGGCCTGAGCTATGGGGAGAGGTTGAGCAGGCTAGGACTCTACTCCTTGGAGTGCAGGAGGATGAGGGGCGTACAAATTCATGAGAGGAATAGATTGGGTAGACGCACAGAGTCTCTTGCCCAGAGTAAGGGAATCAAGAACCAGATGTAGGTTTAAGGTGAAGGGGGAAAGATTTAATAGGAACCTGTGGGAAAACGTGTGGGTGCATAGAACAAGCTGCTGGAGGAGATAGTTGAGGCAGGTAGTATCGAAACATTTGGACGTACATGGATTGGACAGGTTTAGAGGGATATGAGCCAAACACAAGCAGGTGGGACTAGTATAGATGGGAAATGTTGGTCGGCGTGGGCAAGTTGGGCCAAAGGGCCTGTTTCCACACTATGACTCCATGACATAGTCTTACAGTTTAATTGGCCTCAGTAAATTACCTCTAGTGTGGGGAGTGGATGAGACAGTGGGATAACATAGAACTAGTGTGAACAGATGAGCGCTGGTCACCGTGGGCCAAAGGCCTGTTTCCGTGTTATATCCTTCAATCAATAAAAGCCTGAGAGATCAGAACTGTGAGCAATACTGCAGCATGGTTGCTCAAAATCATTCCGACAGATACATTTCCTTAAACTGTTCCATGTATACAATAATTAGTTTTCAGTAAAGCCCTATTATTCTTTCAACTGTAAAAAATGTTCCATTGCTTACAGCAGTTTGAGTTATGAATGGATATTAAAAATTAATGTGTGAAAATGTAATCGTACTGATTTTCCATCTGCGTTGCTTTAACCCTAAGAATAATTCATCTCGGCTGAGCTAACGTGTTCAGAGGGTTTAGTGTCATACGTGTAGCATTGGGCGGCACGGTGGCGCAGCGGTAGAGTTGCTGCCTTACAGCACCAGAGACCCGGGTTCGATCCTCACTAAGGGTGCTGTCTGTACGGAGTTTGTACGTTCTTCATGAGACCACGTGGGTTTTCTCCGGGTGTTCCGGTTTCCTCCCACACTTTGCAGGTTAATTGGCTTCTGTAAATTGTCCCTAGCGTGTAGGATAGATCTACTGATGGGTAATCGTTGGTCAGCATGGACTCGTTAGGCCGAAGGGCTTGTTTCCACGCTATATCTCTAAACTAAACTAAACTAATTCCTATTGTAGCTGAAGAATGGTCCCGACCTGAAATGTCACCGATCCATGTTCACCGGGGACGTTGTCCGACTTGCTACTTCAACACTTTGTGTAGAGAGAAGGGGAGGGGGGGGTGGAAGGGGGATGGAGAGTGAGGGGGAGAGAGGGAGAAATGGGGAGGGAGGGAGGGGAACGAGGGGGAGGAGAGAGCAGGGAGAAAACAGTGGACAGAGGGAGAGAAAGGGATATGTGAACTAATGTATGGGGGTATATAATGTATTGGTGGGCTGTTTCCACACTATCTCTAAACTAAACTCAACTAAACTCAACTCAACTAAACTCAGTTAAACTAAACGACACCACTACGCTGGGTGTAGTAACTGGGATTTGCATGCCGGGGGTTCCAGTGACATTGAACCCGCGACCCCTGATTTGTGTGAGAGAGTTATCCCTGACTCACTGATGATGCTCACAAAGTTGACCTCGGTGCGAGAGGTTTCGTTATAACGGGACGCTCGACAAGATGATGATTCAATGGCATTCCTGTGAGACTAATGAAGGCAGTGTCACAGGGTGAGGCTCAGGCTGTGGGAGAAAGCGTCGGAGATTGTTGTGTGTGTGTGTGTGTGAGTGATGGCAACATGTTGCTGTGTTCCATGACAGAATCAGACACAAAAGGATAATGCCTTGTGGCATGAACTATTGGCTCCTCCAATCGACTGGGTAACTGAGAGAATTGTTTGTAACCCGAATGGGAGTTAATGGGCTGATTCATAAGCTGATCCCCAGGGGTATGTCTGACCCTGGACATCATGCACTGCTTCTCACCCCCCCCCCCCCCTCCTCTGCTACAGTGCTTCACTCTGTTCATCAGAATCCCCCCCCCTCCCCCTACCTAACCCTTTCTCTCTCCCTCACGCTCTGTCCACCTTTTCCTCCCTGCTCTCTCCTCCCCTCTCTCCCCTCCCTCTTCTCTCCCACCCTCCCTCCCTCTTCCCATTCTCATCCTCCCTCCCCATTCCTCCTTTCCCTCTCACTCCATCCCCCTTCTCCCTCCCCTTCTTTCCCAGCCCCCCTCCTCCTCCCACCTCCCCTCCCTCCCTCCCTCCCTCCCTCCCTCCCTCCCTCCCTCCACCCTCTCTCCACCTCTCTCTCCCCCTCTCTCTCCCCCCCTCTCTCTCCCCCCTCCCTCCCTCCCTCCTCCCTCCCTCCTCCCTCTCTCCCTCCCCCCTCTCTCCCTCCCCCCTCTCTCCCTCCTCCCTCTCTCCCTCCTCCCTCTCTCCCTCCCCTCTCCCTCCCCCCTCCCTCCTCCCTCTCTCCCTCCTCCCTCTCTCCCTCCCCCCTCTCTCCCTCCTCCTCCCTCCCCCCTCTCTCCCCCACTCTCTCCCTACCCCTTCTCTCCCTCCCCCCTCTCTCCCCCCCTCTCTCCCTACCCCCTCTCTCCCCTCCCCCTCTCTCCCTCCCCCCTTCTCTCCCTCCCCCTTCTCTCCCTCCCCCCTTCTCTCCCTCCCCCTTCTCTCCCTCCCCCTCTCTCCATCTCTCCCTCCCCCTCTCCCCCCTCTCCCCATCCTCTCTCCCCCTCCTCTCTCCCCCCTCCCCCTCCTCTCCCTCTCCCCCCTCCTCTCCCTCCACATTCCCTCCCCCTTCTTCCCTCCCCTTTCTCTCTCTCCCCCCCCTTCTTCTCTCTTCCCCTCTCTCTTTATTCCCTCTCTCTCCTTCCCTCCCCCTTCAACCGGAGATACAACCTTCCTGCATGCAACCTGCTTGTGGGCTCAACAAGAACTCTCCTCCTCCAGGTCTAGACCACCAAATCTCCTCTTGCAAACCAACACACTGGAGGAGTGTAGTTCCCTCAACTTCACTGCAGTGAACCCTAGTTATAACGAATTATGGAGGGAGAATGGTGTCCGTTATTGGCGATTGTCTCTATAATCGAGTAAGAGATATGCTCCAACCACCTAGAGGTCAACAACGAGTTGTTGTCAAATACAAAGTTCTTTTTAACAGATAATAATAAATTTTGTTGCTGCAAGCTAAAAATACCAAAGGCTATTTGTTACATTGTTTTATAGAGTTAAGTATAGATTAGGGTGATTGCTGGTCAATTTCAATGCCTTGTCAATGTCAACACCGCGTCAGTTTCATATCCTCCGCTGTGTTACTGGCAGCCTGTGCATATCTGAAATCCATTACAAAGAAGTCTGTAATAACAGGGGTTTACTGTATTTCCCTGGAGTCACCACCTTTGGTACTTCCGTACGAAATGATGCTTCATGTTGGTTTCCTTCCTGCTCCCCACTCTACCCCCCCCCCCAGGTGATGAAGACCTACCACATGTACCACACGGAGAGCATCAGTGCCGAGGGCAAGCTGAAGGAAGCAGAGAAGCAGGAAGAGCGGCAGATCGGCAGGGACTCGGTCTTCAGTATGCGTCTGGAGGAGAAGCACCAGCGAAGGAGCTCGTGAAGAAGATGGAGAAAATGAAGGAGAAGGTAGGGGTCAGCGCAGCAGTAGAGTTGCTGCCTTACAGCGCCAGAGACCCAGGTTTGATCCTGACTGCAGGTGCTGTCTGTACGGAGTTTGCATGTTCTCCCTGTGACCACCTGGGTTTTCTCTGGGTGCTCCGGTTCCCCCCCCACACACCAAAGACGTACAAGTTTGGAAGTTAACTGGCTTCGGTAAAAAGTTGTAAATTGTCCCCAGTGTGTAGGATAGATAGTGCTAGTGTACCAGGTGATTGCTCGTCGGCATGGACTCGGTGGGCCGAAGGGCCTGTTTCTGCGCTGTATCTCTAAACTAAACTAAACTAATGGTGCGCGGGCAATGGAGGGCCCAGCTCCTTGTGTGGGATGGGAGGCAACATTCCTTGGACCTCTGGACTTCCAGAAGGTCCTACTCCCCATTGTCCATCTCGCACCTTCCCTAATGATGGGGATCGCACCCTAGAGGGGGCTTTACATCTTGTGCAGTAGCCTTGGCTAAAGCATTTCAATCCATTCCCTGAACGTGAATAAGCGTCACCCTCAGGGTAATCGATAATCTGTGAAAGTTTAGATGGATTGCACTGGGATCAAGGATTTCCCAGAATTAATCAAGGAACTTTTTTTTTATTATTTCAAGAGTCAAGAGTATTTTATTGTCATATGTCCCAGAGAGAACAATGAAATTCTTACATGTATCAGCACAATAGAATCTGTAAACATAGTACCCTGCAAACAATAGAAATGAGAAAATAAATCTTCAGTGTGTATATATATGTGTGTTTCCGTAAATACAGCACTCAGTAGTGAAACTGAAGGTCTCCAAACTTCCAGGTTATTTTCCTGTTTTTTATGTAATATTCCCATTGTTTCCTATCCAGTATTTTAAGTAGTATAGATCATGGTGTATAGCCAAAATAATGAGATGAAGCAAAAATAAATAAATCTGTTTTTACAAAGATAAATATCAGAAATGTCCCTGTATTTTCTTGCCTTTTTTTGTGACATTTTTCAAGCAGGATTTCATCAAATCCTGAGGCTAATTTATACCAGAAAGATTACATTAATTTTGCAATTAAATAATTCTACAAAAGCCAAATTCTGATTATGCTTATGATTTTCTTATCATTTATCACCCGATTAGATGGTTTTCTCATGTCCCAAGTTTTTGCTGCAGAACATGAGTAGCGATGCCCCTTTGGTCACATTTGAAATGTGTCAACAAACCATTTTAATATTTATTTATTTATTTATTGTTTATATTTTGTGTTTAAGCTTTCCATTGAAATACTTAATAATGAATAGAACTTAAAATTATGAAATAAAACTCTAGTTTGCTCACCTATTTTCACGATGTCTCATTCTGCAGTCCCTCCTGTTGTTAAACCTATTTATATTGGGTTTTTTTGCACTCGTCGCGATAAAAAAATATTCAAACAACGCGATCATAATGACCCTGGCATGAACTACTCGTGGTGGGTTAGGTTCTGACATTTTGTGAGGGAGTGTCGAAATCAGTAAATGTCGCAAATGTCTGATAAATTTAAAAAAATACATTTTTTTCCTCAAATTTCAAATATTGGTCGATTTTGGTCAAATTAGCTCAAAAGGACAATAGGTAGGCCCATTTTAAATCCTGTGGTATTTCATTATGAATGACCCATCATTTATTTATTTGCCTCTGTACTCCACAATTTGAAATTTGTAATAGAAAAAATCACATGTGGTTAAAGTGCACATTGTCAGATTTTAATAAAGGCCATTTTTACACATTTTGGTTTCACCATGTAGAAATTACAGCAGTGTTTATACATAGTCCCCCCATTTCAGGGCACCATAATATTTAGGGCACAGCAATGTCATGTAAATGAAAGTAGTCATGTTTAGTATTTTGTTGCATATCCTTTGCATGCAATGACTGCTTGAAGTCTGCGATTCATGGACTTCACCAGTTGCTGGGTGTCTTCTCTGGTGATGCTCTGTCAGGCCTGTATTGCAGCCATCTTTAGCTTATGCTTGTTTTGGGGGCTAGACCCCTTCACTTTTTTCTTCAGCATATAAAATGTATGCTCAATTGGGTTCAGATCGGGTGATTGACAGCCACTAAATAACTGACCAATTTTTAGCTTTGAAAAACTCCTTTGTTGCTTTAGCAGTATATTTGGGATCATTGTCTTGCTGTAGAATGAACTGCTGGCCAATGAGTTTTGAGGCATTTGTTTGAACTTGAGCAGATAGGATGTATCTATACACTTCATAATTCATTATGCTACTACCATCAGCAGTTGTATCGTCAATGAAGATAAGTGAGTCAGTACCTTCAGCAGCCAGACATGCCTAGGCCATTACACCCCCACCACCGTGTTTCACAGATGAGGTGGTATGCTTTGGATCTTGGGCAGTTCCTTCTCTCCTCCATAGTTTGCTCTTGCCATCACTCTGATATAAGTTATCTGTCCACAAGACCTTTTTCCAGAACTGTGGTTGCTCTTTTAAGTACTTCTTGACAAACTGTAACCTGGCCATCCTATTTTTGCGGCTAACCAGTGGTTTGCAACTTGCAATGTAGCCTCTGTATTTCTGTTCATGAAGTATTCTGCGGATAGTGGTCATTGGCAAATCCACACCTGACTCCTGAAGAGTGTTTCTGATCTGTCGGACATGTGTTTGGGGATTTTTCTTCACTATAGAGAGAATTCTTCTGTCATCAGCTGTGGAGGTCTTCCTTGGCCTGCCGGTCTCTTTGCGATTAGTAAGCTCACAGTGCTGTCTTCTTAATGATGTTCCAAGCAGTTGATTTTGGTAAGCCTAAGGTTTGGCTGATGTCTATAACAGTTGTATTCTTATTTCTCAGTCTCATAATGGCTTCTTTGACTTTCATTGGCACAACTTTGGTCCTTATGTTGATAAACAGCAATAAAAGTTTCCAAAGGTGATGGAAAGACTGGAGGAAAGACTAGGTGCTGAGAGCTCTCTTATACCTGCATTAAGGAGGTATTTAAACACACCTGAACAATTACAAATGCCTGTGAAGCCATGTGTCCCAAATATTATGGTGTCCTTAAATGGGGGACTATGTATAAACATTGCTGTAATTTCTACATGGTGAAACCAAAATGTATAAAAATGGCCTTTAATAAAATCTGACAATGTGCACTTTAACCATATGTGATTTTTTTCTATTACAAATCTCAAATTGTGGAGTACAGAGGCAAATAAATAAATGATGGGTCTTTGTCCCAAATATTATGGAGGGCACACACACGTATACATACACACACAAGCACATATATAATATACTCGCACATATACACACACATACATATACATACACATATTCATAAGACCATGACATAAGGTGAATGGCATAATTCCAATCCTATTGAACCTGCTCCGCCGTTCGATCATGGCTGATATGAATTTGTGGCTCTATTTTACCCCCAATGTATGTAATTTACTAACTTGGAGGACTTCTGCTTTTCATCTTTGTTTTCTTCCTGTGGTAGCGCCAAGCCAAATACTCTGAGAACAAACTCAAGTCCATCAAAGGCACGAAATGAATATCTGTTAACGTTGGAAGCAAGCAACAACTCGGTATTCAAATACTACATCCATGACCTGGCGGATGTAATCGATGTAAGTATGGACAAGGCAAGTTGGGTTTGACATCATGGGAAGAACTACAAAATAAAATTGAAAGCTATCCAAGGAACAGTTTTCCATTGTACATCAAGAGACATTCGACTTTAGTGATACAGCACGGAAGCAGGCCCTTCGGCCCACCGAGTCCGCGCCGACCCACACACTGTAAGGCAGCAATTCTACCGTTAAGCCACCGGGCTGCCCACGCCATTGTTGACTTGACCATGTGTTGACTTGTGGAGCTGCTGCCTCACAGCACCAGACACCCGGGTTCGATCCTGACCTTGGATGCTGTCTGTGTGGAGTTTGCACATTTTTTCTGTGGTCACATGGGTTTCCCCGAATTCTCCCACAACCCATAGACGCGCAGGTTTGTAGGTTAATTGGGCTCTGTAAATTGCTCCTAGTGTGCAAGAAATGGATGAGAAAATGGGATAACATAGAACTAGTGTGAAGGGTTGATTGATGGTCGGCGTGGGCCGAAGGGCCTGTTTCCATGCTGTCTCTTTTAATCAATCAACCCGTTTCCCTCTGGCTTCACAATCCACAACTCTTCTACCATTATCTCACACCTTTAGTCTTTTCATCACTTACGTTTGACCAACCGTCTGCCTATCAAAACCCCCTTCCATCTGTATCCACCTATCACTCCCCAGGTTTGTTCTGCCCCCTCCTCTCTTCCAGCTCTCACCACCGCTACCCCCCCCCACTCCACCTTTACATTCAGTCTGAAGAAGGGTCCCAACCCAAAACATCACCTATCCATGTTCCCCAGGGATGCTCCCTGACCCGCTGAATTACTCCAGCACTTTGTGTGTGTTTTTTTGTCAGCCAGCATCTGCAGTTCCTTGATCCTCTCTCTATTCCCTTAAGCAATAAGCACTTTTGTTTTGGAAGAAGGAAGATATTGCATCTAACTGTCTGCAACCTTCTTTGAGAATTGACGGGAAGCAGCTTCAAGCGACAGAATAGTGTCAAGTGGTTTTAACCAGCGCGTATAAATAGAATTAATATAGATCTGTCTTTAAACTGGTTCCAAGCTGTTGATACATGCTATTTCCCTCTGACAGAACAGCTATTCTGAGGAGTCATTTTAATTGTGATTGGAGCCTATGTTCGTAGCAAGAAGCTTTGTCAACAAGAGTTGTTTTGTGCTGTTATGACAGCTTGAAAAGGAAGCAATCGTGTTATTTAGAAATAAGTTTTAGCAAGCAAAGGCCTATATTGTCCTTCAATAAGATGGTAGCTGATCTACAGCTGAACTCCACATACCTGTTCTTTACCCACTACAAGCAAACTCCCATAGTCATAGAGTCACAGGGCCACACAACACGGAATCAGGCCCTTCAGCCCAACTCGTCCATGCTGACCAAGATAGCTGGTCCCTTTTGCCTGTTGGCTTCTTGCCATTTGGCCGATATCCTAAACATTCCTATCCATGTACCTGTTCAAATGTCTTTAAAACATTGTTCTTGTACCTGCCTCAACCACTTCACTGCCTTAACCACTGGCAGCTCGTTCTATAATGCCGCTCGCTGTGAGAAAAAGTTGTCCCTCGGGTTCCTATTAAATCTTCTCCTCTCACCTTAAACCTATGCTCTAATTTTTGATTCCCAACCCTGAGAAAAAGACTGCCTACCTTGTGATTTTATACACCTCATTAGCATCACCCCTCAGTCTCTGTGCTCCAAGGAATAAAGGGTTAGGTATAGGTATATTACTGACACGTGTACCGAGGTACATTGCAAAGCTTTGCTTTGTATGCTATACAATCATTTCTGAAGTAGGATCTTGACCCGAAACATCACCGATCCATGTTTTCCAGAGATGCAGCCTGACCTGCTGAGTTACTCCAGCACTTTGTGTGTTGCGCAGGATTCCAGCATCTGCAGTCTGTTCTGAAATCGGGGCAGATAATGCAAGGTGCAGAATATAGTTCACACATTGTAACGTCCCACTTTCAGAGACAGTGAAAAGATTTGTTTTGCACGCTTTTCAATCACATCAGATAATACAATATATAAATACAATGGAACCAAGCTCAAATACAATAGGTAGAGCAAAGGGGAAGATACAGAGTGCAGGATGTAGTTCTTAGCATTGTAGCGCATCAGTTTAGACTTTAGTAGAGATGCGGCATGGAAAGATGCCCTTTAACCCACCGAGTCCGTGCCGACCAGCGATCAACCCATCCATCCTCCCACACACCTACACGCACACACACCCACCCACACACACCCACCCACCCACACACCCACCCACACACCCACCACGCACACACACACACACATCCACCCACACAACACGCACACACATCCACCCACACACCTACACGCACACACACCACGCACACCCACCCACACACACACCTACACGCACACACACCTACACCCACGCACACCCACCCACGCACACACACCCACCCACGCACCCGCCCACACACCCACCCACACACACCCACCCACACACACACACATCCACCCACACACCCACCCACCCACACGCACACACATCCACCCACACACCCACCCACCCACACGCACACACATCCACCCACACACCCAGTCAATCAAAGATCCCCAAATGGCTTGTGGTGATAAAGATCACGGTGCTTCTGTGGAGTTGTGCGATGTTGTCTTGAGCTATTGATGCATAGAATCTCGATGCTGGTTCAAGGCTTGGACGTTAATCCACTGTCTTTGTCTCTCTTGCCGTGCTAGTGCTGTGACCTGGGCTATCATGCTAGCTTAAACAGAGCCTTGAGGACGTTTCTCTCTGCAGAATACAACCTGGAGACCTCCAGGCACGAGGTCTGGATATCATTGAGAACGCGGTGGACAGCTTGGACCCTCGTAGCGACAAGCAGCGGTTTATGGAAATGTACCACACCGCTTTCTGCCCGCCAGTCAGATTTGACTTCCAGCCACACATGGGAGATGAGGTAAGTCCTCTGCTGTGTATAACCTTACTTATTTCAGTGGTATTCCCCCTGGATGGAGCTGATTGGTATTCACTCAGTTCTGTGGGAACAGCAGACCATAGGAGAATGGGGTTCTAAGTCTGCCCCACCATTCAATCATGACACATCTATCTTTCCCTCGCAACCTCATTCCCCTGTCTTCTCCCTTTGACGGCGCAATGGGCTAAGTGTTCGGCTGGCAACCGGAAGGTAGCCGGTTCGAATCCCGCTTGGAGTGCACACTGTCGTTGTGTCCTTGGGCAAGACACTTCACCCACCTTTGCCTGCGTGTGAATGTGTGTGAATGTGTGTGAGTGATTGGTGGTGGTCGGAGGGGCCGTAGGCGCAGATTAGCAGCCACGCTTCCGTCAGTCTGCCCCAGGGCAGCTGTGGCTACAGAAGTAGCTTACCACCACCGAGTGTGACTGAGGAGTGAATGAATAATGCGTTGTAAAGCGCCTTGAGTATTAGAAAGGCGCTATATAAATCCCATCCATTATTATTATTATTATAAATCATGAACCTATCAATCTCTGTTTTAAAAATCCCCATTGACTTGGCCTCCACCACCATTTGTGGCAATTAGTTCCAAAGATTCACCCCCCTCTGTCTAAAGAATTTCCTCCTCATCTCCATTCTAAAAGTACGTCCTTTAATTCTGAGGCTGTGACCTCTGATGCTGGACCCTCCCACAACTGGAAACATTCTCCACATCCACTATATCCAGGCCTTTCACTATTCGGTAAGTTTCAATGAGTTACCCACTCATCTTTCTAAACTCCAGCGGGTACAGGCCCAGAGTCATCAAATGCTCCTCATACATTAACCAAATCATCCACAGGATCATTTTTGTAAACCTTTCCTGGACCCTCTCCAATGCCAGCACATCCTTCCTCAGACATGGATCCCAAATAGGAAAAGCATAGATTGACCTGGGTTTGATTCTGACTATGGGTGCAGTGTGTACGGCATTTGCATGTTCTCCCTGTGACCGTGTGGGATTTCTCTGGGTGCTCCTGTTGTCTCCCACATCCCAAAGACGTACAGGTCTGTCGGTTAATTGGCTTCTGTAAAAATTGTAAATTGTCCCTAGCGTGTAGGATAGTGCTAGTATAGAAACATAGAAACATAGAAAATAGGTGCAGGAGTAGGCCATTCAGCCCTTCGAGCCTGCACCGCCATTCAATATGATCATGGCTGATCATCCGACTCAGTATCCTGTACCTGCCTTCTCTCCATACCCCCTGATCCCTTTAGCCACAAGGGCCACATCTAACTCCCTCTTAAATATAGCCAATGAAATGGCCTCAACTACCTTCTGTGGCAGAGAATTCCACAGATTCACCACTCTCTGTGTGAAAAATGATTTTCTCATCTCGGTCCTAAAAGACTTCCCCCTTATCCTTAAACTGTGACCCCTTGTTCTGGACTTCCCCAACATCGGGAACAATCTTCCTGCATCTAGCCTGTCCAACCCCTTAAGAATCTTGTAAGTTTCTATAAGATCCCCCTCAATCGTCTAAATTCTAGCGAGTACAAGCCGAGTCTATCCAGTCTTTCTTCATATGAAAGTCCTGCCATCCCAGAAGGAATCAGTCTGGTGAACCTTCTCTGTAATCCCTCTATGGCAAGAATGTATTTCCTCAGATTGGTGACCAAAACTGTGCGCAATATTCCAGGTGTGGCCTCACCAAGACCCTGTACAACTGCAGTAGAACCTCCCTGCTCTTATACTCAAATCCTTTTGCTATGAATGCTAACATACCATTCGCTTTCTTCACTGCCTGCTGCACCTGCATGCCTACTATCAATGACTGGTGTACCATGACACCCAGATCTCGTTGCATCTCCCCTTTTCCTAATCAGCCACCATTCAGATAATAGTCTACTTTCCTGTTTTTGCCACCAAAGTGGATAACCTCACATTTATCCACATTATACTGCATCTGCCATGCATTTGCCCACTCACCCAACCTATCCAAGTCACCTTGCAGCCTCCTGGAATCATCCTCACAGCTAACACTGCCCCCCCAGCTTCATGTCATCCGCAAACTTGGAGATGTTGCATTTAATTCCCTGATCCAGATCATTAATATATATTGTAAATAGCTGGGGTCCCAGCACTGAGCCTTGCGGTACCCCACTAGTCACTGCCTGCCATTCTGAAAAGGACCCGTTTACTCCTACTCTTTGCTTCCTGTCTGCCAGCCACTTCTCTATCCACATCAATACTGAACCCCCCAATACCGTGTGCTTTAAGTTTGCATACTAATCTCTTATGTGGGACCTTGTCGAAAGCCTTCTGAAAGTCCAGATATAACACATCCACTGGTTCTCCCTTATCCACTCTACTAGTTACATCCTCAAAAAATTCTAGAAGATTCGTCAGACATGATTTACCTTTCATAAATCCATGCTGACTTTGTCCAATGATTTCACCACTTTCCAAATGTGCTGCTATCCCATCTTTAATAACTGACTCTAGCATTTTCCCCACTACCGATGTTAGACTAACTGACCTGTAATTCCCCGTTTTCTCTCTCCCTCCCTTTTTAAAAAGTGGGGTTACATTAGCTACCCTCCAATCCTCAGGAACTACTCCAGAATCTAAAGAGTTCTGAAAAATTATCACTAATGCATTCACTATTTCTGGGGCTACTTCCTTAAGTACTCTGGGATGCAGCCTGTCTGGCCCTGGGGATTTATTGGCCTTTAATCCATTCAATTTACCTAACACCACTTCCCGGCTAACCGGGATTTCACTCAGTTCCTCCATCTCATTTGACCCCCGGTCCCCTGCAATTTCCGGCAGATTATTTATGTCTTCCTTAGGGAAGACAGAACCAAAGTAGTTATTCAATTGGTCTGCCATATCCTTGTTCCCCATGATCAATTCACCCGTTTCTGACTGCAAGAGACCTACATTTGTTTTAACTAATCTTTTTCTCTTCACATATCTATAAAAACTTTTGCAGTCAGTTTTTATGTTCCCTGACAGTTTTTTTTCATAATCTATTTTCCCTTTCCTAATTAAGCCCTTTGTCCTCTGCTGGACGCTGAATTCCAGTCCTCTGGTAGGCTGCTTTTTCTGGCTAATTTGTATGCTTCATCTTTTGTTTTGATACTATCCCTTATTTCCCTTGTTATCCACGGATGCGCTACCTTCCTTGATTTATTCTTTTGCCAAACTGGGATGAACAATTCTTGTAGTTCATCCATGCAGTCTTTAAATGCCTTCCATTGCATATCCTCCGTCAACCCTTTAAGAATCACTTGCCAGTCTATCTTGGCCAATTCACGTCTCATACCCTCAAAGTTACCCTTCTTTAAGTTCAGAACCCTTGTTTCTGAATTAACAATGTCACTCTCCATCCTAATGAAGAACTCAACCATATTATGGTCACTCTTGCCCAAGGGGCCACGCACAACAAGACTGCTAACCAACCCTTCCGCATTACTCAATACCCAGTCTAGAATAGCCTGTTCTCTCGTTGGTTCCTCTACATGTTGGTTTAGAAAACTATGCCGCATACATTCCAAGAAATCCTCTTCCTCAGCACCCCTGCCAATTTGATTCACCCAATCTATATGTAGATTGAAGTCACCCATTATAACTGTTTTACCTTTGTTGCACGCATTTCTAATTTCCTGTTTGATGCCATTCCCAACTCCACTACTACTGTTAGGTGGCCTGTACACAACTCCCACTAGCGTTTTCTTCCCCTTAGTGTTTCACAGCTCTACCCATATCGATTCCACATCCTCCAAGCTAATGTCCTTCCTTTCTATTGCGTTAATCTCCTCTCTAACCAGCAACGCTACGCCACCTCCTTTTCCTTTCTGTCTATCCCTCCTGAATATTGAATATCCCTGGATGTTCAGCTCCCAGCCTTGGTCACCCTGGAACCATGTCTCCGTGATCCCAACTATATCATATTCATTAATAACTATCTGCACATTCAACTCATCCACCTTATTACGACTGCTCCTTGCATTGAGACACAAAGCCTTCAGGCTTGTTTTTACAACACTCTTACCCCTTATACAATTATGTTGAAAAGTGGCCCTTTTTGATTTTTGCCCTGGATTTTTCTGCCTGCCACTTTTACTTTTCACCTTGCTACCTATTGCTTCCGCCCGCATTTTACACCCCTCTGTTTCTCTGCTCACCCATTCCCCTGCCACATTAGTTTAAATCCTCCCCGACAGCACTAGCAAACACTTCCCCAAGGACATTGGTTCCATTCCAGCCCAGGTGCAGACCGTCCTGTTTGTACTGGTCCCACCTCCCCCAGAACTGGTTCCAATGCCCTAGAAATTTGAATCCCTCCCCCTTGCACCATTTTTCAAGCCACGTATTCAACTGCAATATCCTCCTATTTCTACTCTGACTAGCACGTGGCACTGGCAATAATCCAGAGATTATTACCTTTGAGGTCCTACTTTTAAGTTTATCTCCTAGCTCCCTAAATTCGCCTTGTAATAATGAATAATAATGGATTGGATTTATATAGCGCCTTTCTAATACCTAAGGCGCTTTACATCGCATTATTCATTCACTCCTCAGTCACACTCGGTGGTGGTGAGCTACTTCTGTAGCCACAGCTGCCCTGGGGCAGACTGACGGAAGCGTGGCTGCCAATCTGCGCCTACGGCCCCTCCGACCACCACCAATCACTCACACGCATTCACACACATTCACACACAGGCAAAGGTGGGTGAAGTGTCTTGCCCAAGGACACAACGACAGTATGCACTCCAAGCGGGATTCGAACCGGCTACCTTCCGGTTGCCAGCCGAACACTTAGCCCATTGCGCCATCTGTCGGCCTTGTAGGACCTGATCCCGTTTTTTACCTATATCGTTGGTCAGCGGGTGCACAGTGGGCAGAAGGGCTGTTTCTGCGCTGTATCTCTAAAGTCTAAAATAAAGTCGAAAGATACAGACAATGTGGGCAAATGGAATTGGTATAGATGGGCAAAATGGTCAGCATAGACGTGATGGGCCAAATGGCCTCTTCCCTTGCAGCAAGCTATAACTGGGGGTTGTTTGTCAGGAGTACTTTGTGCCTCATTAAAGAAAAGAATTTAAACATTTTCCAAACCGATGGAACGCTGCCTGTTTTGTCTGTTTGATCAAAATGCTGCTTCATGCGACCTGTTTACAGAACATTAAATCAAAAACTTATTTCCCAGAAGGTTCTAAGTCTTTGAGGTACAAGAGATGCGCATAAATACTTAAAGCTGTGAGAAAAGGGCAAAGTCTATTTATCAAAGCAGAATATGCCTGGATACAATTGTCTTTGGTTTGCAGATTGCTGGCTAAATTCATTCACAGCATACTGACAGTATGAAGCACGATGAGTCATTGTTTATTTTGTGTTATTCTCCCACTGGTGTGTTTTGGTTAAGGAACCGAGAACCACAGCTATTGTTTATGTACACTAGGGGTCAAAGAGTCACACAGCATGGAAACTGGTTCTTCAACCCAGCTTGCCCACACCGACCAACATGTCCCATCTACACCAGTCCCACCTGCCTGCATTTGGCCCATATCCCTCCAAACCTTTCGTATCCACATACCTGCCCAAATATATTTTAAACGTTGTAAACACACCTGCCTCAACTACTTTGTTTGAGAAGGAACTGCAGATGCTGGAAAATCGAAGGTAGACAAAAATGCTGGAGAAACTCAGCGGGTGAGGCAGCATCTATGGAGCGAAGGAAATAGGCAACGTTTCGGGCCGAAACCCTTCTTCAGACGTTGCCCATTTCCTTCGCTCCATAGATGCTGCCTCACCCGCAGAGTTTCTCCAGCATTTTTGTCTACCTGCCTCAACTACTTCGTCTGACAGCTCGTTCCATACACCCACCGCCCCTTTGTGGCACGGTGGCGCGGCGGTAGAGTTGCTGCCTTACAGCGCCAGGGACCCAGGTTTGATCCTGACCACGGGTGCATTCTGTATGGAGTTTGTACGTTCTCCCTGTGACCCTGTTGGTTTTCACCGCGTGCTCCGGTTTCCTCCCACACTCCAAAGATGTACAGGTTTGTAGGTTAAGTGACTTTGGTTTAAACAAAATTATAAATTGTCCCCAGTATGTAGTAGGATAAGGGAGGTGAGAGGGCCAGGCAGGAGAGCAGAGATGAGCAGAATCACATTTGTGGGCAACTCCAAGGTCAGGAAGAGAAATGGGGAAAATCAGGGACACACCACAAGTCCAGAACGAAGCCCCATCACAGACGTCCTGGTCAGCATGGATTCGGTGGGCTGAAGGGTCTGTTTCCACACTGTATCTCTAAATCCAAAGTCTTTGTGTAAAAAACATAATTGCCCCTTTGGTTCCTATTAAGTCTTTCCTCCCTCACCCTAAACTTATGTTCTCTGGTTCTAGATTCCCCTACTCTGGGTAAAGGACTGTGCATCTGCCCTATCTAGTCCCCTCATGATCTTATACACATCTAGAAGATCACATCTCATCCTCCTCCACTCCATGTCCCACCCAGCCTGCTCTACCTCTCCTGTAGCTCAGGCCCTCGAGTCCTTGCAAAATCCTCGTAAATCTTCTCTGCACTCTTTCTGGCTTGACAACATCTTTCCTATAATAGGGTGACCAAAACTGAACCCAATATGTGCTCCAAATGGGCCTCAGCAATGTCTTGTGTAACTGTAACATGAACTCCCATTCATTCAGGGGTGTATTGTGAGCCAGTTGCTTTCGAATCGCCTTAAAATATTTATTTCCATTGTGGGAGAAGACAAAACAAGAGTTTCAGAAGATAGACACAAAGTGCTGGAGTAACTGAGTGGGTCAGGCAGCATCTCTGGAGAACATGGATGGGTGAGGTTTTGAGTCGGGACTCTTTGCCAGACTAAAAGTAGAGGGGAGGGAACCGGAGGTAGGAAAAGGCCAGAACAAAGCAATGCCACAACAGATGACCAAGGAAAGGTGTGTCCATAAAGGCCCTTTGTTGGCTGGGGAAGAAGTGACAACGAGGGGATACAGCTTTCAGCGTCTGAAGAAGGGTCCCGACCCAATATGCCACCTCTTCACGTCTCCAGAGATGCCGCCTGAGCCCCGCTTAATTCCTCCAGCACTTTGTGTCTTTTTGGGGGTAAACCAGCATCTGCAGTTCCTTGTGTCTACACTCTCTTCTTGGAGCTGGTGAGTAATGTTTTGATTCCTTCTGTAGGTGTGCCAGGGTTAGTGCTCAACAACCTGTGCAGGCAGAACTGATGTTGAGGTACCAACAGCTACAATCCAGACTGACCACACTGAAGATTGAGAACGAGGAGGTGAGTTTGCAGCGTTTTCCTCCCTCTCGCTTTCCAGCTGTCGCCAGTGCCACAGCTGCTGCCCCAAAGTGCCAAGACCCAGATTCAATCTCACTTCTGTGCGGAGTTTGCACGGTTATCCCTGATCTCCAGTTTCCCCGGTTTCCTCCCCACATTGAGCCGTGGAGTCAGACAACACGTAAACAGGTCCTTCGGCCCAGCTTGTCCATGCACAGCGGTAGAGTTGCTGCCTCACAGCGCCAGAGTCCCGGGTTCAATCCTGACTACGGGTGCTATCTGGATGGATGGAGTTTGCATGTTCTCTCTGTGACAGCGTGGGTTTCCTCTGGGTGCTCCAGTTTTCTCCCACACTTCGAGGGCAGGTTTGTGGGGTTAATTGGCTTCTGTAAATCATCCCTAGTGTGTAGGATCGAACTAGTGTACGAGTGATTGCTGGTCGGCGCAGACTCAGTGGGCCGAAGGGCCTGTTCCACGCTGAACCTCTAAAGTCTAAAGTTGCAAATTGTGAAGCTGGAGGAAGGAATGTAGACTTGAGACTTTACTGTAGACTTCAGAGATACAGTGTGGAAATAGTCCCTTCTGCCTACCGATTCCCCGCCAAGCAGCGATCAGGCTGTACACTAACACTATCCTACACACTCGAATTTACAGAAGCCATTAACGTATAAATCTTATAAAGCTGTACGTCTTTGGAGAGTGGAGGAAATCGGAGTCATGCGGTCACGGGGAGAACGTACAAACTCTGTACAGACAGCGCCTGTAGACAGGATTGAACTGGTTCTCTGCCATTTCACTGCCCCATAGGTGAAGGCTAGGGGAAAGATTGGTGAGTCCAGGTGCGGCACAGGGCGGGGGGGGGGGGGGTATATAGGATAAGAAGGGCCTGCTTCCACGTTGTATCTCTATACTAGCCGTGCCATCGAATCCAAGCCAAGCATTTTTTGAGCTTCCCTTCCCAGTGGCCGTTCCTCTGTAAAAGATCTTAACCACGGTGGCACAGCGGTAGAACTGCTGCCTCACAGTGCCAGAGACCTGAGTTTGATCTGGACTACAGGTGATGTCTGTACGGAGTTTGTCCAGTCTCCCTGTGACCTGTGTGGGTTTTCTCTCGGTGCTCTGGTTTTCTCCCACACGCCAAACACGTACAGGTTTGTAGGCTAACTGGCCTCAGAACATTTGTAAATTGTCTCACGTGTGTGTAGGATAGTGTTAGTCTATGGGGATCGCGGGTCAGCATGGACCCGGTGGGCCGAAGGGCCTGCCCGAGCGCTGTATCTCTAAACTAAACTAAAGTGCAGGAATGATTTGGCAGCCGTCCATCACATCTGGCGATCCCGCTGCACATCTGCAGATGCGAACCCTGACCCCAGCCTTGGCCTCTCTCCCGCTGCTAATTTTAACTGGAGAGGTTGGGAGAGGCACATTGCGTCCCCCACAACTGAACGCAGCGCGAATGTCTCGGGTTGTGTCAGCCACGGGGACGCCAACCTTAGTTTGGTTTAGTTCAGAGATACAGTGCAGAAACAGGCCCACTCGGCCCTCCGAGCCACACCGACCAGCTGTCCTCGTTACACCAGCACTATCCGACACACACGAGGGACTATTTTTACTGAAGCCAAATGACCCTACAAGCCTGCATGTCTTTGGACATGGGAACCGGAGCACCGGAGTAAACCCACGTGGTCACGGGGAGAACGTACAAACTCTGTATAGACAGCGGCCATAGTCAGGATCGAACCCGGGTCTCTGGCGCTGTGAGGCAGCAACTCTTGCTGTTCCAGATGTCTCCCATTCACGTTGTAAATAGGTGTCAGGTGACTATCCCCACAACCCCTCTCCCTCTGATCTCGCTCTCCTCTCTCCCCCTGGCCCCTCGCTCTCGTAATACATCTCCTCCCCCCACTCACTCCATCGCCCCACTCTCACTCCCATCCCCCCTCACTCCCCATCCCCCCACTCACTCCCACCCCCCCACTCACTCCCCATCCCCCACTCACTCCCATCCCCCCACCCATCCCCCCACTCACTCCCATCCCCCCACTCACTCCCATCCCCCCACTCACTCCCATCCCCCCACTCACTCCCATCGCCCCACTCACTCCCATCGCCCCACTCACTCCCATCCCCCCACTCACTCCCATCGCCCCACTCACTCCCATCCCCCCACTCACTCCCATCCCCCACTCCCCATCTCCCCACTCACTCCCATCCCCCCACTCACTCCCATCCCCCCACTCCCATCCCCCCACTCCCATCCCCCCACTCACTCTCATCCCCCCATCCATCCACCACTCACTCCCACCCCCCCACCCACCCCCCCTCACTCACTCCCATCCCCCACCCATCCCCCCACTCACTCCCATCCCCCCACTCACTCCCATCTCCCATCCCCCCACCCATCCCACCACTCACTCCCATCCCCCCACCCATCCCCCCCACTCACTCCCATCCCCCCCACACTCCCATCCCCCCACCCATCCCCCCACTCACTCCCATCCCCCCACTCACTCCCATCCCTCACACCCAATCTCTCCCCCTGCTATCACACCCCCCTTTCCCCACAAGCCCTCCTATCCATTCCTAAAATCCCCCGCCCTCTCTCTCCCCTGCCCCCCCTCTGTCCCGCCCCAGCCTCTGTCCCTCCCCCTCTCGATCCCTGTTCTCTCCTCCACGCCACCTCCTTCCCCATTCATCTCCCCTCCCGCATTCTAATCCCCACTCCTTTCCCCTTTGATGATGACCAAGCCTGGCGGGGATATTTCCCAGCGCTGCGACAGCGTTTGTCGGATCTGCTGTCTCGTTCAGCATCTGTTGTTGCCGTGTCCTGGCTCGGTCGGAATGTCTTGGCTCCGGAGCTGATCACATGGATCCAAGCCCTTGCTCCGGGGACATGCGTTCAGCTCTAAGTGACGACACACCCTCGCACATCTCCCCCTGCCTGCCCTGGAGCCAGCCACACGCCGACACACACACACGCAATCTGGCTGGGCCTGCCAGAGAAATGTCCTTGCACATCCTGTGCTACCTCATGAGACTGGAAATGGGCAGCAGGAGGTGAGGCCATTCAGCCCTGATTGCCATACTTCCTGTTTGGAATTTTTTCCAATTTTGTCTAACCCTTAATTCTGTTTGTTCTTCATCAAGGAAATACCCACTTCCCTCTTAATGTCGTTTTTGGAATCAGCTTCCACCACTCTCTCTCTCTCTCTCTCGCTCTCTCTCTCTCTCTCTCTATCTCTCGCTCTCTCTCTCTCTCTCTCTCTCTATCTCTCTCTCGTTCTCTCTCTTACAGAGAACCTGGCTCTGTGTTTGTACTGTAATTTTCTGTGAACTTTCACCTAACGTTTTAAAATGCCCCCCATCTGTCAATATGTGCCCCTCTGCAGGGGTTCAGCTTCTCAGTCTCCATGTCCGGCTCACTGCGATGTCAAGCTGTTGCTTCGCCTTGTTTGTCAGCACTTCAATGACGAGGATGTAGGTTCAAGGCCTACACCTGGATTTAATCTGAATATAAAAGTATTGATATTGTATGTAAGAATGCCAGAAATTGGAGCAGGTGTAGGACATTTGGCCCATCAGACCTGTTCCAAGTCCCAGTACAACCATAGCGTTACCGAGATGTACAACATGGGAACAGGCCCTCCCCACACCCACCAACTTGTCCCATCTACATAAATCCCACCTGCCTGCATTTGGCCCATTTCCCTCTAAAACTGTCCTGAACATGTACCTGTCTAAATGTTTCTTAATCCTTGTGATATTACCTGCCTCAACTACCTCCTCCGGCAGCTCGTTCCATACACCCGCCACCCTTTGTGGAAAAAAGTTACCTCTCAGGTTCCTATTGGTGCAGCAGTAGAGTTGCCAAATGCCAATGCCAAAGAGCCGGGTTTGATCCTGACTATGGGGTACTTGTCTGTACAGAGTTTGTATATTCTCCCCGTGACCTACGTAGGTTTTCTCTGGGATCTCCGGTTTCCTCCCACACTCCAAAGACTTACAGATCTGTAGGTTAGTTGACTTGTTATAATTGTAAATTGTCTCTAGTATGTGTAGGATAGTGTTAGTGTGCGGAGATTGCTGGTTGGCGTGGACTTGGTAGGCAAAAGGGCCAGTTTCCATGCTGTATCTCTAAACTAAACTTTTCCCCTTCACCTTAAACCTATGCCCTCTGGTTCTCAATTCCCCTACTCTGGGCAAAAGACCCTGCGTGTTTACCCAATCTATTCCCCTCATGATTTTATACACCTTTATAAGATCACCCCTTATCCTCCTGCACTCTAGCCTGCTCAACCTCTCCACATGGCCCGGGCCCTCGAGTCCTGGCAACATCCTCGTAAATCTTCTCTGCTGCACCCTTTCCAGCTTGACAATGTCTTTCAAAATGCAAGATGCTCAAAACTGAACAAAATACTCAAAATCCATCTTGTATAACTGCAACATGACATCCCAACGTTTATACTCAATTCCCTGACTAACGAAGACCAATGTGCCAAAAGCATTTCATTCTGAGGCTGCCCCCTCTGGTCCTAGACTCCCCCACTATATCAGACATCGGTTCATGGGAACGGCGGCAGTACATCTAGCAGGCGGGCCGACTGGACTTAGGACTTTGATTAATGGCGCCGCCTACATGTGTAATATGTGTGGAAAGAATTTCACTATGCAGTTGCATATGTGACAATTACAGCACTGTTGAACTATCTGTTATTCTTCAGCTTGAACTGATTGTATTTATGTGCAGTATATCTGAGCTGATTCTTCTCCGTGGATTGTCACCTTGTCGTGGTGGAGAAGCTTGTGTGGTCCTGAGATCCTGGATAGCGCACAAAACACAGCTTTTCACTGTACGTCGGTACACGGAACACATAACCCTAAAGCCTTTGTCTCTTGTTGCTCAGGTTAAGAAGACAATGGAGGCCACCTTGCAGACCATACAAGACATGGTGACCATTGAGGATTACGACGTGTCTGAGTGTTTCCAGCACAGTCGCTCGACAGAGTCGGTCAAGTCCACCGTTTCGGAGACCTACATGAGCAAACCGAGCATCACCAAGAGAAGAGCAAACCAACAGGAGACGGAGCAGTTCTACTTCATGGTGAGTGGTCCCACCTGCTGGTCCCGACATCAGCATCTCAATGGGGGCAGGCACAAAAAGCTGGAGTAATGCAGTGGGTCAGGCAGCATCTCTGGAGAAAAGGAATAGGTGGCGTTTTGGGTCGAGACCCTTCTTCAGACTGAGAGTCAGTGGGAAGGAAACCGAGAGATATACAACGTATATATTAGCACAAATAAATGCAAGATGCAAAAAGCAACCATGATCAAGGAAAGGTGTTTGATGAGGTTGGGTCGGATTCTCATTTTGAACCCATGCGGACCTCTGGCGCGGAGTCTCTTGTGCCAGCTCCTAACCTCCCGCTGCTTTTGTGCTCAACAGAAGTTTAAAGAATACCTGGAAGGCAGCAATCTCATCATGAAGCTACAGGCCAAGCACGACCTGCTTCACCACACCCTGGGAGAAGGTAGGTCTCCAAGGACTATTAGTTTAGTTTATTGTCACGTGTACCGAGAGACAGTGTTTTGTTGCATGCTATCCAGTCAGTGGTAAGGCTACACATGATTACAATCAAGCCGTTTATAGGCAGATCAATGGCAGATAGTTTATAAGATACAGGATAAAGGCATAAAGTACAGGATATAGCTCCTCCTGTTCATGTTCATAAGTGATAGGAGCAGAATTAGGCCATTCGGCCCATCATGTCTACTCCACTTTTCAAGCATGGCTGATCTAACTCTCCCCCTCAACCCCCTTTCTCTTGCCTTCTCATAAGGCATAAGCCCTGAAAACCTTACCAATCAAGAATCTCTTCTTTCTAAACATCCATTGACTTGGCCTCCATAGCCTTCTGTGGCAATGAATTCCACAGATTCACCACCCTCTGATTGAAGAAATTCCTCCTCATCTACTTCCTAAAGGAATATCCTTTCATTCTGAAGCTATGATCTTTGGTCCTAGACTCACCCACTAGTGGAAACATCCTCTCCACATCCACTCTACACGTGAATACACATATAAACAAAACTCATGTGTACCGAGGCGCAGTGAAAAGCTGTTTTTTTAACCTGTAGCAGAAAGACTATACATGATTACAATCAAGCCATCCATAGTGAACAGATATGGATAAAATAAATAACATTTAGAGCAAGGTAAAGTCTGATTAAAGATAGTCCGAGGGTCTGTAATGAGGTAGATGGGAGATCAGGACCACTCTCTGGTTGATAGGATGGTTCAGTTGCCTGATAACAGATGGGAGGAAACTGTCCCTGAATCTGGAGGTGTGCGTATTCACACTTCTGTACCTCTTGTCTGATGGGAGAGGGGAGGAGAGGGAGTGACCGGGGTGAGACTGGTCCTTGATTATGCTGCTGGCCTTGCTGAGGCAGCGTGAAGTGCACATGGTGTCGATGGAAGGGAGGTTGGTTTGTGTGATGCTCTGGGCTACGTCCACAATGCTCTATCGTTTCTTGCGGTCTTGGATGGAGCTGTTCCCAAACCAAATCACCCAGCCTGGCCTGTGGATAGGGGAAATGGCAGCGTGTTGTGGTGAACCCTTGATTGCAATTTGCATGACCCCCAGCATCCTGAACCCCAACTACATTCCTCAGGTCTAAAGGTCTTTCCATTCTCTCTAGGTCAGAAAAGTGACTTCATCACCACAAGGTAGGCACCAGTTAGCATTTGTTTCTTTGCCCGTATATGTGTGCATGTGTCTCCACTCTGGCTATCCCACCACAAGCTTTGTTCATGGATATCTCCTGATGGCTCCATATTTCATGTGCGTCTGAACTACAAGGTGTATAACATGATGAACAATTAATTCTCCAAGATAGACACAAAAAATCTGGAGTAACTCAGCGGGTCAGGCAGCATATCTGGAGAAAAGGAATAGGTGACGTTTTGGAAGGGAAGCCAAAATCTCTGGCTGAAATATAGAGAAGGCCAGAACATTACGGGGACGGCAACAGACGGTCACAGGGAGGGTGGAGTCCATAATGGCCCATTGTAGCGTAGGAAGAAACTGCAGATGCTGGTTTACACCAAAGATAGACACAAAATGGTGGGGTAACTCAGCGGGTCAGGCAGCATCTCTGGAGAAAAGGAATAGGTGACGTTTTGGGTCTTGGCCCTTCTTCAGCCCATTGTTGGCTGGGTAAGATGTGCTAATGACAGGGATACAAGGATGGGAACAATGGACCTTGAGGGATGGGTTTGGTGGGGGTGGGAAGGGGGAGAGAGGGAAGAAAAGGATTGCAGGAGTTACTTGAAACTAGAGAAATCAGCGTTTATACCGCTGGGTTGTAAGCTGCACAAGTGAAATATGAAGTGCTGTTCCTCCAATTTATATGTGGCCTCACTCTGACAGTGGAGGAGGCCCAGGACAGCTAACCCGCTGAGTTACTCCAGATTTTTGTGTCAATCTTTGGTGTAAACCTGCATCTGCAGTTTCTTCCTGCACGTTGAGTTCTCCAATTTTTGGTAACCTCTCAACCTCTTCCCCCCCTCCCCTAAACACCTCCCACCCCCTCCTCCCCCAACCCCCCTCCCCCACCCACCCCCTCCTCCCTCCACTGTGCCCCAGCTGGACTCCCACCTATTTCCCCCCTTCACTCAACCCCCCCCCCCCCCCCGCCTGCTAATTTCCTCCTTCTGGCTTTACAATCCACATCTCTTCAAACCTGTCTCACGCGTTAGATAGTCACAAAGTGCTGGAGTAACTCAGCGGGTCAGGCAACATCTCTGGAGAAAATGGATAGATGACGTCCTGAGTCAGGAACCTATAACTGATTGTAGTGGGGGTGGATGAGGGGGGGGGGGAGGATGGTGGGGGGGTGAGGGGGGACTGGAGGCAGGAAATAAAGAGGACATATTGAGGCCCTTGATAACCTCAAGTAGGGAGGATCCCAGGAGCTGATTGTTGTCCAGGGATGGTGTGATCCCACGAGGGATACATCGTTGTGAACTGTGGAACTGGTTAACCAACGCAGTGGAGATTGGGGGGGGGGGGGGGGGCAAGGGGAGAAGGGACTGGAGGAGAGTGTATGTAGAAGTTACCTAAAGTTAGAGAATTCAAGGTTGATACCACTGGGTTGCAACTTACCCAAACGTGTTTACATCTCCTGCGGTTGCAGAGGGAGGTGCCTGGGGAGGGGGTGGTTTGGGTGGATAGGGATGAGTGCAGGGATGATTTGCAGAGGGAGGGGCCTCGCTTCCCTTCTCGCACTTTCCTTCCTATCTCGTCTTTGGTCTGTGTTCTGACCAGCTGCCCCTGTGTCGACCTATTACCTGCCATGCTTTGTCCTGACTCAACGGGTCAGGCAGCATCTCTGGAGAAAAGGAATAGGTGACGTTTTGGGTCTTGGCCAGCAGCTTCAGCCCCGAAATGTCACCGATCCATGTTCTCCAGAGATGCTGCCCGACTCACTGAGTTACCCAGACACTCTTGTGTTCTTGAATGTACGATAATACTGAACTAGTTTAGCAGAACCTGAAGGAGACAATCTCCTGATTGCATTGATGCCGGCTGCTGTACTGAGTTTGCTCGTTCTCCCTGTGACCGCGTGGGTTTTCTCCGGGTGCTCTGGTTTTTTTCCGCACATTCCAAAAACGTGCCGGTTTGTAGGCTAATTGGCTTTGGTAAAATTGTAAATAGTCCCCTAGTGTGTAGGATAGTGTACAGTGGGGGGCACGGACTCTGGGCCGAGGGGCCTGTCTTTAAAGTCTGACGCTGTGTGTCTGTGTGGAGTTTAACCCTCCCTGTGACCGCAAGGGTTTCATCCAGGTGCTCCAGTTTTCTCCCACATCCTAAAGACGTGCGGGTTTGTAGGTTAATTGGGCCTCTGTAAATTTGCCCCTGGTGTGTAGGGAGTGGATGCAAGAATGGGATAACATAGAACTAGTGTGAATGGGTGATTGATGGTCGCCGTGGATTCAATGGGCTGAAGGGCCTGTTTCCACGCTGTATCTTTCAATCAATTCAATTACTGGTGAAGACCACACTTTGCAGAATGCTCAGAGGGACAGCACAGTGGCGCAGCAGTAGAGTTACTGGCTTACAGCGCCAGAGACCTGGGTTGGATCCTGACTATGGGTGCTGTCTTTACGGAGTTTGTACGTTCTCCATGTGACCTTCGTGGGTTTTCTCCGGGTTCTCCTGTTTCCTCCCACATTCCAAAGATGTACAGGATCGTAGGTAAAAGTGTAAATTGTCCCTGGTGTGTGTAGGGTGGTGTTAGTGTGCGGGGATCGCTGGTCGGCACGGACTCGATGGGCTGAATGGCCTGCTTCCGCGCTGTATCTCTAAACTAAGGAAGGACTGTCAGCAAACCTAAGAGAGAGTTGAGGGACTTTCTTTGGGAAGGTAGGCAGGAAAAGGATTGGGAGAGGAGAGACCAAAAGAGAAGATTACTCATGGAGACACAAGGAATGGCAGAGGAAGGGACTGAACGTATTACCAAGTGAGCACTACGATAGATACAAAAAGCTAGACTAACTACGCGGGACAGGCAGCACCTCTGCAGAGAAGGAATGGGTTGAGCTCTGGTCATCTGTAAATATGATCCATGTATAAAACGTTTCTGAAATGTGTGCTCCAACTACTAAAATGTGTTGAGATAATAGTGGTCTAATGTTGTGGGTTGTTGGGCGGCCTGCAGCCATTCCTAGGGTGCGGACTGTCGATGTATTGGTTGCTCCCGGGGACGTCGGGTGTTTCTGTTCTCAAACTTTGTTCCATCCTCCTGCCAGGCCTCCAAATGTACCCCCTAAACCTCAGAAAGCCCGGAAGACCAGGCCTCGCTCAGAGTATAATGCTAAGTTGTTTAATGGGGACTTGGAAACATTCGTCAAGGTACACGGGTGCTGAAAGTCCTAATGGTGAAGGGTCTCTATCAAACCTGCCGCTGTGAATATAATGGCCTGATCCTCAAGCTGTATCTCTCCGCAGAAGCACTAGGCTGGTCTTAATTCTCACATCGTCTGGATGGAAGTGTTTCCCCATTCAGAAACGGGAGCTTGAGATATGCCACTATGTTCAAACCTTTCTGAGGCCCTGTCTCTGCACCTCTCTTTATAACTTGCTTCCTCAAGTCAAGAGTGGCATGCTTTTTCAAACCTCAAATGCATCTTCTAAGTGCATTTAAAATGAGATGGAAACTGTGATGCTGTTATATTCCCCCCCCCCCCCCTTGATCTTAGAAGCTGAAACACCAGTGGCGAATTTGGCCCTTGCTTTCGAAATGGCCTCTTGTTTTGTTGTTTCTATTGAACATCCAGTGAACGGAGAGGCCAACCTTTCTCAAAATTGGATGAAGAAGGGTCCCGACCCGAAACATCACCTATCCACATCCTCCAGAGATGCTGCCTGACCCGCTGATTTACTCCAGCTCTTTATGTTCAACGCTAAAATCCAGCGTCCAGCATCTGCAGTTCCTTGCGTCTCCATCTCGAAATTCACGTGTTAGCTAAGCATCGTCATACTTGATATTGTGGAAGCCCATGGTATTCACATCTGCCTATTGCTAGATGCCTCCTCTCCCCCTGACCTGAATATAATGGTATCCTACAAGCTCTGGGGGGCAATGGGAGATTAATTATTGAAAACGATGCTCGGAAGGAGCTCCATTATATTCAAACCCATGTTGGGAACCTGTATCTTTGTGTCCTCACTATATTTGCTGCTATCTCTCACTGTTCTCTTTTCGTCCTGCACTCTTAACCTTGCATCTAGCAGAGGACGAAGAAATTCTCACACAAGATACCAGGTATAGTGCTGGTGTGGTGCGGTTTAGAATTGTACCACACCATTATTGCATTTCTGCCTGGGTTAAAACAAAAATAAACAAACTAATTGTGTCTGGGAATGTTTGCAATGGCCCAGTGTTTTGTGTTCCTTAACAAGTAGGTTTAATACTCTGTAAGTAGACAAAAATGCTGTAGAAACTCAGCGGGAGAGGCAGCATCTATGGAGCGAAGGAAATAGGCAACGTTTCGGGCCGAAACTTCGGCCCGAAACGTTGCCTATTTTCTTCGCTCCATAGATGTTGCCTCACCTGCTGAGTTTCTCCAGCATTTTTGTCTACCTTCGATTTTCCAGCATCTGCAGTTCCTTCTTAAACATTAATACTCCGTAACTCTGTCAGTGCCCTATACGTGGCAACTCTTTGCATACCTTGTGTGTGGTATGCAAAACAAAGAATTTCACTGTGACGTGTGACATGTGATAATGAAGTAACAATTATTTCATACTCATAGGTATAAAGTACTGGAAAGATCAAAACTCCATGTTAGTTTACAAGCATCAATCAATCACCAAATTGCCAAGTTGTCGTCCGTATCCACGACGCACTTGACCCCCTTCCCGCGGCGACCGGCGCTCACGGAACGCTTCCAGAGTCGCCGTGGACACCGCGCACGCTCCCTCTCCGGGGACACGTGGGCACAGACGTCGGCCCGGAAGAGGGGCAGGCAGTCGACTCGGGCAGAACCCTCCACTGCCCACTGCCCAGGCTCGTGAATGGTCATCTTGACCAGGCCCTGGAGCAAACTGACAAGGCCGTCTGGCCCTCCCCCCCTCCGTACTGGCTGGAGTTGAAATGCAGCCAAATCTTGAGGAGCTGCCCCTTCAGATGCTCAAACAGGGACTGCAACCTCTCACACTACAATGGCTCGGTGTTGGGAATTTGTGACGTTACTTTTTCTTAAAATAATATTTGTGTCCCACTTTAAACCTTTTGCATCAAAATCCATTTTGGATTGTGGAGGGATTTGTTTAATACCTCACCTCAATAAGGAACCGATCTCTGAACTTGGCTATTGAGTAAGTCAAGGACCTTGTTAATGCCAATGTCACTAATGTTGCTTCTGAGAACGTAAAATAGTACAGCACAGGAATAAAATCTTCGACCTACGATGTCTGTGCCGAATATGACACTTATCTGCCTGGATGTGGTTCATATCCCTCCATTCCCTGCATATCCATGTGCCTATCTGAAAGTCTCTTAAACACCACTATCGTATCTGCTCCCACCACCACACCCTGGCAACGCGTTCCAGGCACCCACCACTCTCTGTAAAAAAAGCCCCGCATATCTCCTTTATCTTAAAGCTAAGCCCTATAGCCTTTGATATTTCCACCCTGGGGGGGAGGGGGGGGGGGGGAGGGAAGGTTCTGACTGTCTATCATTTCTTTGCCTCTCATAATTGTATATGCTTCTATCGGGTCTCACCTCAACCTCTGACGCTCCAGAGAAAATAATCAATGTTTGTCCAACCTCCCCATGTAGCTAATGCCCTCTAATCCAGGCACCATTCTGGTGCACCTCTTCCGCACCCTCTACAAAGCCTCCACATCTTTCCAGTAACGGGATGACCAAATCTCCACACATTAGTCCGAATGAATGCAGCCTTACCAAAGTTTGATAAAGCTGCAACATGACTTCATGACTGTTATACTCAACGCCTCAGCCGATGAAAGCAAGCATACCATGTCTCTTCCTTATCTCTCTATCTACTTGTGTTAGGTTCCTGGAAAATGAAGCTTGTCTTACAACGAGCGAATGAGTAGGTTAGACAAATATTTCCTGGAGTCTAGAGAAATGAGTTCTGATCTTATCAATAAAATTGTGAGAAGATTTGACTTCTTGGTTTGCAATATTTTGGAAAATCCCTTTCTATAAAGAGGATGTTTCCTGTGGTGTGAAAACTGGAATTTAGGGGGCCATTGTTTGTGAATAAGGGATTGCTAATTTAGTGATAAAGTCACACAGCCCAAAAAGAGACCCTTCGGCCCACTGGTCCGTGCTGACCAGTTTATACCAATCGTCTTTTGTTCTCCCGACTTTTCCACCACGTTATCCCAGATCCTACCCCTCGTGCACACACCAGGGTGGTGCAGCGGTAGAGTTGCTGCCTTACAGAGCCACAGACCTGGGTTCGATCCTGACAACAGGTGCTGGCTGTACGAATGTGTATGTTCTCCCTGTAACCGCATGGATTTTCTTAGGGTGTTCCAGTTTCTTCTCATACTGCAAAGACGTACAGGTTTGTAGGTCCATTGGCTTTGGTAAAATTGTAAAAAAAAATATCCCTAGTGTGCAGGATAATGTTAGCCAACAGGGTGATCACTGGTCAGCGCGAACTCGGTGGGCCGAAGGGCCTGTTTCCACGCTGTATCTCTAAAAAGTCTAAAGGTGCTATTGACAATGGCCATTCTGTACGTCTTTGGGATGTGGGAGAAAACCCACGCGGTCACTGGGAGAACGTGCAAACTCCACACACCTGCAGCACCTGACGTCAGGATCGAACCGGTGTCTCTGGCACTGCGAGGCAACAGCTCCACTGTGCTGCCAATGTTAACAACTTGGCGTCTGTCTGTTGCTGGTGGTCGGGGCTGGGCCATTTGAGTCATGAGGCAGAGGTTCTGTTAACTACATTAGCAGGTGGCGCAGTGTAGAGTTGCTGCCTTACAGCGCCAAAGACCCAGGTTCGATCCTGACTACGGATGCTATCTGTACGGTATGTTTACATTCTCCCTGTAACCACGTTACCTGTGACAGAGAACCACCTCCTCCGGCAGCTTGTTCCATGCACCTACTATCCTTTGTGTAAAAAAAGGTTGCCCTTCAGGGTCCCATTAAATCTTCCCCCCCCCCCTCACCTTAAACATACATCCTCTGATTTTCTATTCCCATAGACTGTGCATTTACCCGATCTATTCCTCTCATGATCTCATACTCGTAAGATCAATGTGTCTGAAAATCTTCCAATTGATACTCAACCTCTTGCCGTTCGTATTTCCCAGGATTCATAAGCATTGAAGACCTTGTCGTCATCCTAAATGGCCGCCCCCTTTATCCATCCATGTGCTCCCTGGGTCTGCACTCTCTGAGGATGCAGCAACTCCTGAGGCAGGAGAATGGGGTTGAGAGGGAAAGATAGATCAACCACGATTGAATGCTGGAGTAGACTCGATGGGCCGAATGGCCTAATTCTGCACCTAGAACTTATGAACTTGGCCCCTTGGTGACGGGCACCACCGTTCGATGCCAAAGAGCGCCAGGAGGATTTGGAGATGGTGCTGTCCGCTGGGCTTTTGCAAACATTCCACCTGCTGCTAAGCTTCATTTTCCTCCTTGCGATTCTGCTTTCATTAACCAAAGCCTTCTAACCAAATATAGGGACGATTGTAAAGGCAGATCGTTCAAGTTGTCTGGTATCTCATGCTTGCTCTGAACACAATCATTCTCAAAGCATCTCTTAGGAAGCCTATCACGCAAAGTGCAAAGAACATCACGTTGCCATAGCAACAGCTGAGATCTGGATCTGGCTATAGTCCTTCCCACTATCGCCATTCGTGAGTCTGAATTTATTATTTGTCTCTTTCCCCACCATCCAAACTCCGAATGCTGTTCCCCAAACGGAGTGTTGGGCTGTTGGAGGCCAATCCCTTTGGCTCCCATCAGTCTGGGACGTTCTGGCTCCCGTGTACCAGCCTTGTCCCCTCCTCTCCAAACCAGGGGTGGCCCACTACGTATTGTGGGCACCACTACCGAGGTGCCTCCTTAAGTCTGAAGAAGGGTCTCGACCTGAAACGTCACCCATTCCTTCTCTCCAGAGAGGCTCCCTGTCCCGCTGAGTTACTCCAGCATTTGTGCCTGCCCTCATTGCGTCCACTGGTCATCCAGGCATTGCAGCATTGAATCGATGCTTCCCCGACCAAATTAACGATGTGGCACCTTGACCAATATTAGATGGAAAGCAGAGTTGTCTTGCAACGAAGAGGTGCCGTGTTCAAAGTCTTCTCTAGCTGAGAAACCAGAGATCAGTATGATCTGCCAAAACCTTTGTGATATATCAGAAGCCAACGCTCTTGAATAATACTCTGATCAGATCTAAACTCTGTTAAGAATGACGGACTCCTAAATCTTTCCTTTTAGGACTCTGGACAAGCCATTCCCATCATTGTGGAAAGTTGCGTCCGCTTTATCAACCTGTACGGTACGTTGCTGTCTCTTGCTACAGCAGGAGATTTAAATTGGAGAAGACCCCGACTGGTTGGATGTGCGGCGATCGTTTCATCTTTTGATGACCTGCCACGGTGGTGTAGCTGTGGAGCTGCTGCCTTACATTGCCAGATACCCAGGTTCAATCCTGACTACGGATGCTGTCTGTACGGAGTTTGCACGTTCTCCCTGTGACCGCGTGGGTTTTCTCTGGGTGTTCCGGTTTTCTCCCACGTACCAGGTTTGTAGGTTAATTGGCTTCTGTGAATTGTCCCTGGCGTGTTGGATAGAACTAGTGTATGGGTGATCGGTGCGGGCTCGGTGGGCCGAAGGGCCTGTTTCTACGCTGTATCTCAAACTAAATGGTGAAGCATCTTGAAGGACTGAGTGCCATCCCTTAGTTTAAAGATACAATGTGGAAACGGGCCCTTTGGCCTACCAAGTCTGTGCTGACCAGCATTCACCCATACACTAGTTCTATCCTACACACTAGGGACAATTTACAGAAGCCAATTAATCTACAAACCTGTACATCTATGGAATGTAGGGGGTAACCAGAGCACCCGGAGAAAACCCACGCAGTCACAGGGAGAATGTGCAAATTCCGTACAGAGCACCCATAGTCAGGATCCAACCCGGGTCTCTGGCGTTGTGAGGCAGCAACTCTATTGTTGCGCCACCTTGCTGGCCCTCTGCTCCGACATTTTATGATTTCACCGAGACCCTTGTTTTGGGGGGGGTTTTGCCGACACGTTGCTGCCCCCTCTGGCCACAACCAGGGGAGGAGAGGAAGCTGCTCCTGAGGCTGGTGGTGCGCGCTTTTAACTTCTCTCTGGTTCTTGTCCCGCTAGGACTTCAACACCAGGGGATCTTTCGGGTGCCGGGCTCGCAGGCTGAAGTCAACGATATCAAAAACTCGTTTGAGCGAGGTGAGTGATTATGGTCGGATCGCTATAACCCACTCTCGCCTCAGCCCGACGGCCATTTCCCATTTAACAGGGTGGTAGAGCGGCACGGTGGCGCAGGGACAGAGTTGCCGCCTTACAGCACCAGAGACCTTGGTTCAATCCTGACTACGGGTGCTGTCTGTACGGAGTTTGTAATTTCTCCCTGTGACCACGTGGGTTTTCCCTGGGTGCTCCGGTTTCCTCCCACACTCCAAAGACCTTCAGATTTGTAGGTTACTTGGCTTCTGTAGATTGTCCCTAGTGTGCAGGATGGAACTGGAGTGCGGGGATCGCTGGTCAGCACCGACTCGGTGGGTCGAATGGCCTGTTTCCATGCTGTATAAACTAAACTAAATATACTAAACAGGATGAATTTTTGTTATTATTATCATGTACAGTAAAATACTACCCAATGCTATCCAATTAAATCTGTTTACTTTAGAGATGCAGCACAGAAATAGGCCTTCGGCCCACCGGGTCCATGCTGACCAGCGATCCCCGAACACTCGCACTATCCTACACACTAGGGACAATTTCCAATCTCTACCCCAGCTAATTATCTTACAAATCTGTACGTCTTTGGAGTGTGGGAGGAAACTGGAGCACTCTGAGAAAACATCATGCGGTCAAGGGGAGAACTCACCCCTGTCTCTCCTGACCCGTGTACAAACTCCATGCAGACAGCACCTCTAGTCAGGATCGAACCAGGGTCTCTGAGGTTATAAGGCAGCAACTCTACCGCTGTGCTACCATGCTGCCCACATTCTAATGGGTCAGATTACTTGTCAGATAATACCACATAAATACAATCAAATCAAATTCAGGTATAGTAAGTAGAGCAAAGGGGAAGGTACAAAGTGCAGAATACAGTTTATCCTGTATCTTTAATCGGACTTTATCTTGCACTAAACGTTATACGCTTTATTCTCTATCTGTACACTGTGGACGGCTTGATTGTAATCTTGTATAGTCTTTTCGCTGACTGGATAGCTCGCAACAAAAAGGCTTGTCACTGTACGCGGTACACGTGACAATAATCATCAACTATACTAACCTAAATAAATGTGCATTGTAGCGCACCCGTTCCCGATACAAAGTCCAATGTCCGCAATGGGGTAGACGTGAATCGGGCAGTACCATAGCTCATGGAAGGACTTTTCAGATATCTCATAAGAGAGGGGAAGAAGGGTAGAGGCTGTTCCTGAGGATAGTCTTTTTCCTGGGGCAGGGAGTGTAGAGTTAGAGGGCACAGGTTTAGGGTGAGAGGGGAAAAATATAAAAGGAGCTCTGAAAGGCATCTTTTTCAGACTAAGGGCGATGAAAATCCAGCATGAGCTGTTGGAGGAAGTCGTGGAGACAATAGAATCGTAGAGTCATACAGCGTGGAAACAGGCCCTTCGGCCCAACTTGCCTACACCAACCAACATATCCCATCTGTTTGTGTTTGGCCCTCTAAACCTGTCCTATCCATGTGCCAGTCTATAAATGCTTCTTAAATGTTGTGATAGCACCTGCCTCAACTACTTTCTCCGGCTCATCCTTCCACACACTCACCACCCTTTGTGAGAAAAGTTACCCCTCGGGTTCCTATTAATTTTTTTCCCCCCCTCACCTTAAACCCATGACCTCTGGTTCTCCATTCCCATACTCTGGGCAAGAGACTCTGTGCATCTACCCTGTTTTCTCCTCCAATGATTTTGTACACAATGTTTAACAGGCACTTGGACAGGTACTTGGATAGGGAAGGTGTGGAGGGATGCGGGCTGAGTGTAGGATTGGTGTAGATCAGCTTCATGGTTGGCGCGGAGGCGTTGGCAGAAGGGGCCAGTTGCTGTGCTGATTCTTCTACGGTTGGATGACAGGGGAGGAAGGTGTTCCTGAGTCTGGTGGTGCTCGCTTTCAAGCTTCTGGAAAGCTGGAGGGTCTGAGCTATCGGGAACAGGCTAGGACTTTACTGCTTGGAGGGCAGGAGGACGAGGGGTGATCTTATAGAGGTGTTCAGAATCGTGAGGGGAATAGATGGGGTGAATGCACTGAGTCTTTTACCTAGTGCAGGGGAATCAAGAACCAGAGGACATAGGTTTAAGTTGAGAGGGGCAAGATTCAATACGAATCTGAGGGACCACTTTTTTTACACAAAGGGTGGTGGGTGTATGGAACCAGCTGCCAGAGGAGGTAGTTGAGGCAGGGACTATAACAACATTTAAAAAACATTTAGACAGGTACATGGATAGGAATGGTTTAGAGGGCTATGCAACAAACGCAAGCAGGTGGGGCTCGTGTAAATGGGGCATCGTGGTCGGCACGAGCTAGTTGGGCCAAAAGGCTTATCTCTGTGCTGTATCGCTGAATGACTCTTCTGTACTTTCTGCCCGATGGGAGTGCAGAGAAGAAGGAATGACTGAGGCGAGAAAAGTCTTTGATGATCTTGGCTGCTTTCCTGAGGTTACGTGAAGTGCGGATATGGGCAGTGGTGGGAAAGGAACTGCAGATACTGGTTTACACCGAAGACAGACACAAAATGCTGGAGTATCTCAGCAGGTCAGGCAGCATCTCCGGAGAGAAGGGATGGGTGACGTTCCGGGTCGAGACCCTTCCTCACACTCAAGGAGTCTCGTCTGTGTGTCGGACTGGGCCCTTCCTCTGACCCTCGGCTGTGGAAGCACGCGAGTACCGACAATAAATCTCCCTGGCAGATGATGCTTTGGAAAGATAATTGCTTTTGCGATGGCCCTTTGCGGCCGTGGCTTCTGCCGGTTTGATTAATAAGACTCGTAGCTCCGCACTTGAATTTTCAAGGTCTTTTTCGCATTCTGATTGCCGGGCAAAGAAAGAAAGCTGCTGGAGATCGCGAGGCCGCACATTTGTCACTTGTTCGGGAAATGCTACCCGCTGTCAGTGAAGCATCACTCATTCTGGGTGGCGGGGCTGGGCCCCAGGCTTTGCACACTGGCTCAGTAGAAATACCTTTTTAAACAAGAGAAAGGCTTGGCCATTTTAACCTAAATCCACACCCCTGCTCTTCGGATTCCCACCTGCTACTTCCTAAATCTAACTAATGCATTAAACACAAAGTGTTGGGGCAACTCAGCGGGTTAGGCAACACCTGTGGATGGTATTGAAATACGATGTTTCGGGTCAGGACGTTGGGGTTGGGGGAAGCTGGGAAAAAGGTGGGAGCAGTACAAAGCCTGGAAGAAAAAAAAGACACTAAGTGCTGGAGTAACTCTGGGTCAGGCAGCATCTGTGGATGGAATGGAGCGATGATATTTTGGGTCGGGATCCTTCTTCAGGCTGATTGCAGTGGGGGGAGAAAGCTGGAAAAGAGGTGGGAGTGGGACAAAGCAAGGGATAGGTGGGGGGAAAAGACACAAAGTGCTGGAGTAACTCTGCATGTCAGGAGACATGAAAGATTCTCCATAGACGCTGGTGTAAGGTGGGGAGTGGTGTCCGTTATTACTGATTGTCCGCTATAACGAAGTAAGGGATTTTAGTTTAGTTTAGTTTAGAGATACAGTGTGGAAAAAGACCATTCAGCCCACCAAGTCCATACCGACCAACGATCAGCTATATACTATTTCTGGCCTACACACCAGGCACAATTTATAGAAACCAATTAACCTACAAACCTGCATGTCGTTGGGTTGTGGGAGGAAACTGGAGCACCCAGAGAAAACTCACACGGAGAACGTGCAAACTCCACACAGACAGCGCCCGAGGTCAGGAACAAATCGCGTCTCTGGCGCTATGAGGCAGCAGCTCTACCATAAGTTCATAAGTCATTGGAGCAGAATTAGGCCATTCAGCCCATCGAGCCTACCCTGCCATTCAATCACCGATGATCTATCTTTCCCTCTCAACCCCATTCTCCTGCCTTCTCCCCATAACCAGCTGGGCCGCCCTAAAGCAGAGTCATTGTAGTGGTTGAAAAAATGTCCCTTCAACGTTGAACAACTCCCAACCACGGTTTGGATTGTATCCACGTTTACTGTGCCTGTACTGTTTGTTTTGCGGTAGGTGAGGACCCTCTGGTAGACGGGCAGGACAACCACGATATCAACTCGGTGGCAGGAGTTCTGAAGCTGTATTTCAGAGGACTGGAGAACCCACTCTTTCCCAAGGAACGTTTTAATGAACTCCTTCCTTGTGTCCGTAAGTATCTGTGCAGCATCTTTAATCTCCTTCGCCCTCAAAGAACGGCCTCAGATATTTTTTCTCTACTTAATAAGTCTTGCTTAAATATCTGTAATAAATATCTTAAATATCTATGGGTGGTGAATCTTGTGGAATTCTTTGCCACAGAAGGCTGTGGAGGCCAGGTCAGTGGATATATTTAAGGCAGAGATAGATAGATACATGATTAGTACGGGTGACAGAAGTTATGGGGAGAAGGCAGGAGAATGGGGCTAGAAGGGAAAGTTAGATCAGCCATGATTGAATGGCGGAGTACACTTGATGGGCCGAATGGCCTATTTCTCCTCCTATCACTTGTGGTCATGAAATATTCTGAGCTTTTTATCCCAAAGAGAATGAGGTTTGTTCACTGGTTTCCACACAAGTCGTTCCGTGACAAAGTTAGTGAGATTAAACTTTAGACTTTAAAGATACCGTGCGGAAACAGGCCCTTCAGCCCACCGAGCCCACGCCGACCAGCGATCACCCGGTACACTAGCACTATCCTACACACGAGGGACAATGTACAATTTTTTCTGAAGCCAAATAACCTACAAATCTGCATGTCTTTGGAGTGCATGAGGGAACCCATGTGGTCACGGAGAACGTGCAAACTCCATACAAACAGCACCCGTAATCCGGATCGAACCCTGGTCTCTGGCGCTGTGAGGCAGCAACTCTACCTGCGCCACTGTGCCTTGCACAAATCTCATGAAATGCAGAGAGGGGAAAAAAAAGATTAAAAAATTGAAGGAGCTTTCCTTCCGCAGAGTTGGTCATGTCCTCAGGACCTGCCCAAGCAGCTATTTACAGGCGGTGCTCTATTTTGGAAATGTGGTCACCATTATTTATAGATTGTGGAAAGTTACCGCACGCAAGGTGACGACTCTGCTCATTGATGGTTGGAGAAGGGTTGGAGACTGGTTACATGGAAAGGGCCCACATCTACTGCTCCGTAAGATGAGACGGTTAAGAGGAGATTTTAAAATTGCGATTCATATTATGATGAACTTTGGTAGAACACTTTGGCCTTCTCCTGTCATTGAGTATTGTAGCACTGAAACATTGGCTAGCTTACATCCATCCCAGCGGTATGATCATTGAATTCTCCAATTTTAACTAACTTCATCTTACACTCTGCTCCCATCCCCCCTCCTTGCCCCCTTCCTCCACACTAGTTGTTTTACCAGTGCCACGTTTCTCCACATTGTTTCTCTTGAGATCACGCCTTCCCCAGCCCACAGGGGACCTACCGGGCCCCACCCTGCCTGAGGTCATCTGTGGCTGACCCTGAATGGTCCTGGTCTATTCTCGCCCCCCACCCCCCTCTTCTTTCCGACTGAATAATAATAATAATAATAAATACTTTATTGATCCCCTCAGGGAAATTCAGAAGGGACCCAACCCAAAACGTCACACATCCTTTTTCTCCAAAGATGCTTCCTGACCCACTGAGTTACTTCAGCACTTTGTGTCTACCATTTGGCCCAACTCGTCCATACTAACCAAGATGCCTCATGTGTGCTGGTCCCATTTGCTTGCATTTGGCCCATATCCCTCGAGACTTTTCCTACCATGCTCCTGTCCAAGTGTCTTTTACATGCTGGTATGGTTTCACCATCTTCATAGTGGATTTGCCATTTTGCAATACAACTTTGTTTTGGTCACCATGTTAATGGAATGATGTTGTCAAGCTGGATAGAATGCAGACTTACGAGGATGTTGCTAGGACCTTAGGCCTGTTGAGCAGGCTAGGACTTTATTCCTTGGAGCACAGGAGGATGAGGGGTGATCTTATAGAGGTGTATAGAATCATGAGAGGAATAGATCAGGCAAATGCACAGAGTCTTTTGCCCAGAGTACGGGAATTGAGATGCAGAGGACATAGGTTTAAGGTGAGGGGGGGGGGGGGGGGGGGAGATTTAATAAGAACCTGCAGGATAACTTTTTCACACAAAGGGTGGTGGGTGTATGGAACAAGCTGCCAGAGGAGGTAGTTGAGGCAAGTACTATCACAACGTTTAAGAGACATTTGGATAGGATAGGTTTAGAGGGATATGGACCAAACACAGGCAGGTGGGGCTAATGTAGATTGGGCGTGTTGGTCAGTGTGGGCAAGTTGGGCCGATGGGCCTGTTTCCACACACTACACTCCATGACACTATGAAGGAACTCAAGTTTAAACGCTTCAGTTAAATCTCCTTTGTATGAAAGAAAGCAACCCTGACTTGGTTAATCTCTCCATAATTCCACATAATGGTTTGACAACTTCAGTCAAAAATCAATAGTGAGTAACCATAAAGTTTCTTTATGACGGTGAGCGCCACTGTGAGATATTTCTTCACCAGATACTTTCTTTCAGCAGAGGGAGGCTTAGGTTATGTGTTGGGACCCATGTAGCTTTGTTCTCAGTAGGATAGAGAAGGTTATGCTTGATTGGTTGAAAGATACACTGTGGAAACAAGCCATTCAGCCCACCGAGTCCATGCTGACCTGTGATCACCCATACACTAGTTCTATACTACGCACTTGAATTGAATTGACTGTGGGCCGATCAATTTCCCTCCAAGGATAAATAAAGTTCTATTGTGTCGTATCATCATTGAATGACACAGCATGGAATCAAGCCCTTTGGCCCACCGAGTCCACACACACCATTATCACCTGCTCACACTCGCTCTATGTTAACCCACTTACGCATCCACTCCCTACAATTTACACAGGCCCATTAACCTGCAGCCTTGGAAATCTTTGGGAAGTGTGAGGAAATTGGAGCACCTGGAGAAAACCTTTCCAGGGAAACCATAGGATTTAGCTTTGCGTTCCTTGGAGTTTAAGAGCGAGCGGGCAAGAGTGACCATAATATGGTTGAGTTCTTCATTAGGATGGAGAGTGACATTGTTAATTCAGAAACAACGGTTCTGAACTTAAAGAAAGGTAACTTTGAGGGTATGAGACGTGAATTGGCCAAGATTGACTGGCAATTAGTTCTAAAAGGGTTGACGGTGGATATGCAATGGAAGGCATTTAAAGACTGCATGGATGAACTACAAAAATTGTTCATCCCAGTTTGGCAAAAGAATAAATCAGGGAAGGTAGTGCATCCGTGGATAACAAGGGAAATCAGGGATAGTATCAAAGCAAAAGATGATGCGTACAAATTAGCCAAAAAAAGCAGCATACCAGAGGACTGGGAGAATTTCAGAGACCAGCAGAGGAGGACAAAGGGCTTAATTAGGAAAGGGAAAATAGATTATGAAAGAAAACTGGCAGGGAACATAAAAACTGACTGCAAAAGTTTTTATAGATATGTGAAGAGAAAGAGATTAGTTAAAACAAATGTAGGTCCCTTGCAGACAGAAACAGGTGAATTGATCATGGGGAACAAGGATATGGCGGACCAATTGAATAACTACTTTGGTTCTGTCTTCACTAAGGAAGACATAAATAATCTGCCGGAAATAGCAGGGGACCGCGGGTCAAAGGAGATGGAGGAACTGAGTGAAATCCAGGTTAGTCGGGAAGTGGTGTCGGGTAAATTGAAGTAGCTCCAGAAATAGTGGATGCATTAGTGATAATTTTTCAAAACTCTTTAGATTCTGGATTAGTTCCTGAGGATTCGAGGGTAGCAAACGTAACCCCACTTTTTAAGAAGGGAGGGGGAGAGAAAACGGGGAATTACAGACCAGTTAGTCTAACATCGGTAGTGGGGAAACTGCTAGAGTCAGTTATTAAAGATGGGATAGCAGCACATTTGGAAAGTGGTGAAATCATTGGACAAAGTCAGCATGGATTTACAAAAGGTGAATCATGTCTGACGAATCTTATAGAATTTTTTGAGGATGTAACTAGTCGAGTGGATAAGGGAGAACCAGTGGATGTGTTGTAGCTGGACTTTCAGAAGGCTTTCGACAAGGTACCACATAAGAGATTAGGATACAAACTTAAAGCACACGGTATTGGGGGTTCAGTATTGATGTGGATAGAGAACTGGCTGGCAAACAGGAAGCAAAGAGTAGGAGTAAACGGGTCCTTTTCACAATGGCAGGCAGTGACTAGTGGGGTACCGCAAGGCTCAGTGCTGGGACCCCAGCTATTTACAATTTATATTAATGAACTGGATGAGGGAATTGAAGGCAACATCTCCAAGTTTGCGGATGACACTAAGCTGGGGGGCAGTGTTAGCTGTGAGGAGGATGCTAGGAGACTGCAAGGTGACTTGGATAGGCTGGGTGAGTGGGCAAATGTTTGGCAGATGCAGTATAATGTGGATAAATGTGAGGTTATCCACTTTGGTGGCAAAAACAGGAAAGTAGACTATTATCTAAATGGTGGCCGATTAGGAAAAGGGGAGATGCAGCGAGACCTGGGTGTCATGGTACACCAGTCATTGAAAGTAGGCATGCAGGTGCAGCAGGCAGTGAAGAAAGCGAATGGTATGTTAGCTTTCATAGCAAAAGGATTTGAGTATAGGAACAGGGAAGTTCTACTGCAGTTGTACAGGGTCTTGGTGAGACCACACCTGGAGTATTGCGTACAGTTTTGGTCTCCAAATCTGAGGAAGGACATTATAGCCATAGAGGGAGTGCAGTGAAGGTTCACCAGACTGATTCCTGGGATGTCAGGACTTTCATATGAAGAAAGACTGGATAGACTTGGCTTATACTCGCTAGAATTTAGGAGATTGAGAGGGGATCTTATAGAAACGTACAAAATTCTTATGGGGTTGGACAGGCTAGATGCAGGAAGATTGTTCCCGATGTTGGGGAAGTCCAGGACAAGGGGTCACAGCTTAAGGATAAGGGGGAAATCCTTTAAGACCGAGATGAGAAAAAACTTTTTCACACAGAGAGTGGTGAATCTCTGGAACTCTCTGCCACAGAGGGTAGTTGAGGCCAGTTCATTTGCTATATTTAAGAGGGAGTTAGATGTGGCCCTTGTGGCTAAAGGGATCAGGGAGTATGGAGAGAAGGCAAGTACGGGATACTGAGTTGGATGATCAGCCATGATCATATTGAATGGCGGTGCAGGCTCGAAGGGCCGAATGGTCTACTCCTGCACCTATTTTCTATGTATCTATGTATGTATAAAATCCTAATGAGGCTCGATAGGGCAGATGTGGAGATGTTTCCATAAGTGGGAGAGAGGGACGGCACAGTGGCGCAGCGGTAGAGTTGCTGCCTTACTGCACCAGAGACCAAAGTTCGATCCTGACCTTGAATGCTGCCTGCATGGAGTTTGCACGTACTCCCTGTTACTGCGTGGGGTTTTTCCGGGTGCACAGGTGCAGGAGTAGGCCATTCGGCCCTTCGAGTCAGCACCGCCATTCAAATTGATCATGGCTGATCATCCCCAATAATAGACAATAGACATTTCCTCCCACACTCCAAAGACGTGCAGGTTTGTAGGTTAATTGGCTTCTGTAAATTATAGATTGTTCCTAGTGTGTAGGATAGTGCTGGTGTACTGGGTGATTGCTGGTTGGTGTGGACTCAGTGGGTTGTAGGGCCTGTTTCTGCGCAGTATCTCTAAACTAAACTAAAAGGAGCGTTGATAACTCTGGGCCTGCACTTGCTGGAGTTCAGGACAAATAATGAAAGGCCTGGATAGAGTGGATGTAGAGAGGATGTTTCCACTAGTCGGAGGTCATAGCCTCAGAATAAAAGGACGTTCCTTTAGGAAGAAGACGAGGAAGAATTTCTTTGGTCAGATGGTGGTGAATCTGTGGAATTTATTGCCACAGACGTCTGTGGAGGTCAAGTCAATGGGTATTTTCTAAGTGGAGATTTGATAGATTCTTGATTTGCCAAAGGTTATGGAGAGAAGGTAGGAGAATGGGGTTGAGAGGGAAAAATAGACCAGCCGTGATTGAATGGCTCAATGGGCCGAATGGCCTTATTCTGCTCCTGCGTCTTCTGGTTTTCAGGTGAACGTTTCCCCACATCGCTACCATGGAGCGAGTTCTAGGAATTAACCCAATGACGATGAAGCAACTGCAAAATATTTCCCGTAGCCTGCTATTCATCACTAATCATTGCATTTAAAATGATGGGACGCTGCCAACACTTTAAGTGACAATTGCTGCTTTATGTAACGTCCAGAGAGCTCTCTTGCAAGTAACAGTTGTGGGCTTATATAAATAGTTGCTCCGCTATTCATAAAAGGCAGAAATTGTATAGGCCAGCTGTGTTTTCCTTGAATGCCCCAATTAACCACACAAAGACAAGATCTCACGCACATGTACAACCAGTGTGCTGTGCTCCCATCCAACGTTCCCGAGTCACGTCTTGGAATTCTTCGATTTCCTAGCAGGAGACATTTACAAGAGCGTTTTCTTAAATACTTTGTCGAGTTCAATGGGTTCAACAAGCTTATAAAATTCTTCCCCCTCTCATATTTACCATCACGTCCAGTTTCCTTTCGCTGCTTCAGGTGGAGCAGCCAGGCTCCGAGGTAATGCTTTTACAGTTCACTAATTCCCATCTGCAAATATTTTTGTTCCAAGCACAGCAAAACTTGAGGAGGTTCCAAGTAAGAATTCCACAGATTCGCCGCTGACTGCTGTGTGGGATACCCGCTGTGTGTAGAATGTACACAGTGAAGCTTGTTGTCTTTAAAGCACAGTCTACTTCCTTTTCCCTTCCACCCCCCCCCTCCCCCACCCCCCCTTGTTTTTGCTCAAGCGTAAAGCGATTCTGTCTTCCGGATGAGATAATAGAGTCATAGAGCACAGAAACAAGCCCTTGTCCGTGCCCACCAAGGTCCCCCAACTTGGGGCGGCGCAGTGGTCCAGCGGTAGAGTTGCTGCCTCACAGCGCCAGAGACCAGGTTTCGATCCTGACTATGGTTGCTGTCTGTACGGAGTTTGCATTTTCTCCCTGTGACCCCGTCAGTTTTTTCCGGGTGCTCCGGTTTCCTCCCACGCTCCAATGGACATATGGGTTTGTAGGTTAATTGGCTTTGGTAAGTTGTAAAAATCGTCCCTAGTGTGTAGGATAGTGTTAGTGTGCGGTGTGACCGCTAATCAGCGCAGAATCAGTGGGCTGAAGGACCTGTTTTCACGCTGTATCTCTTGAGTTCTTGGTCCCCTCCTCTTCATCATCTACATCCTCCCCCTTGGTCATATACTCCGTCACTTCAACCTGGACTTCCACTGCTATGCTGATGACACCCAGATCTATCTCAGCACCAAGTCCCCCCTCCACCCCCTCTCTCCCATATCAACTCCTGCCTGTCAGCCATCAAATCTTGGATGCAACTCAACTTCCTTAAATTAAACAGTAGCAAAACAGAATTTCTCCTCATTGGCTCCAAATCAACACTCACTAAAATTAACAACCCCACTCTCACTATCGACGGCACCACTGTCTCCCCATCTCCTCAGGCCCGCAACCTTGGCGTGATCCTTGACTCAACCCTCTCCCTTGAGCCTCACATCCGCCATGTTGTCAAAACATCATTTTTTCACCTCCGCAACATTGCAAAAATCAGATCGTCTCTCACACCCCCCGCTGCTGAAAGACTCATCCATGCCTTCATCTCCTCCCGACTGGACTACTGTAACTCTCTTCTTTTCGGAATCAATTCCAGCAGCATCAAACGACTCCAACTGGTCCAAAATGCAGCCGCTCGACTCATTACCCACACCAAATCCTGGCACCACATCACCCCAGTTCTCAAAGAACTTCACTGGCTTCCCATTTCCCACCGGATCACCTACAAAATCCTGGTCCTCACCTACAAAGCCCTCAACAACCTGGTCCCCCCTTATCTCATTGACCTCCTCTCCCCCTACCAACCCTCACGGTCCCTCAGATCCACATCAGCTGGTCTCCTCTCCACTCCGAAATCAAACCTCTGCACTTTTGGAGGCAGAGCCTTCTCCAGGGCAGCTCCCAGGCTCTGGAATTCCCTCCCACAACCGGTCCGAAATTCTGAGTCCCTCACCATCTTCCAGTCCCGCCTCAAGACCCATCTCTTCACCTCTGCATACCCTTAGTCCCATGTTCCCCTCCCCTTTGCATCTCTGTCTTACTGCTCTATTTTGTTTTGTTTATTCCTGACTCTCAATTGTAAAGCGACTTTGAGTCCTGAAAACGCTATATAAATAAAATCTATTATTATTATTATTATTAAAGTACAAAAAAGTCTAAACCCATTAGCACATGTTTGGCCCATATCCTTCGAAACCTTTCCTATCCATATACCTGTTCAAATGTCTTTTAAATGTTGTTATAGTACCTGCCTCAACTACCTCCTCTGGCAGTTCATGCCCTATACCCTCCGCCCTCTGAGTGAAAAGTGCTCCTCAGGTTCCAATTAAATCTTTCCTCTCTCATCATCAACCTTTGTCCTCTGGTTCTTGATTCCCCTACTCTGGGTAAAAAACTGGTGCATTTACCCTCTCGTGATCTTATATACCTCTCCTCCTCATCCTCCTGCGCTCCAAGGAATAATGTCGTAGCCTACCCAACTTCTCCCTGTAGCTCAGTCATTTCAGCGCTGGCTCGCTGTTGCTCAAGCCTGGAGTCCTGGAAACACGCTCATAAATAAGATGTTGAACAGAAGCCACTTCTACCTTCCTGGGTGGATGTAGTGTAAGGACTGAGTGAATCAAACTGTTATCTGAATCTGGTGATTTATCGAATCTCCCTCCAAATCTCCTGGGGAAACATTCAATGATTACATTTGATTGGATTGAATTGGATTGGAAAGGAAAGATACAGCATGGAAAAAGGCCCTTTGGCCAACCGAGTCCACGCTGACCACCCGTCACCCGTTCATACTAGTTCTATGGATCGCACTCTCACATCTACTCCGTACAGCCAGGGGCAATTTACAGAGACCAATTAACCCACACCCGGCGGAAACCCCACGCAGTCACAGGGAAAGCATGCAAACTCCACACAGACAGCATCCGAGGTCAGGATCAAACCCAGGACTCCAGCCCTGTGAGGCAGCAGCTCTACCCGCAACGCCACCTTGTCGCCATATTGATATTGCAGTGTCAATAAGTTCCACATCACTCGTAATTTGCGAATGGCCGTGGATGTGCTTCATCGAGATGATATCTAGCATGCATCTATCTCCCAAATGTTTACTTTTTACTAGGATGCCGCAGCGTTAGAGTTGCTGCCTTACATCGCCAGAGACCTGGGTTCGATCCTGACTACAGGTGCTGTCTGTACGGAGTTTGCATTTTCTCCCCGTGATCGCGTGGGTTTCCTCCAGGTGCTCGTGTTTCATAGAAACATAGAAACATAGAAAATAGGTGCAGGAGTAGACCATTCGACCCTTCGAGCCTGCACCGCCATTCAATATGATCATGGCTGATCATCCAACTCAGTATCCTGTACCTGCTTTCTCTCCATACCCCCTGATCCCTTTAGCCACAAGGGCCACATCTAACTCCCTCTTAAATATAGCCAATAAACTGGCCTCAACTACATTCTGTGGCGGAGAATTCCAGAGATTCACCACTCTCTGTGTAAAAAATGTTTTTCTCATCTCAGTCCTAAAAGATTTCTCCTTTATCCTTAAACTGTGACCCCTTGTCCTGGACTTCCCCAACATCGGGAACAATCTTCCTGCATCTAGCCTGTCCAACCCTTTAAGAATTTTGTGCGTTTCTATAAGATCCCCCCTCAATCTTCTAAATTCTAGCGAGTACAAGCCGAGTCTATCCAGTCTTTCTTCATATGAAAGTCCTGACATCCCAGGAATCAGTCTGGTGAACCTTCTCTGTACTCCCTCTATGGCAAGAATGTCTTTCCTCAGATTAGGAGACCAAAACTGTACGCAATACTCCAGGTGTGGTCTCACCAAGACCCTGTACAACTGCAGTAGAACCTCCCTGCTCCTATACTCAAATCCTTTTGCTATGAATGCTAACATACCATTCGCTTTCTTCACTGCCTGCTGCACCTGCATGCCTACTTTCAATGACTGGTACATTGTTTCTTCCCTTTTCTTCCCGTTTCTTCCCATACTCCAGAGACGTGCAGGTTTGTAGGTTAATTGGCTTCTGTAAATTATCCCTAGTGTGTAGGATAGTGCTGGTGTACGGGGTGATCGGCGGTCAGCACTGACTTGGTGGGCCGAAGGGCTTGTTCCCGTGCTGTATCTCTAAACTATGTTGTGGTGTTGTACATTGCAACAGTGGCCACACTTTGAAGGTACGTGACTGCTGTGCTGCACTTCGGGACATCCCATTGTGGTAAGGAATACCCCAAAGTTTCTTATTTTTCCTTCCCTTCATTCGTGCCGCTGTAAGTGGCGTGTCTGTCGAGCGCCATCGTTCTAGCACGAGACGACGCAGAAATAGAATCCCAACCTTGTGTCGTGGAGTTGGCGACAGAAGACACATGAAAAGTCCAATTCAGGCCATCTAAATATTTACAGTGGCTGAGCGGAATGCAAGCCGTACCCTCTATGCTGCTTGCAACATGATCCTGCCATTCATTTTATATCAGCCTTGTTTGAAACTGATTTTGCAGAAAGGACCTTTCAGAATGCAGTCCCTTATAGAAACTCAGAGAAGAGCCTAGAGCCAGCAATGGTTTTGAAACAGTGAGCTGTACTTTCTCAGTTTACCCTAATGTGTTTTTCCAAATTAAATCCCCTGGAAACTGACTTTATTTCAATTATTTCCTCTCTGTAATCATTTTATTTAAAGTATACAGAGTTTGGCAATAGTTGCAACTTACAAGGTACTGACTGCCGAGGCTGGGATCTTGTGTGGAACACAAAGTGCAGGAGTGTCCGAGGAATGCAGAGGCTAGTTTACAAAGAGAAAGGCACAAAGTGCTGGAGTAACCCAGCCGACCAGGCAGTCCTTGTCGGTGTGTCCCTGGAGAGGGAACACACGGTGTCTATGGGGACCACTGGTGGCCTTCTGTGAACGCTGGTCACCGCGGGGGGGAGAGGTCAAGTGAATCGTGGATAAAGATGATAACATTGTAATTTGATGTTTGCAAACTGCTGGGCAGTTTTGATCTTTCCTGTCATTTGTAACTGATTATTTGAATAAAAGTTCCTTGTTAGAAAACAAAGCGGGTCAGGCAACATCTCTGGAGAACATGGATACGTGGCGTTACAGATTGGATAGTGTGTAGGATGGGCAGCACAGTGGCGCAGCGGTGGATTTGCTGCCTTACAACGCTGGAGACCCGGGTTCGATCCTGATTAAGGGTGCTGTCTGTACAGATTTTGTACCTTCTCCATTTGACCACGTGGGTTTTCTCCGGGCGCTCCGGTTTCCTTCCTTTTACGTTGGTAAAAAATGTTAATTGATCCGAGTGTGTAGGATAGAGCTAGTTTACGGGGAGGCGTGGTGAACCGAAGAGCCTGTTTCCGCCATGTAAGTTTAGACTTTAGAGATACAGCGCAGAAACAGGCCCTTCAGCCCACCAAGTCCATGTCAACCAGCCATCACCCCATTACAGTCTAAAGTCTAAAGACTCTACTTGGGGCTGGCACAGAACCAATGGGCCGAATGACCTTGTTTTTGGAAAAGGTTATTATCGGCAATAGTGAATGCTAAAGCTGTAGACCGCACTACCGGTAATCTAACATACATGTGATTTTGAGACTCACCACAGCCATTTCCCATTTTCCAGGGCAGTTCAGTGTGGGTACTGAAATGACATCTGCTTCCTGCAAATAATATTTTTAAAATCATATTAAGGCAAAAAAATGGCACTGATTTATGTCCTCTGGACTAACACCTTCTGTCCTCAGCTAATTGAGTTCAATACGCCAAGTACGACAGGTCTAAATAAAAACTGATGGAAAGGAAAACAGAACATTAAATAAATATTTCCTTTAATAGGTTTTTTTCCACGAAGAAAAATATGGTCAACTTCTACAAAAGGAGGCTTTCAAATCGCGTTGAACACATACAAGTCGACAGGAAGGAGGAATATTTGACATAAACTTGCCGACATGACTTTATTTTTTATTTTAACTTTTAATGTTCAATCAATTAAAAAATACAGATCACCAAACTGAGTCAGTTCTGACCAGAACCATCACCGATCCGTGTTCTCCAGAGCCTGACCTACTGAGTTACTCCAGCACTTTGTGTAAACCAGCATCTGCAGTTACATGTTTCAACCAAATTGAATGATTGATAGACGCAGCTTGGAAACATGGCCTTCGTCCCATTGAATCCACGCCGACCATTGATCACCCACACACTAGTTCTATGTTATCCCACTTTCTCATCCATTCCCTACACATTAGGGAGCAATCTACAGAGGATCAATTAACCTACGAACCTGCACATCCTCGGGATGTGGGAGGAAACTGGGGCGGTAGGTTTCCTCCGGGTGCTCCAGTTTCCTCCCACATCCCGAAGACGTGCAGGTTTTGGAGGTTAATTGGTCCTCTGTAAATTGCTCCCTAGTGTGTAGGGAGAACGTGCAAACTCCACACACGGACAGCACCCGTAGTCAAGGGTCGAAGATTGACACAAAAATCTGGAGTAACTCGGACAGGCAGCATCTCTGGACGAGAAGGCATGGGTGACGTTTCGGGTTGAGACCCTTCTTCAGACTGTTTCGTCAGGATCGAACCAGGATCTCTGGCGCTGTTAGACAGCAGCTCTACCCGCTGCGCCTCTGTGCCACCCCCAGCGATTTAAACTCCCTCTTGTCTTGTCTTGCAGGAATCGAGAATCTGTATGAGAGAGCTCTCCAACTCCGCAAGAACCTGCTCACGCTGCCGCACTCCGTCATAGTGGTGATGAGATACCTCTTCTCCTTTCTGAACCAGTGAGTGTCTCTCACCCCACCCCAGTGGTTGAATGGTACTTTAGAAGTCATTTGTGTACACGGTTCAGTACCGGTGCCACTAATACACAAGCACTTAGATACATCTTAGATAAGCATCTCAGATACAGTACAAGTGTATAGCAGTGGTACACTGAGACAGTATACACAAGTCCCAGTTGTTGTTGAGCGCTTTGCCGCTGCAGGCCGTGTCCGGTCCACGTGCTCGGCCCATTTTTAAAATCAAAACTAATTTTATTCAGTTATTTACAATAATATGTACAAAACAATCAATAACAAGATACCCGCCACCATAATACAAATATTGCCCAGTATTCTTATGACACGCACTCCCCTAGGTGCCCAGCGGTCCCAGAATTCCCCATGGTGACCATGGATACCACTGGTTCTCTCTCATGAGACACCCGGGCACGGACGTAACCCCAGAAAAGGGGCAGGCAGCCGGTTCAGGCGAAGCCCTCTTGTGCCTGGCACCGTGACCCACGAATGGCCAGCTTGGCCAGGCCCAGGAGCAAACCAACCAGGACATCCTCTGATCTACCCACTCCCTCAGGCACAGGCTGCCCAACGATAAACATGGTGGGACTAAAGTGGTCGGCATCTTGGAGCGGCGCCCAGTCCAGGCGAGCCCCAGGCTGCTACAGGGCCTCCAGCGGCCCACTCCACCGTCGAGGCACTGCACTGCCTCCCACAGCCGGTCTGCTTACCGGCCCTCCGGCCCGACTCTGACCCTCTCCTCTCCAGTCCATGGGGAACATGGGCCGGGCTCGGCAGCTTCCCTCTCCAGTCGGGTTCCCGGTTCTACGGAGGTGAACCAGGCCTAACGTTGGGTATGGCCACGGCACCTCAGGCTGACCCTCTGCCGCATGGCAACTTGGCACTCGTGCTCATTCAAGATGTCTCTCGGCTGGCTGAAACCTCAGGAGCTGCATTGGCTTTTGGTGCATGCAGTGTGGGGGAGGAAAGCACTGGGGTGTCAGACCCAAAACACAATGGGTGCATAATGGATAGGAACGGTCTGGAGGCATATAGAGCAAACCCGGGCAGATGGGACTAGTGTAGAGGGGGCATCTTGGACGCATGGGCAGGTTGGGCCGAATGGTCTGTTTCTGTGCTGCAGGACAAAGAGTGCAATGCACATTTCCAGGGAAGTGGTATGATTGACTGATTGAAATGAAACATGAAAACAGGCCCTTCGGCCCACTGAGTCCATGCTGACCATCATTCACCCCTTCACACTAGTTCTACGTTATCCCACTCTCTCATCCTCTCCCATCACACTGGGGGCAGTTTAAAGCCAATAAACCTACAAACCGGCGCGGCTTTGGAATGTGGGAGAAAAGCGGAGCGCTCAAAGCTGGTAGAGCCGTGACCTCACAGCATCAGAGTCCCAGGTTTGATCCTGACCTCGAGTGCTGTCTGTGGTGGAGTGTGCACGTTTTCCCTGTGACCTCCTGGGTTTCCTCTGAGTGCTCCAGTTTCCTCCCACATCCCACACACGCGCGGGTTTGTAGGCTAATTGGCCTCTGCGTTGGGAGTGGATGAGAAAGTGGGATAACATATTACTGGTGTGAACGGGTCGGTATGGACTCGGTGGGCCTGTTCCTCCTGAATCCGTGTCCTCGTTCCCCCCTCCCCCACCGCGGGACCCTTTGCGTCTCACCGTCCGCTCCCTTGGCAGCCTTTCGCAGTTCAACGATGAGAACATGATGGACCCCTACAACCTGGCCATCTGCTTTGGCCCGACACTGATGCCCGTCCCCGAGAACCAGGACCAGGTCTCCTGCCAACCCCACGTCAACGAGTTGATTAAGACCATCATCATCCACAACGAGCTCATCTTCCCAGACTCCAAGGACCTGGATGCCCCGTCTATGAGAAGTGCATGTCTGGTGAAGACTATTGGTAAGTGTGCACTGTTTTAGTTCTGTTGTGGTTTTAGTTTTAGAGATACAGCGTGGAAACGGCCCTTCTAGCGAACCCCGCACAATAACCCTCTCCTACACGCACCACTGGGGCCAATTTACATTTATACCAAGCCAATTAGCCTACAAATCTGTACATTTTGGAGTGTGCACCCGGAGAAAACCCAGGCAGGTCATGGGGAGAACGCACTGTACAAACTCAGTACAAACAAGCACCTGTAGTTGGGATCGAACCGGGGTCTCTGGTGCTGTGAGGCAGTAGCTCCTCCACTGTGCCACCCTGATAGGACTGGTCCTATCTCTCTATGTTAGAACTAAGAGTGGTTTATTGTCACAAGTCCCAACACAGAAGAATGAAAGTCTTACTTGCCGCACATTACAGATTACACTAAGGGGTGTTGTAGATAGGAAAGATGGTTGTCAAAGATTGCAGCAGGATCTTGATCGGGTTGGACAGATGGGCTGAGGAATGGTTGATGGCATTTAATACAGAGAAATCGTCCCTAAACATTTAAGTCTGCCTCAAATGCCCTCAAATAGGTATTAGTGGGTCACCTTCAGCCTATGTGGTGGAGATACTAAGGATTAAAAAGGAACTGCATGCAGATACTGGTTTATCATAGTCTGAAGAAGGGGCCCGACCCGACACGTCACCTATCCATGTTCTTGGGCGATGCTGCCCGACCTGGCCAGTTACTCAATGCAATACAATACAATACAAATTTATTGTCATTTGAAGCTCAAAAGAAGTTCAAACGGAATTTGGTCATACAACAAGAAAAGAACCAAGACACACAACCAACACAATTTACACAAACATCCATCACAGTGAATCTCCTTCTCACTGTGATGGAAGGCAAAGTCTTGTCTCTCTCCTGTTCCATTCTTCTCCCGATGTTAAAGCCCCCGGCGGGGGATGGCAAGACCCGCGGCCGTTAAAGCCGCGCCGGGCGATGCAAGGCCCCGCTCCGGGTCCCAATGCTGGAGCCCCCAGCGGGCGATGGCAAGTCCCGCGGCTGTTAAAGCCGCGCCGGGCGATGCAAGGCCCCGCTCCGGGTCACCCTCAACCCCACAACTTAGGTGGGAGAAGTTGCCATTGCGGGAGCTCTGAAAAGCGGACCCGCGAGCTCCCGATGTCACCGTCCACAGGCCTGCAGCTGTAGCCTCCGAGCTCCGGAGTCGGGTCGCAGCCGCACGCCACCACAGCTCTCCACGCTCCGAAGCCGGCCAGCCCCACGATGGTAAGTCCGCAGGCTCCGCGACTGGAGCCCCCAGGTCGTTCTGGTTGGAGGCCGCTCCACGGTGCTTGGCCCCAACGACAACGGAGACCCGACAGGGAAAAGTTCGGGTCACCCGTACAGGGAAGAGATTTAAACGTTTCCTCCCCCCCCCCCCCCCAACACATATACACAGCTAAAAATAATATAAAACCACAACAAACTATACATTCAACGGGACAAAACATAAAAGAAAGACAGACAGACTGCAACGTCGGTGGCACCGCCTTCACATGCTCCAGTACTTTGGGACTTTTGTTTCTATCTTTGGTGAAGATACCAGTCCAGTAATTTAGTCTGTGAATGAACCCTGAGCCTAATTCCCCCCAGAGTATTCCACTGTGCACACAATTCCTGGACGGTTTCCCGGCGTTGGTAGTTGTGTAAAGCATCTGCTAAATGCTGCCGTCTAGTCTGTTGTCATAAGTAGAGCGTACCCTCCCCAATTCAAGGCCATGTCAATAAAACTCCGTGACACATGAAAATATTTTGAGCGTGTTACTCAGCTTGCTTACATTAAATTAGCAGACACAGAAGGTCACTTGGTCCCCAGAGTCTGTTCTTCCAACTCAAATAAACCAATCTTAAAATATTTTAACTCCATCTTCCACTACCAAGTACTCCTTGCCTGTCAAAACACGTCCGCCTCAGTTGCACACGTTTCAATTGACGTCCTTCTGCAGCCAGAGCAGGCCAGGACATTATTCCTAGGAGCACAGGAGGATGAGGGGTGATCTTACAGAGGTGTACGAAATCATGAGAGGAATAGATCAGGTAAATGCACAGAGTCTTATGCCAGAGTCGGGAAATCGAGAACTAGAGGGCATAGGTTTATGGTGAAGGGGGAAAGATTTAATAGGAAGCTAAGGTGTAACTTTTTCACACAAAGCGTGCTGGGTGTATGGTAAGAGCTGCCGGAGTAGGTAGTTGAGGCAACACCAACCAACATGTCCCAACTACACTAGTCCCACCTGCGTGCGTTTGACCCATATCCATCTAAACCTTTATGATCCATGTACCCTTCTAAATGTTTTTTTTTTAATTTTGTGATAGTACCTGCCTCTATTACCTCCTCCAGCAGCTCATTCCATATACCTACCACCCTTTGTGTTAAAAGGATGCCCTTTTAAATCTTTCCCCCCTCACCTTAAATCTATGCCTTCTGGTTCTTGTTTCCCCTACTCTGGGTAAAAGACTGTGTCTACCTTATCTATTCCTCTCATTATCTTACTGAAGGCATGACAGCTAATGCCAAAGAATTGAATCTGAGGGAGTTAAAAGGAGGACAGGAATCTCTTTGAGGTTAGAGATACAGCATGGAAACAGGCCCTTCAGCCCACCGAGTCCATGCCGACCATCAATCACCCATTCACACTAGTTCTACTTTATCCCACTTTCACATCCAGTCCCAACACACTAAGTGTTTAAGAAAGAACTGCAGATGCTGTAAAAATCGAAGGTAGACAAAAATGCTGGAGAAACTCAGCGGGTGAGAGAGCATTTAGGAGCGAAGGAATAAATGATGTTTCGGGTCGACACCCTTCTTCAGACCCACTTCACAACACACTAGGGGCTATTTACAGAGGGCCAATTGACCTACAAACACGCGTGGCTTTGTTGACGTGAGAGGAAACAGAAGGACCCGGAAGAAACCAACGCAGTCACAGGGAGAACGTACAAACTCCGCACACAGACAGCGCCCGAGGTCAGGATTGAACCTGGGGTCTCTGGCGCAGTGAGGCAGCAACTCTCCAGGACTGTCAGACTGAAGAAGGTCTTAAGACACAATGGAGGGAGTTTTGAGTACAGGAGTAGGAGCGAGGTCACAGGGCAATGGAGTTTTGGGAGCCCCCTGGCTCTAGGGAGGATGGTATGTATTGAGATGTAACACTATTATCCATCTTGTCCCACAGTGACAGTCCATATAGTGACCACGGGACATTGGAGGAGGTTGATCTGGACACATGTGTCGAGACCCACACCAGTGAAGATGGTAAGTGTCTTTTGTTGAACTTTGAATTCTCCAGCTTTAGGCAACTACATAACTCCTCCCTCTCTCCCTTCCTATCCCATATACCCTCTGCTACCCCCTCTCCCCTGTGCCCCACCCAGACTCATACCTATTTCTCCCGAACTCCTACCCTTCCACCTACATTCCTTCCTCTAGCTTCACAATTTGCAACTTTAGACTTTAAAGATACAGTGTGGAAACAGGCCCTTCGGCCCACCGAGTCCATGCTGACCAGCGATCACCCAGTACACGAACTCTAAGCTCCACACTAGACACAATTTACAATTTACAGAAGCTAATTAACTGACAAACCTTTGCCGTGTGGGAGGAAATCAGAGCACCCGGAGAAAACCCACATGGTCACAGGGAGAAAATACAAACTCCGTAAGGACAGCACCCGTAAGGATTGAACCCGGGTCTCTGGCGCTGTGAGGCAGCAACTCTATCGCTACATCACTGCGCCGCCCTGGTGAACGAATTCGAGGAGGGAGTTGAAGAGAGCGTGGGGAGAACAGGTTTCAGGGGAAATTAGTGATGGGGAGGGGGCGGGGGTGGGATTAGTCTGGGAGCTGCCATATAGTCAATGGCACCAAATGAACTCCTTCTGTGCCGTGTTTAGCCTCATCGATTAGGAGTGAGGCTCTGGAACCACAGGTAGGCCGGACTGGGTAAGAATGAACTTTGTGCAGGAAGGAACTGCAGATGCTGGTGGACACCAAGGATAGACACAAAATGCTGGAGTAACTCAGCGGGTCAGGCAGCATCTTTGGATAGAAGGAAAGGGTGATGTTTCGGTTCGAGACCCTTCAGACCGAGAGTCAGGGGAGAGGGAAATGAGAGATATGGATGGGTTAGGTGTGAAAACAAGAGATCAAAGGGGACAAAGTCAAGGAAAATGTAGAATAGATCATTGTTAGCTAGGGGAAGGTGACAATAATGAGGTGAGTTTCAGTCACTTTATTTTACCAAAACTGGCTTATTACTTTTGTATTATTTCTTGAGCTGAATTAAAATTCCCAGCTGCAGTGCTGGGATGTTAGCAGGTATCTGCAGATTGTACAGCCTGTTTCTGGATTACAAAACCTGCAACATAACCACTGTACCAACCCTGCTGTCACCATGGTGATTTATAATTGCTTGAGGCGGTATTAAGACTTCGCGGCTTGCACCTTTTTTAATATCCTGGCACTGGTTCTGTCTGAAGTAACATCCTGAATATAAATGGGGAAGTGTCGTGCTGTGGTGTTGTGAACTAAATAGACTCCAACGCAACCTCCGACATAATCAAAGACCTTTCCCACCCCGCTCATTCCTTCTTCTCCCTGCTCAAGTTGGGCAGAAGATAAGGAAGCTTGAAAGTGCGCACCACCAGACTCAGGAACAGCTTCTTCCCCTCTCTCATTGTGTTCCAGACCCTCACCACTCTGTGTAGAAACTTGTCCCACGCATCTCCATTAAGCTTTCCCCCTCTCACCTTATAGTGTTAGACATTTCCACCCTGGGGAACGAGGTTCTCACTGTCTACCCTATCTATGCCTAGTCATACAGTACAGAAATAAGCCCTTCGGCCCAACTTCCCCATGTCGACCAACATGTCCCATCTACACTAGTCCCACCTGCCTGTATTTGGCCCATATTAGTCAGAGGGTGGTGAATCTGTGGAATGTTTTGCCACAGAAGGCTGTGGAGGCAAAGTCAGTGATAGATAGATTCTTGATTAGTACAGGTGTCATTTATGGGGAGAAGGCAGGAGAATGGGGTTAGGAGGGAGAGATAGATCAGCCATGATTGAACGGGCTTGATGGGCCGAATTACCTTATTCTACTCCCATCACTTATGATCTTATGATTATGATCATATCTCTCTAAACCTATCCGATCCATGTACCAGTCCAAATGTTTTTTAAACATTGTGATAGTACCTGCCTCAACTACCTCCTCTGGCAGCTTGTTCTATATACCCACCGCCCTTTGTGTAAAAACAACTTTGTCCCTCAGGTTCCTATTAAACCTTTCCATCCCTCGCCTCAAACCTATGTCCTCTGGTTCTTGTTTCCCCTACATTTTTTTTTTTCCCAAGAACAAACTTTATTCAGAATAATTAAAAAATATATACACTTCTGACATTCTCACAGGTAAACATACATTCATTAGTGTTATATTTGGTAGTGTTGATAAAACCATCATTATACTTTAGACTTTAGAGATGTGGAAACCACGTCGACCAGCGATCACCCCGTACACCAGCACTATCCTACACACTAGGGGCAATTTACTGACGGCTACTAACCTACAGACCTGTACGTATTTGGAGTGTGGGAAGAAACCGAGCACCCGGAGAAAACCCACGTGGTCACAGGGAGAATGTACAAACTCCGCACAGACAGCACCCATAATCAGGCATCCTTGCCACTGATGTGGCCCCCTGTGGTGATATCCCTTCTCTCATTTGAGGGGCGTCTCCACCACACTCTGCCCCTCAATGTCCAGCAGCGGAAGGACCCTGGACTGTGGTCCTCCCCCACCGAGCTTCAGTGTGTCCCTCAGCACGTCCTCCTGCAGTCTGGAGTGGGCCAGTCGGCAACATTCCTACTCTGATTCCTCTCAGAAGGCTGATGGAAGGTGGGAAAGCTGCATTGATCCTAATGACCTCTGCTGCTGCATTTGTTCTGCTGACCCTGAGCGGTGATGGATGGGTCTGCCTCCATCCTATGGGAAGACGGCCAGATTGTAAAGCAATCTGCTCTTAATGGCCCCTGCCTCTCTCCTTGTCATCTGCTGCGCATTCATTGATTGAGTGCAACACACATGCTCTCATCTAAGGGGCAGCACGTTGGCGCAGCAGTAGAGTTCCTGCTTTACTGCGCCAGTAACAAGGGTTCAATACTGACCACGAGTGTTGACTGCACGGAGTTTGTACGTTCTCCCTGTGACCGCGTGGGTTTTCTCCAGTTGGGCTGGTTTCCTCCCACACTCCCAAGACATACAGGTTTGTAGGTTAGTTAACTTGGTGCAATTGTAAATTGTCCCTAGTGTGTGTAGGATAGTGGTGGTGTGTGGGGATCGCTGGTCAGCACGGACTCAGTGGGCCGAAGGGCCTGTTTCCACAATGTATCTCTAAACTAAACTGCTGCTGAACTGCCAGCCTTTCATACAGTAGCTGCTTTAAATGCAGGAATTCCTTGTTCGTTACCCCTCCCTTCCATTGACGACACATTTGCCGCCATGTAATTGCGTCGTTGAAAGGTTAGGGCGGTCCCACGCTGTCAGTTAGTTCGCATCAGACCCAGAACAGCTCCAACCAAGACCGCAAGAAATTGCAGAGTTGTGGACTCAGCCCAGACCATCACACAAACCTACCTCCCTTCCATTAACTCTATCTACATTTCATGCTGCTTCGGCAAGGCCACCAGCATAATCAAGGACCATTCTCACCCCGGCTCACTCCCTCTTCTCCCCTCTCCCATCAGGCAAGAAGTATGAAAACGCACATCTCTAGATTCAGGGACAGTTTCTTGTTATCAGGCAACTGAACCATCCTTCCACCAACTAGAGAGTAGTCCTGACCTCCCATCTACCTCATTGGAAACCCTTGGACTATCTTTACTGGACTTTATCTTGCACTAAACGTTATTCCCTCTATCCTGTAACAGTACACTGTGGACGGCCCGATTGTAATCATGTATAGTCTTGACGCTGATTGGATAGCACGCAACAAAAAAGCTTTTCACTGTACCTCATTACACATGACGATAATAAACTGCAAGAACCACTTCCCACCTGTTCCATCCATAATACGCTTAGACATAAGGATCTCTGTCCAGCCCACTCCCCTGATATCAGTCTGAAGAAGGGTCTCAACCCGAAACGTCACCCATTCCTTCTCTCCAGAGATGCTGCCTGTCCCGCTGAGTTACTCCAGCATTTTGTGCCTACCTTCGATTTAAACAAGTTCTTTCCTAGACATAAGGAACTGCAGATGCTGGTTTATAAAAATAGACACAAAGTGCTGGAGTAACGCAGCGCGCCAGAGAACACTGATAAGCTAATACGAACATTTTGGGGGAATTTCAGACTTGAAGGATACAAGATGGCGCCTAAAACCTGGCGACTGTTGTGTAGGGACTTGGTGTGGTCACATTATGATTGTGCCGAATGTATCTGAACAGCATGCAAAAAAATAATTTCACTAGACATTGGTCCATGTGGAAATAAAGTCTCCCTCACACTTGCCCTCTCTCCTACGCGGTCTCTCCCCCTTGCTCTCAATCTCTCTCTACCTCTCTCAATCTCTCTACCTCTCTCATTCTCTCCCTCACTTTCTCCCTCCCTCCCCTGTGCTCACTCTCTCCCTCCACTCTCTCTTTCTCACTCCCTCAATCTCTTTCTCATTCTCTCTCTCCCATCGTTCTCCCCATTCTCTTTCTTTTTCCATCAATCTCTCCGTCAATCTCTTCCTTGCTTTCTCTCTCTCCCCCTTGTTCACTCCTTGTCTTCCCCCTCACTCTCTCTTTCTCTCTCCCTCAGTCTCTCTCTCTCTCTCTCATTCTCTCTCTCTGCCTCCCCTTTCACAAATAACCTCCAACTGGTCTGAACAAGGGTCTCGACCCGAAACGTTGCCTATTTCCTTCGCTCCAGAGATGCTGCCTCACCCGCTGAGTTTCTCCAGCATTTTTGTCTACCTCCAACTGGCAAATGTTCAAGACTTCCTTTAGCCTGGAGACACAATGAATTGCAGATGCTGAAATCTTGCTTAGAACGCAGAGTGCTGGAGTAACTCGGGGAGTCAGGCAGCATCTCTTGATGGATGTGGGTGATTCACCAGAGATGCTGCCTGACCCGCTGAGTTACTCCAGCACTGTGTTCCTCTTTGCATTTTCCTGCCATTTAAAAAACATGCCCTGAGATCCCCCTGCTGGCTCGGTGCAGAACTGCCGCATGTCGTCATGAGCCAAACCCCAAGGACTCGAAACCCTGTCCCTGTGGTGGCCCTCATCTACAAGGGTCGGTGATGGTGTTCACGGATAGCCTGCATGGGCCGGTAGGGTGGGATGGTCTGGACTGATCCCTGCTGAAATCTCCTGCATGCGGATGACTGGGTGGGAGAGGGGGACACAACGTCCACAGCTGTGCCACTGTGCCTCCCTGGTTGGTTCACCACAGCTTTTACTAGTGGCGCTGACCTCGGGAGGAAACTATGTAGGAAGGAACTGCAAATGCTGGTTTAAACCGAAGATAGACATAAAACGCTGGAGTAACTCAGTGGGACAGGCAGCATCTCAGGAGAGAAGGAATGGGTGACGTTTCGTGTCATCCTTCTGTAACCAAACTTCTGAAGAAGGGTCTCGACCCGAAAAGTCACCCTTTCCTTCTCTCCAGAGATGCTGCCTGTCCCGCTGAGTTACTCCAGCGTTTTATGTCCACCTCCAGGAGGAAGCTACACAGCTGGTGGATTCCCCACTGCCGGCTGCGTGAGGTCAGATTCTACATCATGTCCTTTTTTATCTCTTTCAGAAGGTGAACCCATTGAAGCAATCGCCAAGTTCGACTACGCAGGAAGATCAGCGCGGGAGTTGTCGTTTAAGAAAGGGGCTTCTCTGCTGCTGTATCACAGAGCATCTGAGGACTGGTGGGAGGGGAGGCATAATGGAGTTGACGGCCTTGTACCCCATCAGTACATAGTCGTGCAAGACATGTAAGTGATGTCCTTCATCCTCAGTTTACACACTCTCACGTCTCAGCCTTGAATTTACCTGGTGATCTGGGGTTTACTTGCTGATCTTTGATGTTGGGGGTGATGGGGAGAAGGCAGGAGAATTAGGTTGAGAGGGAAAGATAGATCAGCCATGATTGAATGAATGGTAGAGTGACCTTTATGGGCCGAATGGCCTAATCTGCTCCTATAACTTCTGAACTTATCTGAATCCATAGCTCTTTGGGGTAGAGAGTTCTAAAGATTCATAAACCTCGGGGAGAAGTAATTCTTTACTTTAGACTTTAGAGAAACGGCATGGAAACAGGCCCTTCAGCCCACTGAGTCCGCCCCGACCAATCACCCCATACACTAGCGCTATCCTACACACTAGAGACAATTTACAATTTTACAAATCCAATTAACCTACAAATCTGCACGTCTTTGGAGTGTGGGAGGAAACCGGAGCACCCGGAGAAAAACCCACGGGGTCACAGGGAGAACGTGCAAACTCCATTCAGACAGCACCTATAGTCAGGATTGAACCCAGGTCTCTGGCACTGTGAGGCAGCAACTCTACCGCTAGCACCATTGTGCCTCCCTATTCCTCATCTCACTCTCAAGTGGCTCATCATGATTCTGATTCCAAACCCATGGATGGTATTAGTTTCTTATTATCACGAGATACTATGAATAATGTTGCTATCCAGGAAAATCTAATTCTATCTGCTTCTATCTATAGCTTCCTCTGCCAGCTCATTCTAGATATAGACGGTTCTCTGAGTGAAGAAGTTGCCCCTAAGGACCCTGTTAAATGTCCCCCCCCCCCCCCCCCCCCCACAATGCCATGTCATTTTAGAATCCTCTGCGCTGGGGAAAGGTCTGTGAGCTCTCTGTCTGTGGAGGGAAATTGTCAGACAATGTTTTGGGTCAGGAGACTGCTTCAGACTCAAGGTCCTGAACCAAAATGTCTGAATATTCTCTCTACGGGTGCTGCCTGACCTGAAGTTCCTCCAGCAGTTTAGTTTTCCTCTAGTTTACTATTGTCACGTGTACTACTGAGCTGAAGAGCTTTTTTTCCAACGTGCTATCCAATCAGCCAAAAGACTATATGTGATTATGTGGGCAGCACAGGATAGCGCCAGAAACCCGGTTTTGATCCTGACCTCGAGTGCTGTCCGTGTGGAGTTTGCACGTTCTCCCTGTGACCGCCTGGGCTTTATCCGGGTGCTCCAGTTTCCACCCACATTCCGAAGACGTGCAGGTTTGTAGGTGAAATTTCCCCTAGTGTGCAGGATAGAATGAATGTAAGAGTGATCGCTGGTCGACATGGACTCAGTGGGCCAAAGGACGTGGTTCCACGCTGAAGATAGTGCCGGAGTAACTCAGTGGGTCAGACAGCATTTCTGGGGTGAAAGGATGGATGACTTTTCGGGTCGGGACCCTTCTTCCAGACCCGAAACGTCACCCATCCTTTATTTCCACTGAGTTACTCCAGCACTTTGTGTCTATCTTCGTTATAAACCAGCATCTGCAGTTTCTCTCTACACTGTTTCCACGCCATAGCACTAAACTAAACTATGATTACATTCACAGTGTCCAGATACCGGATAAAGGGAATAAAGTTTAGTGCAAGATAATGTCCAGTAAATACCTATTAAAGACAGCCTGAGGGTTTCAATGAGGTGGATAGTTGGTTAGGGCCACACACAAGTTAGTGACGGAATGGTTCAGTTGTACGAGTTCGCTTTTTATTCTAAAACCAGATGGCATAGTTTCAGAATTAGACGGTGGCCATTTAAAAGGTGGGGAGATATTTCTTTTCTCTGCAGGCGAAGAATCTTCAGAATTCTCTACACCCTGAAAGGATGAATGTTTGAATATGTTCAAAGCTGGGATACTTGAGAATGCAAGGGATTCAGGGGATGTAGGGATTAGGCTGGTAAAATTAAATTAGAGCATATTTAAGGAATCAGACAGTGTGCTTTGACTCCCATTTCTTTAAAGCTAAGTTTGTATTTGGAGTATTGTGTGCAGTTCATGGTGGCCCCATTATGGGAGGGATTCTGCAGGCTTTAGTAAGGGTGCAGAGGAGGTGTACTGGATTGATGTTTGGATTAGAGGGTTTCAGCTGCAGGGAGAGGTTGGACAGACTTGGATTCTTTTCTCTGGAACGCAGGAGGCTGAGGGGAGACCTGATAGAAGTGTATAGTACTATGAGAGGCATAGATAGGGTGGACAGTCTTTAGGGCATATCTTTAAGGTGAGAGGGGCAAAGTTTAAAGGAAATGAGTGTGAGGCAAGTTATTTTTAACATGGGTGGGTGCCTGGAACATGCTGACGGGGTTAGTGGAGGAGGCAGATATGATAGTGGCATTTAAGAGACGTTTGGGTAAGCAAATGGATATGGAGGGAATGATGGGATATGGATTATGTGCAGGCAGATAAGGGGTGGTCTTGGCAGCATGATCACCACAGACATTGTGGGCCGAAGGGCCTGTTCCTGTGCTGTACTGTTCTATGTTTAATGTTTTATTTTTAAACGTCAGAGGCTAGTGTCCACATTGGTGCATGTGGGGGCTTCCTCTGTGTGATCTGGTCACTGCATTCACCACCACATGAACTGCCGGTGTCACAATATTGAATTCACTTTGAGCCTTACTAATTGGCAATTAAGTGCCTTGGATAGTAAGATATTAAACTGAGCTAAAAATAAATGCAATATTGCTTCTTGCTCCTTACTGTTCTTCCCCGATGGTTAAAGTGGAAAAGCAGCATTGGTTGTGTATATAGAAGGGAACATGTGATCTCAGCATTCCCTCCCTTCCCCTCTCTCCCCCCCCCCTCCCTAGACGTCCCACCAGTTCCACTGTTTGCATCCTTGTATCCCTCTTGTTATCACACCTTCCCCACCCAACAATGGGCCATTGTGGGCTCCAACCTTCCTGAGATCATCTGTTGCTGGCCCTGATTTGTTTTGACCTTTCCTCACCTCCAGTTTAGAACCCCCCCCCCCCCCACTTCCACCTGTAATTTCTGTGTGAAGAAGGGAACAATGAGTTTTTTTTCCCACAAGGAACTGCAGATGCTGGTTTAACTCGAAGATAGACACAAAAAGCTGGAGTAACTCAGCGGGACAGGCAGCATCTCTGGAGAGAAGGAATGGGTGATGTTTCGGGTCGAGATCCTTCTTCAGATTGATGTCAGTGGAGTGGGAGGTACATAGAGTAGGAAGTGTAAAGATAAGGAAGTGTAAAGATAAGGAAGTGTAAGGTGTGAAAACAGGACAAAGGGAATGAAGTTCAAGGAGAATGTAGAATAGATCATTGTTAGTTGGGAGAAGGTGACAACAAAGCAAACAGAGATAAAATGTAGTTGGAGACGGTAAGATTGGTCGGAGAATTGGGAAGGGGGGGGAGATGGAGAGAGAGGGAAAGCAAGGGATACGGTTGGAGAAGTCAATGTTCTTACCGCTGTGGTGTAAGCTGCCCAAGTGAAATATGAGGTGCTGTTCCTCCAATTTGCACTGGGCCTCACTCTGACAGTGGAGGAGGCCCAGGACAGAAAGGTCAGTGTGGTAATGGGAGGGGGAGTTAAAGTGTTTAGCAACCGAGAGATCAGGTATGTTTAGGCGGACTGAGCGTAGTTTTGTTTATTAAGTTTAGTAGTTAAATAAATTAAACTAAACTACTTATAGAGTCATAGAGTCAAACAGTGTGTAAACAGGCCCTTTGGCCCAACTTGCCCACACTGACCAACATGTCCCATCTACACTAATCCCACTGGCTTGCATTTGGCCCATGTCCTATCATGTACCTGTTTAAATGTTTATTAAATATTGTGATAGTCCCAGCCTCAACTACCTCCTCCAGCAGCTCGTTCCATACACCCAACGCCCTTTGTGTGAAAAAGTTACCCCTCGGGTTCCTATCAAATCTTTCCCTCCCCCCCACCCCCTCATCTTAAACCTGTGTTCTCTGGTTCTTAATTCCCCTACTCTGGGCAAGCGTTTATCCAATCTATTCCTCTCGTGATTTTGTACACCTCCATAAGATCCTCCTACTGCGCTCCAAGGGATAGAGTCCTAGCCTGCACAACCTCTCCCTTTAGCTCAGGCCCTCGAGTCCTGGCAACATCTTCATGAATCTTCTCTGCACCCTTTCCAGCTTGTACCTAACCACATAACCAATGCTGCTTTACACTTTAACCATCGGGGGAGAACATTAAGGAGCAAGTGGCAATACTGCACTGACTTTTAGCTCGATTTATTATTGATTTGTTAACAAGTGGATGGTCACGGCAGCTTCGACATGTTTAACGTAAGCCGTACATGGGCGCAGTAATGTATAAAGGTGTCGGCGTTTTGCCCATGATTTGTGCCCTTGGGAAAGTCTCTTGGCCGTGCTTTCTTCCAGGGACGACACCTTCTCTGACACGCTGAGCCAGAAAGCCAACAGCGAGGCCAGTAGCGGGGCGGCAACGGAAGACAAGTTGTCCATGAAGAACGACGTCACCTCTCCCACTGACCGCTGCATTCCCGATGTTTACACAGCAAGGTCTGAACCTGTCCCATCACCGGCTCACCCGCTCACTTCATTGGTTCTTTCATCAGGACCTTTCCACTGTTGTATCCAGAGATGAAAGCAATTACCCACTGGCACAGTGATATTGCAAGAGTCATACAGCGTGGAAACAAGCCCTGCGGCCCAACTTGCCCACACCGCGGTACCAACATGCCCCATCTACACTAGTCCCACCTGCCTACGTTTGGCCCATATCCCTCTAAACCTGTCCTATCTATGTACCTGCCTAAATGTTTCTTAAACATTGCGATAGTACCAGCTTCAACTACCTCTTCCGGCAGCTCGTTCCGTACACCCACCACCATTTGTGTGAAAAATGTCACTCAGATGCCTATTAAACTTAACTTAACAACCTAACTTTGTTAAGTAAACAAAGTTTATTTAACCTGGGTGGCACAGTGGTGCAGCTGGTAGAGCTGCTGCCTTGCAGTGCCTGAGACCCGGGTTCGATCCTGATCTCGGGTACTTTCTGTACGGAGTTTGCACGTTCTCCCTGTGACTGCGTGGGTTTTCTCCAGGTTCTCCATTTTCCTCCCACACTCCAAAGACGTGCAGCTTTGTAGGTTAGTTGGCTTCTATAAATTGTCCTTACTGTGTAGGATAGAACTAGTGTACGGGGTAATTGTTGGTCAGTGCGGTCTCGGTGGGTGAAGGGCCTGTTTCCACTCTATATATCTAAAACTAAAACTTTCACAAGGATCATTCCACTGTTGTATTCAGGGATGGAAACAATTTAAATTACCCACTGAAAGACACAGAGTGCTGGAGAAACTCAGCAGGTCAGCCAGCATCCCTGGAGAACATGGATAGGTCTGAAGAAGGGTCCCGACCCGAAACGCCACCTATCCATGGTCTCCAATGATGCTGCCTGACCCACTGAGTTACTCCAGCACTTTGCGTCTTTCCTTGGTAAATAAGCACCTGCAGTTTCTTGTTTCTACTTCTTAAATTACCCACTGGTACGGTTGTATTGGTAAACAAACTTTATTTAACCTGGGTGGCCCAGTGGCACAGCTGGTAGAGCTGCTGCCTTACAGCACCAGACACCTGGGTTCAATCCTGATCTCGGGTGCTGTCTGTGTGGAGTTTGCATGCTCTACCTGGGCTCTGCAACTCAACTACACTAAACTATACTAAACTCAACTCAACCATACTAATCTATGCTAAACTCAATTATTCTAAACTACACTCAACTATACTAAACTCAACTACTCTAAACCACACTAAACTAAACTACACTTCACAACACTAAACTACACTATGTAAATAGCTCGTTCTAAGCTCCCCCCCCCTGTCTAGTTTCAGTCAAAAATCACTGGGTCAAGCACTTGCGCATCTAAACTTTGTTTTGACAAAACATAATTACAGTTCAACTACTATATCTAACCACCGCGGGTTCGATCCTCGTATCTGCCTGATCAAGCCCTCTTGGCCTCGCTCAAGCAGAGACACTCCAGAAGGTCACGCAGTCAGTCCTAAGCACTCTCCCAGAAGATCGACACAGGAGCGGTCTTTTATAGTTCCCCGAACCTTGAGGGGCCGAACCACATGGGGGTGGTCTCTTTACAGTCCAATAACTGATATCGATTAACACAAGTAGACAAAGATGCTGGAGAAACTCAGCGGGTGAGGCAGCATCTATGGAGCAAAGGAAATGGGGAACGTTTCGGGTCGAGACCCTTCTTCAGACTGATATGAGGGTGGGGGGGCGAGATGAAGAAAGGAAGAGGTGGGGACTGGGCTGAGGGAGAGCTGAGAAGGGGAGGAGAAAGTAGGGACTACCTGAAATTAGAGGTCAATGTTCATACCGCTGGGGTGCAAACTGCCCAAGCAAAATATGAGGTGCTGCTCCTCCAATAACACAGTATATGATTAACACAGTATATGATAGACATTTCCCTAACCCAATAATACAGTGACTAATACAATGTATTCAAACAGTGCTTCCAAAGAGGAAACAAACCTCGCAACATGTGCCTTGATATGCAAGAAAACCAGACAAGGCTCAATACTTAATCCAATCAACATCTAGCAAAGTAAAGCTTTGCAACATTGTATACAATGTGTATGTCTGGTTTGCATTCATCCAATCCATTCCATGCAATTTGCACCTAATTGTTAGGATCTGCAGATGTTTCCATTCTCTTCCTGCAGCTCTTATCTAGGCTCTAGACAAACTGGCACCATTCTGCAGCTTGTAGAATTTCTGCGGAAGGCGCATTTAAATTGACCAAACGGCCTAACAGCCCAGAAGCCTTTACTCAATTTTAGTGTCCTGGCCTCTCCAATTTGGCCAGAATTAACAACTACACTCAACTACACTACACTCAACTACATTGAACTACACAAAACTCAACTGCACTAAACTACACTACATTAAACTACGCTTAACTAAACTCAACTACACTAAACTACGCTAAACAACTACACTAAACTCAACTATATTAAACTGCACTAAAGTCAGCTCAACTGCACTAAACTCCTCACCTATTCTAAACTACAATAAACTCAACTACATTCAACTAAACTCAACAATGCTCAACTCAACTCAACTACACTAAACTACAGTACACGTAACTCAACTACAGTAAACTACACTGAACTCAACTACACTACACTAAACTCGACTCAACTACACTAAACTAACCTACACTCAACTAAACTCCACTAAACTCCATTCAGCTAAATGAGTCAAGTGCTCTGGTCTACTTGTGCTCGGGAACGCTGTGACAGGAATGTCTGACATTGTTCTTGTTTCTCTCTGGTCCAGGCAGAAGAAGCGGTCGGAGCTGTCTACCAGCCGCCGCCCGTTGCGAGCAAGCGAAGGGCATTGCACGGTGCACCCGATGCACGGCTTAGTAAGTAGCTCAGGGGAGAGTGGCCCTCCGATCACGCCGTCCCACGCCACCGCCCGCCTTTTCCTGCAGAGCCGCAGCGTTACAGTTGACAGCCCAGAGCGCCGCCTTCGAGGGGGTCTCCCCAACATTAGCCGCCACGAGGGTGTCAGAAAGATTGAGAGCCCGCCAATCCGAAGGTCTACATCCTCGGGTCAATACTCCAGCTTCAGTGAGCATAAACCTCTGGACCCCAAGGCAATCGCTCAGGTCCGTGCATGCATGACTTTATTCTTTCATCTCCTCTGATGTTAAAGCATCAACCATCTCCACCACTCACTGCAACCTTTCCTGTACCTTTACTGTTCTAAACCATCCTTGCTTTCAAATGTGACCTGATTCATCTGTTCTATGTATTTCAGTCACTGAATGTTGCTTTACGGAGTCGAGGTATATGACAGGTTAGACATGGAGAGAGTCTATTTGGCCCATCAAGTTTGTGGTGGCTGCTATCGGTCCCGTTTGCCTGCTCTTACCCCAATCATTCTCTCTGAACCACTTACACAATGGGTTTTTGAAGGCAGTGATTGACTCTGTTTGCTCTCTACCTAAATCTGAATCCTAAATTTAGTTTAGTTCAGTTTAGAGACACAGCAGGGAAACAGGCCCTTCGGCCCAACGAGTCCACGCCTACTATTGATCACCCATTCACACTAGTCCTATTTTATCCCACTTTCACATCCACTCCCTATAGACTGGGGGCAATTTACAGAGGGCCAATTAACCTACAAACCAGCAAGTCTTTGGGATGTGTAGTGTAGGATGTGAGGTGTCCAATTCGTACACGGCAAGCTCCCGCAGCCACCAACACGGAAATGATTAGATAAGCGGTTTGGTGATTTCCGGTTAGGTATAGGCATAGATACCACTGAGATTCCTCCCCAACCCGACACCATCCTGTTTCAGAACAGTGTCACCACTATAAAGGGCCTGCCCACTGTACGAGCTAATTCAAGCTAATTCTCCCGAGATTCCCCTGATTCGAACTCGGACAATTACGCTAATAGCCGCTCGTAGGTACTCGGGGCTCTCGTTGACATTTTTCAACATGTTGAAAAATCTTCACTAGTCTTCACGAGCTTACCGCGTTTCACGAGTACCTGCTGTTAGCATTGCGAGCCGCTAAGAGACGTCCCGAGCTCCGACGTACCCGCTACGTACATTCTACGTACTTACCACGAGTTTGATTTTTTTTTTTACTCGGGAGAGCTCTTGAATTACCTCGTACAGTGGGACAGGCCCTTAACTTTGGTTTCAAGTTTCCTGACAACCTTCAGTAAGACACTTAAACAAAGGCACAAACATGGAACTGCAGCTGCAGGCTGAGGACAATGGCACAAAGTGCTGGAGTAACAGCGGGTCAGGCAGCATCTCTGGAGAACATAGATAGTTTAATGCAGAATATAGTCCTCAGGATTGTAGCGCATCAGTTCCATAAAGTCCAATGTCCTCAATGGAGTAGAGGTGAATCGGACAGTATGCTAGTTTAGTTTAATTTCAGTTTAGTTTATCGACACATGTACTGAGGTACAGTGAAAAGATTTTTGTTGCGAGCTATCCAGTCAGCAGAAAGACGATACATTATTGCAATCGAGCTATCCAGAGTGTACAGATACAGGATTATGGCCCTGTCCCACGGGCAGGCGGTTACTGGCGGTTACTGGCGGTGTAGCAGGAAGTTGGGACCGCGCGTGGACCGCCAGAGGACCGCGCATGGCCCGCGGAGTCGGTCCCACGCAGATCGCCGGAACCGTATGTAGTTGGTCCCGACACCTCGCGGTGCTCAGAAAAACTGACACTGTCCAAAAATCTCGGCCTGCCGCCCAGCCGCCGCCTCTTCGTCGCGAGCACCGCCTGTACGCCACGAGCACCGCCTGCACACCGCGAGCACCGCCTGTACACCGCGAGCACCGCCTGTACGCCACGAGCACCGCCTGTACACCGCGAGCACCGCCTGTACACCGCGAGCACCGCCTGTACGCCACGAGCACCGCCTGTACACCGCGAGCACCGCCTGTATGCCACGAGCACCGCCTGTACGCCACGAGCACCGCCTGTATGCCACGAGCACCGCCTGTACGCCACGAGCACCGCCTGTACGCCGCGAGCACCGCCTGTACACCGCGAGCACCGCCTGTACGCCGCGAGCACCGCCTGTACACCGCGAGCACCGCCTGTACACCGCGAGCACCGCCTGTACACCGCGAGCACCGCCTGTACACCGCGAGCACCGCCTGTACACCGCGAGCACCGCCTGTACACCGCGAGCACCGCCTGTACGCCGCGAGCCGTCTCGACGTCCATTCGCAGTCGGCCCGTGGGACAGGCCGTGCGGTGATCACCCGGCATACGCGCGGCAACAGCTTCCGGTAAGGTTGAACTTGCTGCATGCTCGTGGGACCGGCCGTACGGTGATCACTCGGCCCCCGCGCGGTGCTCCCGCAGCATACGCGCGGCGCTCCCGCGGTAGCCGCGCGGTCCCCGCTTCATCGCCAGTAACAGGGCCTTAAAGGGAATAACGTTTAGTGCAAGATAGTGGTCCACTAAAGTCCAATTAAAGATAATCTGAGTGTCTCCAATGAGGCAAATAGGAAGACAGGACTTCCTGTTGATAGGATGGTTCAGTTGCCTGATAACAGTTGGGAGGAAACAGTCCCTGAATCTGGAGGTGTGCGTTTTCACACGTGTGGCTTTTCTCCGGGTGCTCCGGATTCCTCCCATATCCAAGAGACGTGCATGTTTGTAGGTTAAGTTGCTTCTGTAAATTGTCCCGTGTGTAGAATAGAACAATACAGGTGATCGCTGGTCGGCGCAGACTCGTTGGGCAGAAAGGTCTGTTTCTACGCTGCGTCTCTAAAACTAAATCTAAAAATAAACGCTGCCTGACCCGCTGAGTTACTCCAGCACTTTGTGTCTCTTTTCGTAAACCAGCATCTGCAGTTCCTTGCATCTCCAGAATTGATCTTTTGGTAATAGTATAAAGAAGGTAAAAGTTTTAATCTCTGGAAGTTGCATCTTCAGAAAGGAAGGACAATATTGTGTGTTTGATCCCCAGCAGGACATCGAGGAGACGATGAACACGGCGCTGAACGAGCTGCGCGAGCTGGAGCGACAGAGCACGGCCAAGCACGCCCCCGACGTGGTGCTGGACACACTGGAGCAGAAGAAGATGGCCCTGGGGCTGGACGCTAGGAGCCCGCTCCACACCACGGCCGGACCCAAGGGCACCGAGCCCGCCATCCGGCGGAGCACCAGTTCCTCCAGTGACCCCGTGAGCTCCTTCAAGCCCGTGCTCTCGCCTCGGATGGGCGTGCAGCTGAAGCCCCCCGCCCTCAGGCCCAAACCCGTGGTCCTGCCCAAGACCAATCCCAGCGTGGGACCTCCGCCTACGGTTCAGACCTCCACGGACAAATCCTGCACCATGTAACAAACGTTGGGGCCGATACTGATGTTCTTCTATGGATCAACGATGCTGGCCTGGATAACGCCAGGAATATTGATATTTTAATGTTTATAACTGGAGATGTATTCTTTCAGTGTTAGAATATATGTCTCGGTAGTAACTTAACAGGGCATTTGAATTCCATCTCAAACTGGACTGTTTCAAGGTGCAACTTAACACTGACGTTAACAAGACTTGAATCTTATGCTGCAACAGTTGACTTCTTCTTTTAAACGGAATGGTTAAAAGGAGAGAGAAAAACAATGTAAGATAAAGACTTCCCAACTCGTCAGGCTGATTACTTAAATGCAGAGGGGAATGGATTGTGGACTGTGAGTTCCCCTTTGCTGAGAATTGATGGGAAATATCCATCGTTCGAGCGACCACAATTGTGGCCGAATGTTTTGGGTTATGAATGACTTTGCTTCTTTCCTGCACTCTATTAACATTCCTCCGGCCCTGCTGCTGGGTATACGTTGGGGAAAGCGCTGCTTTGCAATGGAATAAACCTCTGGGTATCCGCTCCCCCCGCTGCCTTCGCTCTCTTGTGTCCGCAGACATTTGAGGAGCCATGCTGACACCATCATCTGTGCAGCTCCTTCAGCCTTCTCCACAAGCTGATGACTTGAACCCTACGATTACGGTCTGAAGGAAGGCCGAATGTTTGATTTACTGTGAAACCAGGGCCTTGCCCCGGTCGTGCGTGTGTATCCTCTTGCAGGGCTTAGATGTACAGCATGGAAACGGGTCCATCGACACCGACCATCGATCACCCGCTCACACTAGTTCTATGTTATCCCACTTTCGCATCCACTCCCGACACACAATTCAGAGGCCAATTAACGAGAACCCGGTGGAAATCCCGCGCGGTCACAGGGAGAACGTGCAAAATCCACACAGACCGCATCTGAGGTCAGGATCGAACCTGGGTCTCTGGTGCAGTGATGGAGCAGCTCCAGCAGCTGTGCCACTGTTCCGCCCTAAATGCCTTGCCAATGCCTTTGTCAGTTCACACATATCTGCAGTCCTGACCTGAAATGTCACCTACCCATGTTCTTCAGAGATACTGCCTGACACGCTGAGTTACTCCAGCACTTTGTGTCCCTTTTGTGTATTAACCAGCATCTGCAGTTCCTTGTTTCTGCAAAGTAGGTCTGACGGCAGGTTGACATTTGGAAATCAAGAGATGATGAGGAGTTAAGGACACTCTTCATGAGGAGCAGCCAATTCTTTGGAAGAGCTGTAGTCATGTTGGTCAGTATGGATGAGTTGGGCTGAAGGGCTTGTTTCTCTGCTATACAAGTCGAGCACTGCCTTCCACACTGTCGGTACTTTGAGGAATTAGTTTCACGCACCCAAAGAAGTGCCTTTGGCCTTCCTACTTAGATGCTTTTTAGCAGAAAACAGCCCTTGTCTAATCAACCTTTCACTATCTCCTTTGCTGTAGTGTCACCATTTCTGGTTGGCTCCATAGACCAGAAAAAAGATGAAATGTGCTTCTCTTTCCAGATCACTGTCACTTGACTTTGAATGGCAGCGGTGAGCTGAAGGGTTTAATTGCACTTCCGCGGCCATGGAAACTAGCGAGACAAACACCCTTTAACTAGCTTGAAGTCAGAACAATCTCCATAGCCATATTCCCTCTAGCCTTTCACTCTTCTGGGGCAGGTCCAGCCCTGGGTTGCCAACAGGGTAATGTAAATAGGACTATATATCAATGATCAAAACAGGTTTTTTAGTTTACATTCCTCCTTTCCCCTTTTTGCTTGACGGGACGGCACGGTGGCGTTGCGGTATAGTTGCTGCCTTACAGCACCAGAGACCCAGGTTCGATCCTGACTACGGGTGCTTGTTTGTACGTTCCCCTCGTGACCGTGTGGGTTTTCTCCGGGTGCTCCGGTTTCCTTCCACACTCCAAAGACGTAGAGGTTTGTAGCTTAATTAGCTTTGGTAAAGATTGTAAATTGTCCCCAGTGTGTAGGATGGAGTTAGTGTATAGGGATCGCTGGTCGCCGTGGATTCTGTGGGCCGAGGATCTTCACTTTTGTTTTATTTGGTCACCTTGATGTTTAGAACATTTTTGTCTGATAAAGACCACCATTACACCTTACTTTAGTATTTATTTGCATGGCTCAGCCTTCTGGTGTAAGGTACATGCTTGCTGCTTGCAGGGTAGATAGAACATAGCACACGAACAGGCCCTTCGGCCCACAATATCTGCTGAACATGATGCCAAGACCATCTCTTGTCTACCTTCACATGACCCATATCCCTCCATTCCCTGTATAATCCTTATGCTTATCCCAAAGTATTTTAAATGCCACTAACGTATCTGCTTCAACCACCACCCCTGGCAGCGCGTTCCAGGCACTCACTACCCTCTGTGTAAAAAAAAACTTGCCCCGCATATCGCCTTTCAAAATTTGTCCCTCTCATCTTTAAAGCCATGCCTTCTAGTATTTGCGCTTTCCATCCTGGACAAATGATTCTGTCTGACTACCCTCATGATTTTATATACTTCTATCAGGTCTCCCCATAGCCTCAGGTGTTGCAGAGAAAACAATCCAAGTCTGTCCAACTTCTCCCTATAGCTAATTCCCCATAATCCAGGCATCATTCTGGTAAACTCCTTAGCACCCTTTCCAAAACCTCCACAATCTTCCTGTAAGCGACCAGAACTGCACGCCGTACTCCAAATGAGGCCTAACCAGTTCTATAAAGCTGCATCATGACTTCCTGACTCTTATAGTCGATGCCCCGACCTATGAAAGCAAGCTTACCATATGCCTTCCTTACCATTCTGTCGACTTGAGTTGCTACTTTCAGGGAATTGACTTGGATCCCAAGACTCCTCTGTACATCACTGTCGTTAAGGGTCATGTCATTAATTGTGTATTTTCCCCTTGTATATGACCTCCCAAAGTGCAACATCTCACACTTGCTTGGATTAAACTCTATCTGCCATTTCTCACAGTTTAGAACAATGTGGCTTCAGAACAGCACCGATATATCTGACCATTTCTTTGGGCCATTACTTCTATCTGCACTGTTTGTAACTATCCACTTGACATCAGAGGAAAATTGCAGCTCATACATTGAACAGGTCATAACTGGGGGCTTGCGATTGAGCCGGGGGGAAAGCAGGCCTTATAGTGATGAAGTCATTCTTTTGTTCCCCTTCAATGCTGCTTTATTTGTCACATATGCAACTGCACGGTGAAATTCTTTTTGCATGTATTGTACTTTTTGGCAGCATTATTCAAAGTCCAGTAGGCCCACACACTCAGTGTTCTGGAGCAGTTACTGCGAACCAACGTCCCTCTGCTCTTCTCGCCTGGCCATCTCTGTGTGGCAGGGGGGCCTCCTTCAGCCAACCCTGGAGGCATTACCTTCCAACCGGCCCTTGCGTCCGTCGTCTCCCGGTTATGCCGTCGGGCCATTGAGGCGAGGTCCCGCTGACTGTCGAGCCTTCAACCCTCACTTGTTGGACGAGGCTGTTAATCCTTGCCCCAAATCCTGCGATCCAAGTGTCAAACGTTGCCATGTAGTTTGCAAGGAACAAAATGTTCCTATCGGCAACCCTGCCAAAATGTTTAGCGCACCCGTGTCCTCGTTTCCTTGTCACCCTGCGTATTACTCCCGGGGATTTTTGTTGTAAAACAGTTCCCATCTGTAAATAGTGAGAGATTAAAGAGTTAACGGGTGTGTGAGGTGTCTCAGACCTAGGTAGGAAGGGACTAGACAAGGAACGAAAGGATGGAATCGGGGTACGTGGAGATGATGTGATAAGTACACTGTGGACGCCTTTACTGTAATCGTGTAGTCTTTCCGCTGACTGGATCGCACAAAACAAAAAAGCTTTTCACTGTACCTCAGTACACGTGACAATAAACTAAACTAAATTAAACTGTCTGAAGAATGGTCTCGACCCGAAACGTCACCTATCACTTTTCTCCAGAGATGCTGTCTGACCCGCTGAGTTACTCCATCTTTTTGTGTCTTATCTTAAATTAAGCTAAAGATGAGTTTGAAGAGTTCAAATGTTTCAGCACAGGTCGACAGACCAATAAGCCTGGACCTAAACACCACCCTGTCACCACCCTACCCCAAACCCTGCCAAGTCACACCGCAATTCCTGCAGGCATCACTTTTCTGTTCTTGCGCTGCCAGGATTCTGCTCCCAGAACGGTCTCATGGCATCCAAGAACAATATGTCTGAGAAGGTGGGTTATTGATTTTTTTGTGCTCTCGGTCTCGCTCCTCAATGTGAGGTGTCAGATGAAGAGGCATCATACAACTGACCTAACATGAGACTAGAGTTCATCTGCAAAGATTCAATCTCGACAGTTAGTAGCACTGTCAACCTATTTTTTTAGAGATACAGTGTTGAAACAGATGCTTCGGCCCACTGAGTTCTTGCCAACCACACTAGTTCTATGTTATCCTACTTTCTAATCCACTCCCTACACACTAGAGGGGGAATTAACCTACAAACCCACACGTCTTTGGGATAAGTTCATACGTTCTAGGAGCAGAATAAGGTCGTTCGGCCAATCAAGTCTACTCCGCCATTCAATCATGGCTGATCTATCTTTCTCTCTCAACCCCATTCTCCTGCCTTCGCCCCATAACCCCTGACAGCCTTCTTAATCAAAAATCTGTCAATCTCCGCCTTAAAAATATCCATTGAATTGGGCCCACAGCTATCTGGCAATGAATTCCATCCATGTGGAAGGAAACGGGAGCACCCGGAGGAAACCCACGCGGTCACAGGGAGAACGTGAAAACTCCGCACACAGCCAGAACCCGAGGTCGGGATTGAACCCGGGTCTCTGGTGCCGTGAGGCAGCAGCTCTACTGCCGGGCCACTGTGCAGCCCAACCTGCTGAGTCAGAGTCTACTTATTCAATTTTAATCTTTTATTGTGTTTCATATCTTGTTCCCCTCAAGATCAGCCTCAGAGATTAGTCATAAAAAGCTAGTTCATCCAACATTTGGTTACGGGCATTTACCCAGAAGTTTACCTTAAAATATTTGTTCATTTTTTTGTCTGCCATTGTTTTTAACAAATGGAATGTAGTACTTTTTGAACCTTTTTTTAAAAATAGTTTCCGCCTTTGTCCTTTGCAAGAGGGCTGCAGGACCTGTAGTATAGAGTTGACTTAAATTAATTTAAAAACAAATTGTAAATCAACCAAAATGGATAGTGCAACTGTGTGTACTGCTCTGAGATTTGTATATTCAACTAACAAGTATACTGGATTGTAAAAATACTCTTGAGTGGAATCTATCTAGTAAAAGCAATGTATAGTAGAAATTAACAAATGTTATATGGATGCATTCACAGGATATACTACCCAGTACAAAGCTGCTTTTAACTGCAGTTTATGGATTTTTAATGGGTAACTGGTAACAGCTACAAACACACTGGTCATTTCCATATTGCACCTGCCTAACTGAGAACCATGTACTGCCATGTTAGTTATGGATAGTTTCTTATATGTCTGCTGTTACCTTCTTGTATCAATGTACGTACATGTAGTATGTACATGTGGAAGTGCCTTTAAACTCTTAGAGGAACTTGAAGCTTGGTCTGTATTCTTGCATTTCTGTTTTCACATCACAGCCGAGTCAGTAGTTTAAAAGAAAATGCAGTTGTTGACAATGTACCATTAATCGGTTGTGACAATGCACTTTGTGTATAGTACTGTATATTTGGCTTGTATCGTTATCTGCTTCAGTATATCTTCAGGTTTGTCCCAGAGCCATCTTTCTAATAAAGGAAGTTGATCCATTTCTCTTGGCTTTGCTTATTCAATCCCTTCCCTTTCGCATTTAAGAAACTTCCAACCTATCGTCCAAGGCGAGGCACAAAATGCTGGAGTGACTCAGCGGGTCAAGCAGCCTCTAGAGAAAAGGAATGGGAGACATTTCTGGTCGAGACCCTTCTTCAAAAAACCTTCTTCTAAACAAGGGTCTCGACCCGAAATGTCACCTATTCCTTTTCTCCGGAGATGCTGCATGACCCGCTGAGTTACTCCAGCATTTTGTGTGTATCTTGATTCTACTATCGATCCTGTCTTTTCTTGATTAGTAACGTTATCAGGGGTAATGGGGAGAAGGCACGAGAATGGGGTTGAGAGGAAAAGATAGATCAGCCATGATTGAATGACGGGAGTAGACTTGATTGGCTGAATGGCCTAATTCTGCTCCTAGAACTTATGCACTTATCTTCAGTGTAAGCTAGCATCTGTAATTTTGAATTTAATTGAATACTTTGTCACATGCGACAAACCACAGTGAAATTGCTTGCATACCTGAAGAGCCTGTTTCCGCGTGGTATCTGTAAACCAAACTAAAATCCTGATCCATTAAATACTTGGGGTTGGAGGTGAGGGAAACACTTGAATTGGATTTAAATGTTCTGCTGACTTTGAAAGTATGATATTTGCATCCGATTGTGAATCTTGTCTTCATGCCTGAAGAGGCAACATGTAAATGTTTAATACCTCATCAATTCTGCTCATTTTACCTCCTGGTGTGCTCTTCTATTTAATTCACTCCGTTATGCTTGATGACACTATTCCTGTATATCGTTGAAAAATTGTATTACCCACTCAAGCTCATGTAAGCTAGTTTTCTCAACCATTCAGAATATTACGAAGAACTGCAATTAATGCAACGTGCAAAACATCAGACTATCTGAGTACTTAGAAGACTGACTAACCTACAAGTCTCAGCTGCATTCTTTAGCTTGTTCTTCATCATTGTGTGAAATTATCCCCAGGAGTAGAAATATTATGTTACCAAATTACAATGACGTCAGTCTTACCATTTCAATTGTTCAATAAGATCATGGAGTAAACAACCGACTTTAGAGATACAGCGTGAAAACAGGCCCTTCGGCCCAGCGAGTCTGTGCCGACCAGCTATTTTTGTACACTAATACTATACTACACACTAGGGACATAGATTTAACATAGAAAATAGGTGCAGGAGGCCATTCGGCCCTTCGAGCCAGCACCACCATTCATTGTGATCATGGCTGATCGTCCCCTATCAATAACCCATGCCTGCCTTCTCCCCATATCCCTTGGCTCCACTAGGACAATTTATAATTTACAGTAGACAATTAACCTACAAACCTGTACGTCTTTGGAGTATGGGAGTAAACCGGAGCACCCGGAGAAAACCCACTTGGTCACAGGGAGAACGTACAACTCCATACAGATAGCACCCAAAATCAGGATGGAACACGGACCTGCACCCTTTCCAAAGCCTCCACAACCTTCCTGTAAAGGGGCAACCAGAACTGCACACAATACACCAAATGCGTCCTAACCAAAGTCCTATAAAGCTGCATCATGGCTTTCTGACATACTTAATGCCCTGACCTGTGAAAACAAGCAAAATGTGTGGGATGCTGGTTTAAACTGAAGAGAGACTCAAAATGCTGGCGTAACACAGCGGGAGATAAAGAATAGGTGACTTTTCGAGTCGAGACCCTTCTTCAGACTGACTTCAGTCTGTTGCCTGTCCTGCTGAGTTACTCCAGCATTTTGTATCTACTATGAAAGCAAGCATACCATTTGCTTCTTTACCACTCTACCTACTTGTGTTGCCACTTTCAGGGAGTTATGGACTTGAACCCCAAGATCCCTCTGTACATCAGTGCTGTGAAGGGTCATGCCTAAGCCTCCACTTCCTTCCTCTAATGAGGCAACTAGAACTGCTCACAATTAGCCGGTCGGTCCTGGGTGTGGCGCGAGCGAGGAAGGGGCTGCGGTCGTGGAGGACACCAATGGCTGCGCTTGGCCAGGCCGACCCTGCAACACTCCTAGGACAACAGGCCTTCATGGTCAGGCTAAGAAGTCTACACCTCTAACAACTGGGCCTTGAAAATGGTGTCAAATCTGGTCACTGTATACTGTTTCAGTGTCCCACTGCTACACACTTGAACTGTATCTGAGATGCTTATCTAAGATGTATCTAAGTACTTATGTATAATAATACTTGTACTGAACTGTGTACAAAAATGACTCGCTGTACCTCCATACGTGTGACAAATAAAGCCCGTTGAACATGTGCAAACGCAGTGAAATTCTTTTGTTGCATACAGTTCAGTAAAGTATAGCGATACCTAAGCACAATCCCCAATGAGTACAAAGTAAACAGAAATGGTCCACTGAGACCACATGCACAGGGCACCAGTGCATTTCAAAGTCTGTTCCGTGCTCTAGATCTTATGTAGCGGAGCCCGATCCAGGCGAGCCCCAGGCTGCTGCAGGGCCTCCAGTCATCACCTCCGTCTGGATCGTCCAGTAGACCGACGTCCCTCTCCTCACCCATCCATCCCGGCCACCTTTGTGCCCCGGGGGTGCCTCCCGCAGCCAACCTTGAGGGCGCATAAGGTAAGACCGTGGTTCACTCTCCTTCTGGCCTTGCTCCTTGCGTCCGTCGTCACCGGCTCCCTCCTCTCCCGTCTCTCTGGTCTACGGTGTCGGAAACGTGGCCGCACTTGAGTACTGTCTCAGTGTAATCTTCTATTCTTGCACTCTTGTATTAATTATGATTGTGCCTGTGTATATTAAGATGTTTCACTGAACTGAATGCAAAAAAGGAATTTTGCTGTAACTAGGTACATGTGACAATAAAGTACCATTGGACCATTGAGATACAGAAGCCTGAAGCTTCACACCACAAGCTACAGGTACAGCTGCTTTCCTTAACTTACTTACTTTCCTTACTTAAGAACCAAATCCTTAAACCAACCTGCACAATCTAATACTACCTCAGCAATGGAACACTGCCAACTGTGTACTACCATGCACTTGTTTCATCTAGAATATTTAGAGCTTAGAATTCAGTTTATTATTGTCACGTGTACCGAGGTACAGTGAAAAACGTTTGTTGCCTGCTATCCAGTCAGTGAAAAGACTATACATGATTACAATCAAGCCGTCCACAGTGTATAGATACAGGATAAAGGGTATAACATTTAGTGCAAGATAAAGCCAAGTAAAGTCCGATTAAAGATAGTCCGAGGGTCTCCAACGAGGACCACTCTCGAGTTGTTCATATGATGGTTCAGTTGCCAGAAACTGTCCCTGAATCTGGAGGTGTGCGTTTTCACACTTCTGTACCTCCTGTCTAATGGGAGAGGGGAGAGGAGGGAGTGACCGTGGTGAGACTGTTACATAGATACATAGAAAATAGGTGCAGTAGGCCATTCGGCCCTTCGAGCCTGCACCGCCATTCAATATGATCATGGCTGATCATCCAACTCAGTATCCCGTACCTGCCTTCTCTCCATACCCCCTGATCCCTTTAGCCACAAGGGCCACATCTAACTCCCTCTTAAATATAGCCAATGAACTGGCCTCAACTACCCTCTGTGGCAGAGAGTTCCAGAGATTCACCACTCTCTGTGTGAAAAAGTTTTTTCTCATCTCGGTCTTAAAGGATTTCCCCCTTATCCTTAAGCTGTGACCCCTTGTCCTGGACTTCCCCAACATCGGGAACAATCTTCCTGCATCTAGCCTGTCCAACCCCATAAGAATTTTGTAAGTTTCTATAAGATCCCCTCTCAATCTCCTAAATTCTAGCGAGTATAAGCCGAGTCTATCCAGTCTTTCTTCATATGAAAGTCCTGACATCCCAGGAATCAGTCTGGTAAACCTTCTCTGCACTCCCTCTATGGCTATAATGTCCTTCCTCAGATTTGGAGACCAAAACTGTACGCAATACTCCAGGTGTGGTCTCACCAAGACCCTGTACAACTGCAGTAGAACCTCCCTGCTCCTATACTCAAATCCTTTTGCTATGAAAGCTAACATACCATTCGCTTTCTTCACTGCCTGCTGCACCTGCATGCCTACTTTCAATGACTGGTGTACCATGACACCCAGGTCTCGCTGCATCTCCCCTTTTCCTAATCGGCCACCATTTAGATAATAGTCTGCTTTCCTGTTCCTTGGTTATGCCGCGGGCTAATTGTGTTTTGCCCCCACGTCTTTTTGTGCAGTTTTTCTTTTCACTGTCCTGTATAATTTTCGCATTATTAATGCTGTTGCGCGTTGTCTGCGTCTATGTGCCTGTGATGCTGCTGCAAGCAACATGTTCATTGTACCTGTACCTCAGAGTACTTGTGCCGATGACAATAAACTCAACATGGCTTGATCAGCTGTCAAGTGCATTCCACACTGAGATTGATAGATTTTTACACAGTCAAAATGGAGATGAGGAATTTCTTTAGAAAGGAGATGAGAAGGAATTTCTCTAGCCAGAGGGCAGTGAATCAGTGGACTTCATTGTCACAGACGGCTGTGGAGGCCAAGTCATTGGGTATTTTTAAAGCAGGGATTAATAGGCTCTTGATTAGTAGGAGCGTCAAATGTTGTGGGGAGAAAGTAGGAGAATGGGGTTGAGAGGGATAGATCAACTATGATCAAATGGCAGAACAGACTCAATGGGCCGAATGGCCTAATTCTGCTCCTACGTCTTATGGAAAAGAACCTAAAAGATAACAAGATCAAAGGGAGAAAGACAAGGGGTTCTCAAGCACTGTGAAAGGCCATGGCCTGGCTTAAAAGAGGAACGGTCTTGGGGGACTGAGCACTCTTCCATTTCTTGCATTGTTAGAATGGTGCTTCCAGTTTAATTTTTCTGCAATTGGTCTGTAAACATATCTTTACATTTTTCAAATAACATTTAGGATTAACACATTATTTGCATTAAGTGGAAGTAATTTTTATTTCACAGTTATAAGTTACTAAAGAAAATGGATTCCTTACGTCAGTTAGCATTAACCTTGTAACACTAGCATGCACACTTGAAAAAAGGTTTTAGTTTGGAGACACAGCGTGGTAACAGGCCCTTCAGCCCGCCGATGATCGATCACCCTTTCACACAAATTCTATGCTATACAAATAGTGTGGAAACAGACCCTTCGGGCCACCGAGTCAATGCTATCCCACTTTCACATCCATGCCCTGCACACTAGGGGCAATTTACAGAGGGGCAATTAACCCACAAACCCACACGTCTTTGTGAAGTGGGAGGAAACCGGTGCGCCCAGAGGAAACCCACAAGGTCACAGTAAGAACATGCAAACACCGCACAGACAGCAACCAAGTACTGGATCGAACCTGGGTCTCTGGCACTGTGAGGCAGCGGCTTTACCAGAAGCCCCATTGTGCCACCCCTAGGGCTGTGCAACTTCTAGCTGAAGGCAGACCGAATGTCTCCGACTTATAAACTGCAGTCCCAATTTCTGCATGGAGAGGAGTCGGCACAGTGGTGCAGCGGTAGAGTTGCTGCCTTACAGCGCCAGAGACCTGAGTTTGATCCTGACCACAGGTGCTGTTTGTAGGGAGTTTGTGCGCTCTCCCTGTGACCAAGTGGGTTTTCTTCGGGTGCTCCGATTTCCTCCCACACTCCAAAGACGTGCAGGTTTGTTGGTTAATTGGCTTTGGTAAAATTATAAATTGTCCCTAGTGTGTAGTCTAGTGCTGGTGTGCATGTGTACAGATTGATGGTCGGAGCAGAATTGTCCCTAGACTGGCGGTGCGGACTCAGTGGGGCGAAGGGCCTGTATCTCTAAAGTCTAAAGATGCCAATTGTGCGGCTTGGGGAAGGAATGCAGATGGAAAGGGGGGTGGGGGAGAGGGGGGAAATAGGTAAAAGGTAACTGGACCGGTAATGCTAGGTGTACAGGGCTTTACATCTCTTGCCAACACTGGTGTCACTGGACAATGTGGACTTACGCCAGAACTACTGACATCAGCCCTTGGAGCCGGGTTTCAAGCTGGCAAAATGCTTGCTGTTCTTCAGGGAGGTCGAGAGCTCGTTGAGGAAGGAGAGAAAGTGGGAATCCTTCTCCGACTTCCTGGAATCGAAGATGACCACGATGGTGAACTGGGGTTCGGGGCGGGTGAGGAAGTAGGTGCACTGGACTTTGTCGTCGTAGAAGTGGACCACTTTGTCCAGGGTGTTGAGCTCGGCGGCGCGGTCCGACATGATCATGATGACGTTGGGCCAGTGGATCAGCGGCCGGTCGCTGGGCAGAGACACCACGGCAGGGTACTGGTCCACACCCTTGGGCGCCTCCCTGTACGAATGTGGGTGGTGGTAACCGTGGCCCTGGAAGGTCTCCGAGCCGCGGTTGTCGAAGATGAGCGAGACGTTCTGGGCGTCGTACTTGCGGATGAAGCTGGAGATCTTGCCGCAGTAGTCGGGGTTGGTCTTGGCGGTCAGGGCCTTCATCTCGGATGGGCCGGTCTGGCGGCTCAGCGCCTCGTGGAAGTAGAAGCTGAACTTGGACAGGAGGGCGTTCTTCAGCCTGGTGAGCCACTGGAAGAGGTGAGGGGGCTGGAGGGCCTTCTGGGTCTGACCCCCGAAACAGGTGCTTCCTGGTCTCGCGCTGCTTCTCGAACATCTGGCCCCAGATGTGCAGCTTGGAGTGGGCGCCGTGCAGGTTGAGCAGCGAGGGCAGGAACCTCCATTCGCTGATCTCTGCCTGAGCCTTCAGCAGCTGCGTGAGCACGTCTGCCTCCAGCTGGAAGCTGCTCTCCAGCGGGCTCAGGATCGGGTGATGGAACCTGAGGGAGTCAAAGGGCCGTAGTCACACAGCACGGAAACAGGCCCTTCAGCCCATGCCCACCATGATACCCCATCTAAGCTAAACCCAGTTGCCCGCATTTGACCCATATTCCGTTTCCTATCCATGGAACATAGCGTGGCACAGCGGCGGAGCAGTAGAGATGCTGCCTTGCAGCACCAGAGACTGACTACAAGTGCTGTCTGTACAGAGTTTGCACGTTCTCGCCCTGTGACCGCCTGGGTCTTCTCCGGGTGCTCCGGTTTCCTCCCACTTCCCAAAGACGTGCGGATTTGTAGGTTAATTCGCTTCTATGGAGGGAATGAACTCAGGATCTCATGGTCACATAATGAAGAAGGGTGCCAACCCAAAATGGTGTCTGTCTATTCCCTCCACAGATTCTGGTGAATTTCTCCAGCACTTTGTTATATTTTATACATGAAAAAGTTGCTTTGTACAAGTGACCTGGTCTAATATATTATATTTGAAACTTCAGTACCAGTGAATACTGTTTACAGTCTTATGCTGCTGCAAGTAAGAATTTTGTTGTTCTGTTTTGGGACATATGACAATAAAACAATCTACATAAGTTCAGAAGTCATAGAAGTAGAATTATGCCGTTCAGACCATCAAGTCTACTCCGCCATTCCATCAAGGCCGGTCTATATTTCCCTCTCAACCCCATTTTTCTGCGTTCTCCCCATAATCCCCGACACCCATTCTAATCAACCTATCAATCACTGCTTTAAAAATACCCAATGACTTGGCCAACACAGCCCTCTATGGCGATGAATTCCACAGATTCACCACCCTATGACTAAAGAAGTTCCTCCTCATATGCGTTCCAAAGGTACATCCTTTTATTCTGAGGCTATGTCCTAGACTCTCCTACTAATGGAAACATCCTCTCCACAACCACTCTACCTAGGCCTTTCACAATTCGGTAAGTATCAATGATGTTTCCCCTTCACCCTTCTAAACTCCAGCGAGTACAGGCCCAGTGCCGTCAAACGCTCATCATCTATATTACTGAAAGTAAGATCTTGACCGCTTTTGACTCACTGCGATGTGATTTCCGAGAGAACGCCTCCACTTACGGCCGTCATTTTTGGCCACCTCGCTCAGAGCCCCCCCCCCCCCCGCCGGACTGGACCGGAGGATTTTTCCCATCGATGAAAAATCAGAGATATTAATGTTTTTTAAAAATTCGCCATTCTCTCTGCTGCTCCCGCTGGCGGCAGGGGGGAGGGACTATAAAACCCGGAAGTGTGGTGGCTCTCTCAGAGGGTGACATCAAGATGGCGCCGAGTGCAGGCGCCGTTGAATAATTCAGGAGAGCTGCTTTGTCTATGGTGAGTGTGTTTGTTGGATGTTATTTAAAGCACATTTTTGCTTCAGCACCAGCAGCCTCTACAGGAGGCTTTAAACATTTGTTTTACACACTGTATATTTAACACGTTCTGAAGTTACTTGGCATTTTAGTATTGGGTGAGTGTGTGTGTGAGTGAATGAGTCTGTGTGTGTGTGTGTGTGTGTGAACGAGTGTGTGTGAATGAGTCTGTGTGTGTGTGTGTGTGAATGAGTCTGTGTGTGTGTGTGAATGAGTCTGTGTGTGTGTGCATGTGTGTGTGTGAATGAGTCTGTGTGTGTGTGTGAATGAGTCTGTGTGTGTGTGTGTGAGAATGAGTCTGTGTGTGTGTGTGTGAATGAGTCTGTGTGTGTGTGTCTGTTTGAGTGAGTCTGTGTGTGTGTATGTGTGTGTGTGTGCATGAGTCTGTGTGTGTGTGAATGAGTCTGTGTGTGTGTGTGTGTGTGTGTGAATGAGTCTGTGTGTGTGTGTGAATGAGTCTGTGTGTGTGAATGAGTCTGTGTGTGCGTGTGTGTGTGTGAATGACAAGGAGCAGAGTGGGGGGGGGGGGTGAAGGGAGGAGGGGTGACTGAGTGAACTGCCAGCGTACCAGGCGTGAGTGACTGCACTGCCAGCCCACGAGCCGTGAGTAAGTGAACTGCCAGCCCACCAGCTGTAAGTGACTGAACTGCCAGCCCAATAATCCATTCAGTCCACCCTCTCCCCCTTGTCTCTCACAGTCTGTCACCTGTTTTGAACAGAATTTCTGGCAGTTTCTCAGCTGCCAGCCTGCCAGTACCGAGTGACTGAGCTGCCGGCCCAAGAATCCATTCGGCCCACATTGTCTATAATAGCCCTCTGGAAACCAGTACCTTCGGCCCACAACACCCATACTGGCGCAACAGAAAGCCCCCCCCCGCCCCACTGGCGAACAATATTGGAATTGGTGGAGAGGTGGAATATTGCGTTGGGGGACCAGCCCTCCCGTGTGATGCTGGGACCCAACGGGTCCCACTTAGTCTAGTATATAATAAAATTGGTTTGTTTCAGCAAGATGGCTGCTGTCACACTTGTCTCTCATCTCTTGGTATAAGGCTATGGGACATGGTTAATCGGACCTGAACCATGCTGGGGGAGGTCGAAGTCTGGGCTGGTTTCTCTATAGTGTTTAGTTTTAGTTCTTTTTGTTTTAAAGATACAGCGTGAAAACAGGCCCTGCACTCCCACCGAGTCCACGCCGACCAGCGATCACCCGTACGCTAGTTCGATCCTACACACTAGGGACAATTTACTGAAGCCAAATAACCTACAAACCTGTACATCTTCCGAATGTGGGAGAAAACCGGAGCACCCGGAGAAAACCCATGCGGTCACAGGGAGAACGTACAAACTCCGTACAGACTGCACCCGTGGTCAGGATTGAACCCGGGTCTCTGGTGCTGTGAGGCAGCAACTCTACCGCTGCACCACTGTGAGTACACATCATTGGGTAGGATTGCTACTGACCTCGAGCTGTACTTCTGCAGGATACATTCCAGCGAGTGCACCAACTCCACTGACTGGATGGACTTCTGCGAGCTGAGAGAGTACATCTTCTCGTAGAACTCCGCGATCTCCATGCGGGCTTGGACAAAGTCACTGAGCTGCTCCGACAGGTGGGAGAGAAGCTCCTCCAGGTGGGAGGAGTTGCTAGCCGCCGCACTCCGCCCGGTTGTGACCAACTTACGCAGCTCGTTCTGCAGGGACGTGTAGATGGTCCGTATGGAGTCCTTCCGACTGAAGAACGACTGCCCACCTGCCCAGTCAGAGGTCGCACGAGTCAGATAATAGAGTAGTTCAAAAACTACGCCACACTCACAGAAACGAAACACGCCATCCATTCCATAGAACACAGAAATGTACAGAACAGCAGATGCTGGTTTACCAAGGAAAGGCACAAAGTGCTGGAGTAACTTTGAAACATATAAGATTGTTAAGGGCTTGGACACGCTAGAGGCAGGAAACATGTTGCCGATGTTGGAGGAGTCCAGAACCAGGGGCCACAGTTTAATAATAAGGAGTAAGCCATTTAGAACGGAGACGAGGAAACACTTTTTCTCACAGAGAGTGGTGAGTGTGGAATTCTCTGTCAAAGAGGGCGGTAGAGGCAGGTTCTCTGGATGCTTTCAAGAGAGAGCTTGATAGGGCTCTTGAAAATAGCGGAGTCAGGGGATATGGGGAGAAGGAAGGAACGGGGTACTGATTGGGGATGATCAGCCATGATCACATTGAATGGTGGTGCTGGCTCGAAGGGCCAAATGCCCTACTCTTCACATATCTATAAAAACTTTTGCAGTCAGTTTTTATGTTCCCTGCCAGTTTTCTTTCATAATCTATTTTCCCTTTCCTAATTAAGCCCTTTGTCCTCCTCTGCTGGTCTCTGAATTTCTCCCAGTCCTCTGGTATGCTGCTTTTTTCTGGCTAATTTGTACGCATCATCTTTTGCTTTGATACTATCCCTGATTTCCCTTGTTATCCACGGATGCACTACCTTCCCTGATTTATTCTTTTGCCAAACTGGGATGAACAATTTTGTAGTTCATCCATGCAGTCTTTAAATGCCTTCCATTGCATATCCACCGTCAGACCCTTTTAGAACTAATTGCCAGTCAATCTTGGCCAATTCACGTCTCATACCCTCAAAGTTACCTTTCTTTAAGTTCAGAACAGTTGTTAATGAATTAACAATGTCACTCTCCATCCTAATGAAGAACTCAACCATATTATGGTCACTCTTGCCCAAGGGGTGACCATAATATGGTCCCGACCTTAAACGTCACCTAACCATGTTGTATTCTAGCACTTTGTGTCTTTCCATAACAAAGTACAGCAGAGGAACAAGCCCTTCGGCCCACAATGCAGGGAATGGAGGGATATGGATCATTTGTAGGCAGATGAGACCAAGGCAAAGTAACCTAATCTGCCTACACGTTTCTCCAAATAAACCTCTTCCTATCTGCCTTAAATCATGTTGAATTCCACAATCCCATCATTGACAGTTTCATCTCCCCCTCTCTACCGCTCCCCCCCCCCACACAACCTCTTTCCCTCGCACCTTCTTACCCTCATTCTCCCTCTGCAACTCCCTCGCCCTCTCCCTCTCCTCCTCCTCTCACTACCACCTATCCTTCCCTCTCTCTCTCCCTTCAAACTGCTCCTCTCCTCTTCCCCTCCCATTCCTCTTCTCTGCCCCTCCCTCCTGTCTCATTTATCCCTCAGCTTCTCTCCCATCGCCTTCTCCCTCCTCTTTTACTTCCCTCCCTCTTTCCATCGACTCGTTCCCTCCCGCCCTCCCTCAATCTCTCCCCTCCCTCTCCCCCCCTCCTCCCCTTCCCTCCATCCTCCCCTCTCACCCAGTTTCTGCCCCAGGAAGCCCATGCCATGATAGGCCTTCTCGGCGGCGGCCAGGTGTCCGAGGGCGGCGAGGAGAGCAGCCCAGCCCGAGGCCCAGGCGGGCCCTGCCGCCCGACTGCCCTCCCGTTCCCGCTCCACGTAGTCCTTGGCCCGGTCGTGCGAGAAGACGCCGAGCTGCGAGAAGAAGGTTTCCAGCACCGCCTGCTCCAGCGGCACCGGCACCACCGGCTCCCCGGTAACCGGCCCAGGTCCAGGCCCGGCCTCACTCATCCCGCCGCCGGCCGCGGAGCAGGAGAGGGATGGGAGGGGCCGGGAACAGGGGAGAGAAAGGCAAAGGGATTGCTGACAGATGGGATAGCAGTGGAGTAAGGGGGCCGAAGGGGCGGAGAAGGGCAAACGGAGCAGGGAGACAGAGTGCAAAGGGAGAGGGGCATAGAACAAAGGGCAAACGGAGGGGGGAGGAAGAAAGGCAAAGGAAGGAGGTAGGGGTGGAAGGGCCGAAGGGAGGTGAGGAGAGAAGGGGCAAAGGGTAGGGAGAGGGTGTAGGGGTGGAGCAAGGGGTCGAAGGGGCAGGGAAAGAATAGGAAAAGAGATTGGGAAAAGGGATGGGGGGGGGGGGAGTGAGAGAAGGGAGGAAAGGGCAAAAGAGGGGACGAAGGGCAAGAGGGGGAGAAGTGCAAAGGGAGAGAGAAGGGGCAGAAGTGGAGGGAGGGGCCGAAGGGAGCAGGAGGGCAAAGGTGGGGTTCGGGGCAATGGAAGGGGGAAGGGGCTTCTGATTTCTGCCCTAATATCTTGCATGCAATAGTTTTGCTTGATAACACTATAGTGAAGGGCCTTCAGATACAGTATTTTGTTATGTGATCAAGTGGACTACAAAATGTCACAAATCGTCAGCTTTTATTAAACAGCACCAATTGCACTGCATAAGCAGAGTTTCAACATGATCATCGTTTATTCATCTAAACAGATTCATTTTAAGAAACATACTGTACAACAGAGAAGAGGTTTCTGAATCACCCAAAATACAATATCTTCTTCCAAAGCAGTAAACAGTATTAAACTTTAAATTTGTTTAAAATGGATTAAACAGATTCAAGCCCTTCACTTTTATACACAGTCTGATCTTAATTCCAAAGATGGACACAAAATGCTGGAGTAACCCATCAGGTCATCTCTGGAGAAAAGGAATAAATGACATTTTGGGTCAGAACCCTTCTTCACACCTGCATCCTTTTCTTCAGAGATGCTGCCTGACCCACTGAGTTACTGCAACATTTTCTGTCTATCGTCGGTATACACCAGTTTCTGCAGTTCTTTCCTGCACATTTTGCCTGTTTCTTAATTTCAAGTCACTTTTGGGAAACGAGGGTCTCAGAATAATAGCCATTTAGGATAGAAATGAAGACAATTCTCTATATTTTTGTGAATTCTTTAAAACTCTACCCATCGAGGACTTTGAATACTCAAATGTTGAGTATATTCAAAGCGAAGGAGATGTTAGCTACAAGGAGAAGTTGAACTTAGAACAGTACAAGAACAGGCCCTTTGGCCCACAATGGTTGTGCTGAACATGATGCCAAGTTAAACTGATCTCATCTGCCTGTACATGATCCATATCCCTCTATTCCCTGCACTTCCGTGTGCCTATAGTAAAGCCTCTTAAACGACACTATTGTATCTGTTTCCACCCACCACCCGTCAGTGCATTCAGGCCCCCACCATTCTCTGTGTAAAAATCTTGCCCCACATCTCTCTATTAAACTTGTAACAATGCTTTGCAGTATTGGACATTTCCACTCTGGGAACAGGTTCTGACCATCTTCCCTGGATACCCTGATTCTCCCTATGACCTCATGGGTTTCCTCCGGGTGCTCCGATTTCCTCCCACACCTCATGTGTGCGAGTTTGTATGTTTGTTGGCTTCTGTAAATTGCCCCAAGCATAGAAGATGAGAGAGTGGGATGAGATAGAACTGGTGTGAAAGAGTGATCAATGATCGGCGTGGTCTTGGTGGCCCAAGGGCCTGTTTCCATGCTGTATCACTAAACTAAACTATATAACATTAATAGAAACATAGAGAATAGGCGCAGGAGTAGGCCATTCGGCCCTTCGGAGCCAGCACCACCATTCAATATGATCATGGCTGATCATCCAAAATCAATACCCCGTTCCAGCTTTTTTCCCCATATTCCTTGATTCCCTTAACCCTAAGAGCTAAATCTAACTCTCTTTTGAAAACATTCAGTGAATTGGCCTCCACTGCCTTATGTGGCAGAGAATTCCACAGATTAGACAAGTGATACAGCGCGGAAACAGGTCCTTCGGCCCACCAAGCCTGCACCGACCAGCGATCACCACATTCACTAGCACTATCCTACACACTAGGGACAATTTACAATTTTACCGAAGCCAAGTAATCTACTAACCTGTCTTTGAAGGGCGGGAGGAAACCGGAGCACCCGGGAAAACTAGCCCCGTACAAATAGCACCCGTAGTCAGGATCGAACTTGCGTCTCTAGCGCTGTAAGGCAGCAACTCTACCACTGTGCCGCCCTATATCTTGGCATCATGTTCAGCACAGGCATCGTGGGCCAAAGGGCCTGTGCTGTACTGTTCTATGTAATTGATTTTTAGATTTCAGGGGATTCAAGGATATGGAATCAGACAGGAAATTGTGTAAAGAGGATTAGCTATGATCTTGTTAAACCATGAAACAGGCTTAAGGGTCTAATTGGCTTCCATTCTTTCCATTTCTTGTGATAGCCTAATTCAAATTATCTGGAAATTCGGTCATTTTGGATTAAACTCCTGTTACTTATCTATAATATATCATGACATTGAATCATTAGGAATAGTTGTCATGCAGAAAAAGATGACCATCATAAGGTTGAACATATATTGTTACAGCATTCTTAACCATGGCATTAAATGTAGCAAAATAATTTCTGACTAAAGTTTCACTAGAATAAAAGTTATACTCTTACACGAACGCATGTAACTAACCACATGTAAACCTATAGCTTTACAAATATTGCAAAGATTTAAAATCTGATAAATGCCCCAGTCACACCTTTGTAAACCTTGTATATTTTGTCCCTCTCGCTTCTCCCGCTGTGGCAGTGAGATATGCTGGCTTGCATATTTCTTATCATTTCTGACCTGAAGGGCCAAAATCTTATCTAGAGACTGAACCGCTGAGACCCTAGCCAGGGGAAACATCAACTCTGCATCGGCCCGATCAAACTCTGCAAGAATTTTGTATTACCCATTGAGATCACCTCTGATTCTTCGTTTGATTTTCGTTTGAACTCAGGTTCAAATGACAACAAATAAATATCTATATATCTATCTATCTATACATAGGAATGTACAGGTCTAAAAGAAGAAACAAAGTGCTGGAGCAACCAGCGGGTCAGGCAGCATCTCTGGAGAACGTGGTGAGGTGACGTTTCAGGTCGGGACTGATAGGACTTTGTTTAGGCCGCATTTGGCATGTACAGGTGTAATCTGCTTAATTTCCCCTCATATATCAAAACAATTGTCCTCGGAATCAATCTGGTGAATCTTTATTGCACTCCTTTCTGGCAGTTATATCCTTCCTTATCGGGAGACCAAACATGTATTCCACATATGGTGTCACCAAGCCCCTTCATTTAGAGCAAGGTGTCCCCTACCTGCACTCAAATCCCCCTGTAACAATGGCCAACAAACCATTTGCTTTCCAAAGTGCATACCGATTTTGCATCATGACTTTCAGTGATTCATTCACTCGGACAGTCGGGACCCACTGAACACCAACAAATTTAATCTCTTAGCAATTCCAAGCTATTTCCTGTCACCCACTACAACCCTGTTGTGGAGTCATAGCATGGATACGGGCCCTTCGACCCAACTTGCCCACACCGACCAACATGTCCTGTCTACACTTGTCCCACCTGCCTGCGTTTGCGCCATATCCCTCTTAACCTGCCTTATCCATGTACCTGTCTAAATGTTTCTTGTACTTTGCAATAGTACCTGCCTCAACTATCTCCTCCGGCAGCTTGTTCCATACACCCGCTACCCTTTGTTACCCCTCACTTTTCTATTAAATCTTTCTCCCACACCTTAAACCTATGTCCTCTGGTTCTCGATTCCCCTATTCTGGGCAAAGGACTCTGTGCGTCTTCCTGATCTATTCCTCTCATGATTTAGTAAATCTGTTCCTTTTACATCTTTCCATGATCGGTCTACATATCAGTTCCTCTATCTCCCACTGGCTATTGGGAGGCCCAAAGTACAATCCCTGCAGAAGGATTGAGGCTTTCTTATTTCTGAGCTCTACCAATGTTTCTCACTGGCTGAACTCTCTCTGAATGTAACAGTGACATCCTTCCCGATTAGTAATGCAAGTCCTCCACCTCTTTTACCTCCCGCACGATCACAGCTAAAACATCAAAACTCTGGAACATTTCACTTAAGTGTTTCAAATAAGTGTTATTTGAAATCCTGACTTTGAGGTGGTTGGATTCTTGTAACACTCCTATCAAGAAAATAACAGCGCTGGAGGAACACTGCGGGTGAGGCAGCATCTATGGAGCGAAGGAAATAGGCAATATTTCGGGCTGAAACCCTTCTTCAGACAGTTAAGTCTGAAGAAGGGTTTCGGCCCAAAACGTTGCCTATTTCCTTCGCTCCATAGATGCTGCCTCACCCGCTGAGTTTCTCCAGCACTTTTGTCTACCTTCGATTTTCCAGCATCTGCAGTTCCTTCTTAAACAAGAAAATAATAGCGCTGTTATTTTTTAACTTTAACTATTTTTTATCTAATTCAATGTTTACTGAAGCCCTCCTGTGAACAGATGGGATTTCAAAGTCTTATTGGTATGTCATTTTAAATCAAAGAAAATTAAGTAGCGATCAACAGTAGGTAGGTATGTATCTGAATAGAGCTGCTGTGACACTGAAGGCTGCTTCGTTAGCTCCTGGTACCCGTGATCAACGTCAGTCTCACCCTCCTGGATACATGGGTGGTCACACCGGCTTCTGGAGGATGCAACTGAGCACTTGAAGGAGCAGCCTCATTGCAGGTTGGGTGACAGCGTAATGGGCCGGGAGCATTGCTTCCACCGTGGCAATCTGGATGTAATACCTGTGGTAAGCATGTCAAGAAGAACAAGAAGATGTCACAATCCCAGAGCTGAGGAAATAATAGTTGTCACTCTGCAAAGGAAATCCACGAGACTTACTAAAGCTCAGTGTTGGCTTTTTACCCGCATTATTACAGACCTCTCTATAATGGATTTCAGTTATAGCAGACTGTCTCTTTAAGGCTGCTGGTTACTTTAATTTAGTAAACTTTAATTTCCCTCCTGGAATAAATAAAATTCTATCGTATTCTATCGTATCGTACACTGTGGAGGCTGTTGAAATTGACAAGGCGTAGAAATTGGCAAGGCATTGACATTGACAAGGCTTTGAAATTGACAAGGCATTGACATTGATAATGCTTTGAAATTGACAAAGGCATTGACATTGACAAGGCATTGATATTGAAAAGGCTTTGACATTGACAAGCGCGTTGAAATTGACAAAGCGTTGAGAGTCACAAGGCCATTGAGATTGACAAGCAATTGCTACCATAGACACTTAACTCTATTAAACAATGTAACAAGCAGCCTTTAGTATTTTTAGCTTGCAGTAACATTCCCCAACATATGTACAGGTGACTTATGTAAACTTGCGCTACATAAACATTTCCTTAAGCCCACTGCTTTATTTCCGAGTGGCGCATCTCGCTGGCAGTGCGATTCTGCCGTCGCTTGCGGCTGTTTCCACAAACCAGCCAGCTGTTCTCATGGATGCTCCAATGTGGTCTCCACGTCGGAGCTCCCCCGTGTCGGATCTCCCCCCTGTGGCCTCCGCGTTGGAGCTCCCCCGTGGTCTCCGTATAAAGTAGTAATTTACATAACATCCATCTTACACAAGAGTCCGCGAGACGTAACCTTTACGTACGTCGTGGAGCGTCTGTACACACACACGGTTTTCCACCACATACCATTATGCATTGGCACACCATCATGGAATGTAGATGTAGTTGATATTTTAACATGATAATCAGTCCTCTAACACATCTGTGATTTAATAGAACATTGATTGGCGCAGCGGGTAGAGCCACTGCCTCACAGCGCCAGAGACCGGGTTTTGATCCTGACCTCGGGTGGTGTCTGTGTGGAGTTTGCACATTCTCCCTGTGACCGCATGGGTTTCCTCCAGTTGCTCCCGTTTCCTCCCACAAGCAACACAAAGGGGGGGGGGGGTGGGTAGGGTAATTGTCCTTTGTAAGATTGTCCCTAGTGTGAGGGTGAGTGATGGATTCTGGGGGGAGGTGAAGGGATGTAGGAAGATTACATATTGGGATTAGTGTAGGATTAGCGTAAAGGGAAAATTGGTGTCAGGCTAATTGGCAGGTGATCGATGGTCAGCGTGACTCGGTGGGCTGAAGGGCCTGTACCATGCTGTACCTTTCAATTAATAATATCTTGGATGGTTGGCATGGTAATGGTAGGGCAAAAGGCCCGTTTCTATGCTGTAAGTCTGTATAACTCGAATCCTCATTTTCCGATCTATAAAGTTGGTGGGTTTCTGACGCTGTTGTGTCGCTCTCTTGGTGATGCTGTCCCTCACAAGATGTTATGCTCGCTCCATAGAAGCCAGCTGAGAGTTTCTGGTGTTTTTAGATACAAAGTTTGTTTAACCTTGGTTGCTAAGCACACGGGTTAATTGAGACAACTGGGATAATCAAGTATTTGCTAGATGTAAAATCTCTAGTGACACTATTTCAGATAAGCTTCGAGTTACCGCGTGGAAACAGGTCCTTCGGTCCCACTGTGTCCGTGCCAACCAGCGACCGCCATACACTCATTCTATCCTACACACTAGGAACATTTTATCGACGCTAATTAACCAACAAGCTCGCATGTCCTTGAGATGTGGGAGGAAACCGGAGTACCCGGAGAAAACCCAGGCGCTCACAGTGGGAACGTACAAACTCCATACAGACTGCACGCCACAGTCAGGAATGAATCCGGGTCTCTGACACTAAGGCTCTACCACTGTGCCACCATGCCGCCACACTGGCAGCACATTCCATGTACTCACCTCCTCATGGGGAAAAGATGGAGGGTGTCGGTCATTCTGAGAGCGTGAAACGAACAACACCCAAAGCCCAGTGAACAAAGGACAAGCAGTGAAAGGGCGGCATAGTGGCGCAGCTGGTAGGAACGTTGCCTCACAGCGGCCGGGACACAGGTTCGATCCTGACCTCAGGTGCCATCTGTGTGGAGTTTGGACATTCTCCCTGTGACCGCACGGGTTTTCTCTGGGTGCTCCTGTTTTCTCCCACATTCCAAAGACATGCAGGTTTGTAGGTTAATTGGCCCTCTGTAAATTGTCCCGAGTGTGTAGGGATTGGATGAAAATGTGAGATAACATGGAACTAATGTGATCGCTGGTTGGTGTGGACTCGGTGGGGCCTGTTTTCATTCTGTATCTCTAAGCTAAACTAAGCTAAAACATCCAAAGGTACTTTTAAAAGGAGCCTTTATGAATACAGCTACCTCGAGTTTTACATGAGATCGATTTATGAGATTTAGAAATACCGCGCGGGTTGCTTTAATACCAAAGAGCAGCCACTCCGTACCTGAACTCCTCGCTGTATTTATTCCTGATGTGCTCTGCCAGACCACTGCCATACTGAATGCAGGTGTTGAGGATGTAGAGTTGTTGGAAAAGACGCAATGCCTCTGTGGGGCTCATGAGATGAATGGGAGGCAGGACTGTCTTAATGATGTGTTTCACCATATGGTCGATGAACAGGAACTGCGGCAGAAACGTATATAACAGAACGTATATAAAGAAACGCACATTGAATCAGCACTTTGGGGCAGCAGTGGGGTTGCGGCCTTACAGCGCCAGAGACCTGGGTTCCATCCTGAGCAGGGGCATTGCCCGTACAGAGTTTGTACATTCTCCCTGTGACCGCCTGGATTTTTCCTCCCACACACCAAAGATGTACAGGTTTGTAGGTGAATTGGCTTTGTAAAAATTGTGAATTGTCTCTAGTGTGTAATCGCGGGTCGGCGCAGACTCGGTGGGCCATAGGGCCAGTTCCCACACTGTATCTTTAAAATATCTCTAAAGTCTAGTGTACGGGGAGATCGATCGCCAGTGCGGACTCGGTGGGCCGAAGCGTCTGTTTCCACGCTGTATCTCCAAACTAAATACTATGGCTACCACATCCTTCCTGAAAGAACAGGCCACCAGCTTTTTCTCCATGAAGCAAACGTAAGGAGGTTGCCACATGTAGCACAAGAAGTCCTCCTGACCTGTGTGTGTTTGAAGGGCCTGTTGGGGTGTCATGCTGGGTACTGTCCTATCTAATCAGGGTGGCAAGAAGGTAGAGGTGCCCCCCGAGGGTGATATGTTATATTACGGTAAATTACTGGGGCAATACTCACCATGGCTGGAAGTTTCTGCAAAGCCATCATCAACCATCCGACAGTCATCAGGTTCCGCGAGCCCGAACCCCAGTTTCCCTGTCAACATTGTTTTACACAAAGGCTTCAATTTTGACTAAGTCAAGACAAGGGATGTTTAGAAACAAGAGGCAACAGCAGATGAACTGTGTAGGAAGGAACTGCAGATGCTGGTTTCAGAGAGGTTTACACCATCCCTCTGGAGAATAAGAAACAAAACATATTTTTTGCTTGTGCCGAACGGATAGGATTGGGAATTTTTTTCTCATGGGTATTGAGGCCGATTCTTGTGCCACCGATTGTCACTGTGTTGGAACGAAATGAGGAACAGCTTGTATTTCATGCAGGTAAAAGATCCCAAGGTGCTTCACGGAGGCGTCATCAGTGTTGATGTTGAGTTATGTCAGGAGATGGCGGGACAGGAAATGATCACAGAGGGAGCGTCGCGAAGGAGGAAGGAGAGTTTGGTAGGGCGACAGATGGAATTCCAGAAATCGGGATCATGGCTTCCAAAGGCACCGCTGCAAACAGTGGGGCTGCACGGTGGCGCAGCAGGTAGAGCCACTGCCTTGCAGCGCCTCTGTGTGTGGAGTTTCCCTGTGACCGTGTGGGTTTTCTCTGGGTGCTCCGGTTTCCTCCCACATCCCAAAGACACGTGGTTTTGTAGGTTTGGCCGTCTGTAAATTGCTCCTGGTGCGCAGGAAGTGGATGAGGAAGTGGGATAAGATAGAACTCGTGTGAACGGGCGATCAATGGTCGGCAAGGACACGGTGGGCCGAAGGGCCTGTTTCCACGTGTACAGTATCTCCAAATAACATTCCATACAGCAATCCTTCGCATACAAGCAGTTCCTGACAGTTATTTCTCTGTGTCTTTAGCAGTTTAATACAATGCATCATTCTTTCCCACAATTAAGGTCAAAATCAATTTCTGTCGAAATGTGACAAGCTAAAAGCCTGTCCAAAGAGATAAAAGCCATACCAGTCCGCTGGCTTTATTACACTGCTCTTGGTAACTGACTTTATTGCCCTTGTTACCATAGTAACCGACTAGCATATCCTGGCTCCTTGTCTCTTGCCAACCAAAGCACAGAATTAATTTTGTTTCAGCCATTTGACAGATTGAAACTTGCTGGAGTACTTGTGAAGCAAGACAGGGGGGGGGCAAGGCAGCAAGAGAGGGTGGGGCAGGCAGGGCCAGGAGTTGGGGGGCACACAGACAGACAGAGACACACACAAACAGACACACACAAACACGGACATACACACACACACACACACGGGCAGACAGAACACGAATACACACACAGAAAGACAGGCACACACAGACAAACACCCACACACTAAGTACACACACGGACATGGATATACAGACAACACACTCATTGGTATGCACAGGGAATCCATCCACTTCATAGACACTGCCTTGGGAGTGAGGATGATTTGATTCTGTTGTGTTTATGTGGGTTTTGAGTGTGGGGACTGCAGAGATGCAAAGACACTGACACATACAGGGTGAGAGACACATACACCCACACACAAAGTCACACACATACACACATGCATTTGCATAGGGCAGAAGGGTAAAATTTCACCCTGACAGCTTGATCTGAAACAAATACAAATCTAAATGGAGGAACTTTAATGGATAATTAAACATAAGAGTTACGAGACTGACATAACGCGACCTCCCTCTGGCTTCACGATTCGCAAATTTTCAGTCAGACTGTCTCACACCTTCTGATTTTATCTCTGGCTTTTGTTCCAATCATCGGCCTATCAAGCCCCCTCCCCCTCGCCCGTGTCCATCTATTACGTTGATTTCTCTCATTTCAAGTAACTCCAGGGTAGACAAAAATGCTGGAGAAACTCAGCGGGTGAGGCAGCATCTATGGAGCGAAGGAAATAGGAGATGTTTCGGGTCGAGACCCTTCTTCAGAGTAACTCCAGGCAGCATCCCCTCCCCTTTCATCCCCTCTTCCCCCACCCTAGTCATCCCACCAGTTCCACCGTTCACATCCTTGTTATCACACCTTCCCCAGCCAACAATGGGCCATTGTGGGCTCCATCCTTCCTGAGGTCATCTGTTGCCGGCCTTTTCTCACCTCCAGTTTATTCTCTCCAATAGGTCTACTCCGCCATTCAATCATGGCTGATCTATCTTTCCCTCTCAACCCCATTCTCCTGCCTTCTCCGCATAATCCCTGACACCCTTACTAATCAAGAATCTGTCAATCTCTGCCTTAAAAATATCCATTGACGGCTTCCACAGCCGCCTGTGGCAATGAATTCCACAGATAAAGAAATTCTTCCTTATCTCCTTTCTAAAGTTTCGTCCTTTTATTCTGAGGCTATGGCCTCTGGTGCTAGATTCTACCACTAGTGGAAACATCCTCTTCACATTCACTATTCGGTAAGTTTCAATGAGGTGCCCCCTCATCCTTCTAAACTCCAGCGAGTACAGGCACATTGCCGTCATGAGCGCAACCCAACCATCCCCGGGATCATTTTTGTAAGCCTCTTCTGGACCTTTTCCAATGTCAATACATCTGAACGAGGGTCTCGACCCGAAACGTCACCCATTCCTTCTCTCCAGAGATGCTGCCTGCCCTGCTGAGTTACTCCAGCTTTTTGTGTCTATCTTCAATACATCCTTCCACAGATATAGGGCCCAAAACTGAGCACAATCATCCAAATGCGGTCTGGCCAGTGCCTTATAAAGCCTCAGCATTACATCCCAGTTTTTATATTCTAACGCTCATGAAAAAAATGCTCATGCCACACTTTGTCCTGCCTCTCCTCTCTCTCAGCTTTCCTCCCCCCCCCCCCCACCCACAATCTACAATCAGTCTGAGGTGTCCCAACCCAAAAATGTCACCTATCCATGTTCTCGAGAGATATTGCCTGACCCATTGAGATACTCCAGCACTTTGTGTCCATAATGTGACCGACTCAAATCTGTAACCCCGCCTCCACTCTTCCCCCCTCATCCCAAAAGCCCAGTTCTACCTAAAGGCCAGAACCGATCTGGGTTCCTTATGTGAATCCGCCCTGGAAGATGGTGTATGTTTTACCAGCAGACTCCATCTACACTTCACGCTGCCTCAGCAAGACTACCAGCATAATCAAGGACCAGTCTCACCCCCGGTCACTCCCTCTTCTCCCCTCTCCCATCAGGCAAGAGGTACAGAAGTGTGAAAATGCACACCTCCATATTCAGGGATAGTTTCTTCCCAGCTGTTATCAGGCAACTGAACCATCCTATCACCAACTAGAGAGGGGTCCTGACCTCCCATCTACCTCATTGGAGATCCTCAATCTATCTGTAATTGGACTTTACGTGACTTCACTTTATCTTAAACTAAATGCTATTCCCTTTATCCTGTATCTGTACACTGTGGGCAGCCTGATTGTAATCATGTATAGTCTTTCCACTGACTGGATAGCACGCAACAAAAAATATTTTCACTGTACCTCGGTACACGTGACAATAATAAACAAAACTCAGTGCATTACAGGCACGATGGCGGAGCGGTAGAGTTACTGCTTCACAGCGCCAGAGATCCAGGTCCAATCCTGACTACGGGTGCCGTCTGTACGGAGTTTGCACGTTCTCCCTGTGATCTCGTAGGTTATCTCCGGTTGCTCTGATTTCCTCCCACACTCTGTAAACTATCCCTAGTTTGTAGGATGGAAATAGTGTAGGTGATCGTTGGTTGGCCAGGACTCGGTGGGTCAAAGGGCCAGTTTCCACACTGTATCTGAAGTAATATCTAAAGATACTATAGCAGCACTTAAAAGAGTTTTGTATACATGTATCTCTAAAAATACACTGAGATTCGCTGTATCTCAAAAGTAAAGTAAAGTGGGATAACAGAACAAGTGTGAAGTTGGGTTGAGTTGAGTTGATTGTCACGTGTACTGAGGTACAGTGAAAAGCCTTTGTTGCCTGCCAACCTGTCAGCGGGTAGACAACACATGATTACAATCGAGCCACAGTGTACAGATACACGATAAATGGAATAACGTTTAGTGCACGATAAAGTCCAGTAAAGTTCAATCAAAGGTAGATCCAGGGTCTCCAATGAGGTAGATAGCAGCATTCTCTAGTTGTTGGTAGGATGGTTCAGTTGCCCGATAACAGCTGAGAAGAAACCGTTATCAGGCAACTGAAACTGGATGGTGCGGCTACAGTGGGCTGAAGGGCCTGATTCCACGCTGTATCCCTGAACTAAACTAAACTAACTCAGTGTCCGAGGTATATGCTGTAATGGAAGGTCAAGCCGGTCTGGTGACGGGAAAATCACACTCACCTGATGCGTTATGAGGAATATTTCATACAGAGCAGATATCACAGCATCACTGTACTCCAGTAACAGGTTATGTAGCTGCAAAGATAGACAAAGCAAAACCCAGTGTTAATTACATTGCACAATGTCCACACACACTAGCTAACATTAGCATTTACACAGGGGCCATGCCCCAAGTCTGCGCATACGTACACTCTACCATATCTTATTAATCTCACCTTCCAGTCAATGACAGAACACTGCTCATTAAATATAAAACTAAAAGAACTACACTGCAACTAATTAAACCAAAACAGAACTTTTACTTCAGGCACTGCAATTAGTTTAGACTAGACTAAGTGGGGCCCGTTGGGTCCCTGTCACACGGGAGGCCTGGTCCCCCAACGCAACCCGCAACCCAAAGCAGCATCTGCAATCCCTTCGTCCACAGGTCATTCATTGTTAGCTGTGGTTTAGATCCCGTTGACTTGACGATTGGACCAGTTTGCATTGTGTGTGTGTGTGTGTGTGTGTGTGTGACTGTGTGTGTGTGTGTGTGTGTGTGTGTGTGTGTGTGTGTGTCTGTGTGACTGTGTGTCTGTGTGACTGTGTGTGTGTGTGACTGTGTGTGTGTGTGACTGTGTGTGTGTGTGTGTGTGTGTGTGTCTGTGACTGTGTGACTGTGTGACTGTGTGTGTGTGTGACTGTGTGTGTGTGTGTGTGTGTGTGTGTGTGTGTGTGTGTGTGTGTGTGTGTGTGAGACCGTTCATAATGACCAATATCATAAGGACCGTTTCTAAAGATGAAGCAGCAAACAATTGTAAAGCTGAGGGAGGGGACTCCAGAGATGAGGACCCTGGGAGATGCGGGCTGGACTGATGGAACAAGGGCCATCAGAGGCGCAGAGAAGAGCAGATGTAGGAAGTCACCGGACAGGGTCTACTGCAGACTTACCTCCTCGCTGGGAGGAGCAGCTGGGACTCCACGCTCCACCGACACCCCATCACCAACCGTACAAGGTGTCTTCAGTACATGCGGCCCACTTATTAAAATCTTCAGTAGGCTGACGACCAAGATGCCCCTAACATGTAATACAGAGAACACTCACCTTAAAATATGGCCACATTATGAGGCAATGTTAAAAAAACTTCCAACTCCATGAAACAACATCACTGATGATAATTAGAGTCCTAAACATAAAAATTACAGCAAACCCGTTATTACAGATTTCTTTATAACGGATTACAGTTATAGCAGACTGTCTCTTTAAGAAGTGCAGAAAGGAACTGCAGATGCTGGTTAAAACCAAAGATAGACACAAAATGCTGGAGTAACTCAGCAGGACAGGCAGCATCTCAGGAGAGAAGGAATGGGTGACGTTTCGGGTCGAGACCCTTCTTCAGACTGAGTCAGGGGAGAGGGAGTCTAGAGATATGGAAGGGTAAGGTGTGAAAACCCCAGATCAAAGTAGACGTGGATAAGGAAATGTAGAATGGATCAGTTAGCTGAGGAGAAGGTGACAAGGAGGCATACAAGCAATAAAATTAACCAGGACAGTGAAACTAGTCTGAGAACTAGGGTAGGGGAGGGACAGAGAGAGAGAGGGAAAGTAAGGGTAACGAAGTTAGAGGATTCAATATTCATACCGCTGGGTTGTAAGCTGCCCAAGCTACAGGGAAATAGCCCAATGCGGGCAGGTGGGACTAGCGTAGATGGGGTATCTTGGTTAGCACGGGCAAGCTGGGCCGAAGGATCTGTTTCCATGCTGAGTGACTCTAAGAATTACCAACCAGCGACAGCTACCACATGCAAATCGGAGGAACAGAACCTCACATTTCGCTTGGGCAACTTGCAACCCAGCGGTACGAATGTTAATTCCTCTATCTAAAATAACTCCTGCAATCCCTCCCCTCCCTCCCCCACCCTAGTCATCCTACCAGTTCCACTGTTCGCATTCTAGTATCCCTCTTGTTTACACACCTTCCCCAGTCAACAATGGGCCATTGTGGGCTCCACCCTTCTTGAGGTCACCTGTCGCCAGCCCTGATCTGTTTTGGCATTTTCTCACCTCCAGTTTAGTTCCCTCCCCCCCACCTCTACTCTCAGTCTGACGAAGGGTCCCAACCCGAAACGTCACCTGTTTTATTCTCTAGAGATGCTGAGTTACTCCAGCATTTTGCGTCTATCTTCGAGAGCTACCTACCGCTTGGCAGTGAGAAGGGGGCAGGCGAGTTGGCTCCGTTTCAGTCTCCTGAACATCACGCCCAACGTCTCCACGATCAACCGACAAAATCTGCGCGGATAAACGGAAAGTTATATCGCACATTCACCTTTCTATAAATTTAGACCGCATAAAGTTCCCAACCTGCAAAATAAACAAGAATCGTATATGCAGAGGAGGCAGATAAACCTTTACAAGCATTGGCTAGGTGGGCGGAGCAATTGTTGATGGAATTTAATATGGAAAAATGTGAGGTGTTGCATTCTGGAAAGTCTAACATGGGCAGGACCCGCACAGTGAATGGTCAGGCTCTGGGGAGTGTTGTAGAGCAGAGGGATCTAGGAGTGCAGGTAGGTAGTTCCTTGAAAATGGAGTCACCGTTAGATTGGGTGTTCAAAAATTATTTTGGCACATTGGCCATCAGTCAGAGTGTTGAATATAGAGGTAGGGAGGCCATGTTGCAGTTAGATAAGATGTTGGTGAGGTTGCTGTGTTCAGTTATGGGCACCAAGTTACAGGAAAGATGTTGTCAAGTTGGAAAGGGTTCAGAGAAGATTTATGAGGATGTTTCCTGGACTCGAGGGTCAGCTGTAGGGAGAGGTAGAACAGGCTGGGACTAAACTCCTTGGAACACAGGAGGATGAGAGGTGATCTTATCGAAATGTAAATAATCATGAGAGCAATAGATCAGGTAGACTCACAAAGTCTCTTGCCCAGAGAGTAGGAGAATTGAGAACCAGAGAAACATAGGTTTAAGGTGAAGAGGGAATGTTTTAATAGGAATCTGAGGGGTAACATTTTCACACAAAGGGTGGTGGGTGTATGGAATGAGCTGCCAGAGGCAGTTGGACAGGGGCTATTGCAACGTTTAAGAAATAATGAGACGTACATGGATAGGATGGGTTTACTCCAGCATTTTGTGTCTATCTTAGGTTTAGAGGGATATGGGCTAAACTCGGGCAAGTGGGACTAGTGTAGATGGGACGTTGGCCGAAGGGCCTGTTTCCATGCTGTATGACTATGTCAAAAGAGAATGATTGAGTACACCAGTAAGTTTGGAGGTGGCACAGTAGCACTGCTGCCACTCTGTAAAATCTGAAAATATTGCTGATGCTGCAAATACAGGCACCTCATCTGTAACGCGGTGGTTATGTGCTTGAAAAACAATAAGTAATTCAAAAATGTGTACATTAATCGTATTCGCGACTCCGCTGTCCACGGTAAATTGAGCGCGTTATTCCAAAAATACCAGCATGATAATCAGGTTTTGCTATTAAACGAACAAGCGCATAAATTAAACACAAATAAAACACAAGCTATTGTTTAAGAAGGAACTGCAGATGCTGGAAAATCGAAGGTAGACAAAAATGCTGGAGAAACTCAGCGGGTGCAGCAGCATCTATGGAGCGAAGGAAATAGGCAACGTTTCGGGCCAAAACCCTTCTTCAGACCCGCTGAGTTTCCGCTGAGTTTTCTCCAGCATTTTTGTCTAAAACACAAGCTACCTGTGCATGGAATCATTGAACAGTATAGCACAGGCCCTTCAGCCCACAATGTCCGTGCTGAGCATGATGCTAAGTTAAACCGACCTCTCTGCTTGCATGTGTGACCCATACCCCTCCATTCCCTGCACATCCACGTGCCATCTCAAATACTCCACTGTAGTGTCTGTCTCCACCACCACCCCTGGCAGTGCTTTCCAGGCACCCACCACTTTCTACGTACTAAACTTGTCCACACATCTCCTTTAAACTTTGCCACTCTGACCGTATAGCTATGACCTCTGGTCTTTGACATTTCCAACCTGGGAAAATACTTCTGACTGCCTACACTATCGATGCCGGGAATATCTAGAATAATAGTGGAAAATGCTGGAAACACTCAACCGGTCAGGCAGCATCTGTAGAGAGAGATACGGAGTTTATGTTTATGAGGTATGACCTCCTGAAAGCACGCCACCACATATATGCCACTGGTGGCAACATGGACCTTTAGACTTTAGAGATACAGCACAGAAGCGGGCCCGTCAGCCCACCGGGTCCGCGCCAACCAGCGATCACACAATCCTACACACTAGGGACAATTTACAATTTTACAAAAGCCAATTAACCTGCAAACTGCACATCTTTGGAAACCAAAGCATCCAGAGAAACCTACGCAGGTCACAGGGAGAATGCACAAACTCCGTACAAACAGTTTTCTCTGGAATTGCGCGTGATAGAGGGGAAACCTTAAACTTTGACTTACAAGCGTGGAAACAGACCATTCGGCCCACACTGACCGGCAATCACCGCACACACCCGTTCTATCCTACACACTAGGAACAATTTTACCAACGCCAATTAATCTACAAACCTGCACATCCTTGGAGTGTGGGAGGAAACGGGAGCATCCAGAGAAACCCACCCAGTCATAGGAAGTACATACAAACTCTGTACAAACAGCACCCGTAGTCAGGATCGAACCTGGGTCTCTGACGTGCGAGACAGCAACTCTACCCGCTGCGCCACTGTGCCATCCGCTTAAGCAAAAGACCGCTAAACTTTCTTGTAACATCTGGGATGGCACAGTGGCGCAACGGTAAAGTTGCTGAAACCAGAAACCCGGATTCAATCCCGACCTCTGGAGCTCCATATTCCACCATCGATACAACCCTCTTTTCCCAAGGAGCTTATCCCTGGAATTCCTTCCCTCTAGCCTTGCATTTCCTTCGAGACGGTCCAGGACAACCCGGTTTAACATGCTCAATATCTCCATACTAGTGAAGGAAACAAATTGCTGTTGGTATTTATGACACTAATCATCGTCAATGTACAGTGGCGTAATGGTGGAGTTGATGTCTCACTGCGCCAGAGACCTGGGTTCGATCCTGACTACGGGTGCTGTCAGTACGGAGTTAGTACGTTCTCCCTGTGACCATGTAGGATTTGCTCCATTAAAATTGAAAATTATCCCTAGTGTGTGGGATAGTACAAGTGTACTGAACGGCGCGGAATCGGTGGGCCGAAGGGTCTGTTTCAGCGCTGCATCTCTAAACTAAGACTAAAGTTGTGGAGGCATCAACAAATTTAAAGGGTTTTTTCAACACTTATAATTGAACCGTATCTGGACCATAGAGAAAAAATGAGGAATTGGATGAAGAAATGAGAATAGGATTAAAATCGTGGAGCTCGCGGTCCCTGGTTAGGGACCGGCTTCAGGAACTCCAAGTCGCAGGAGCTGCGATCGCCAGCTGCGGGAGCTTCGATCGCCCCGACTGCAGTTGGTTCGCCTCCACCGACCGCGGGAGCAAAAGGAGGAAAGAAGATAAGACTTTATCGCCTTCCATCACAGTGGGGAATGTGGAGGAGCCGCTGTGGTGGATGTTTATATTATTTTTTTTATGTGTTTGCGTGTTTTGTCGTTTTTTTGATATGTATGGCAAATCAAATTCCTCATATGATTTACATACTTGTTTTGTTTTCATACTTGGCTAATAAAATCAATTACAAATCAATTACAATTACAAGACTAATGCCAAGATATGCAGGATTGTAGGTTAATTGGCATCTGTAAATTGTCCCTAATGTGTAGGATAGAACTAGTGTACGGGGTGATTCCTGGTTGGCGTGGACTTGGTATGCTGAAGGGCCTGTTTCCACGCTGTATCTCTAAACTAAATCTAAAAGTTAGCCTTACCATCCCATTTCAGCTCCATGCTTTGAAGATGGATGATCCCGGCTTGAAGGTCCAAGCAGAAGCTTTTCAATGGGAACATTTCACTTACTGTAGATCATTGATGATTTTCCTCCTGTCTCGTTGGGTTGTTGGATCCTCCAATCTCGGCAAGTGCTCCTGAAGTTTTCCAATCAGAAATGGATACAGGTCGTTCGACTGCGGACAATGCCAAAGAGATGGAAGAGGCTTTAGTGAGGGGTTTGGGTGAAAACAAAAAACATGAAATACCTCAAAATTGAAATGTAATTGTCAATACTCATCACAGTGCGGGGTGAGGTTTTGTCCACAGCTCTCCAGCCACGACTTCATTGTTCTGTCAAGGACATACCTACCCCCCCTCCCTCTCAACCACCCCTCCCTCTCAACCACCCCTCCCTCTCTACCCCCATCCCTCTCGAGGGATTGAAGAGGGAGGGTGAAGACGAGGAGGAGGGAGTGCTGGGGAATGAGGAGAAATGAGCTGTGCCTGCGCAGTTGGGGGCTAAGCGTGAGTGGAGCAATATTGCGTTGGTGGAACGGCTTGCATTGGGGGAACGGGTGAGTGGTGGAATCTTGCGTTGGGGGAACGGGTGAGTGGTGGAATCTTGCGTTGGGGGAGCAAACCCAACGGGTCTGCACTTGGTCTAGTATGACAATAAAACACTCTTGACTCTTGCCTAAGTCCTATGCCCAGTGACTTGAGCCACCAATGCCAAGGTGTCCCGTCATGCTGAGGGAGAGCTGCATCATCTGACATCATCCCCTAGTCCCTCAGATCGAAACAATGAAGGATCCCATTTAGACTTTAGATACACAGCAGTGGAAACAACAGGCCCTTTGGCCCACCGAGTCCATGCTGACCAATGATCACCCCACACACTAGCACTCTCCTCCTACACACTCGGGACAATTTAACCAAAGCCAATTAACAGACAAACCTGAACATCTTTGGAGTGTGGGAGGGGGCCGGGGGAGCCATCAGGTACTATCGCAACGTTTAAAACACATTTGGACAGGTACATGGATGGGATAGGTTTAGAGCCAAACACATGCAGGTGGGATGGGGCCTGTTGTAGATGAAGATTAGTGTAGATGGGGCCTGTTGGTCGGCATGGGCAAGTTGAGTCAAAGGGCTTGTTTCCACGCTGTGAGATTCTATGACTCTACACCCAGAGAAAACCCATGTGGTCACAGGGAGAATGTACAAAGTCCGTACAGACAGCACCTGTAGTCAGGATCGAACCTGGGTCTCTGACTCTGTAAGGCAGCAACTCTACCGCTGCGCTACTGCGCCGCCCTAAATTTCATGGTTAGGTTGCCCATTGAATTTGCAACTTTGTATGACTTTGGTTAGGCTGCATTTGGCAGCATCTCTGGAGGACATGGGTTGGTGACGGCACCTCAGAAATACATCACAGGTTGTAAAAATCCTGAGACAGAAGGACACAAAGTGCTGGAGTAACTCAGCAGGTCAGGCTGCATCTCTGGGGAACATGGATTTTGGGTTGAAACGTCACCTATCCATGTTCTCCAGAGATGCTGCCTGACCCCGAGTTACTCCAGCACTTTATATCCTCTTGTGTATGAACCCGCATCTGCAGTTCCTTATTTCAACATCTTGAGAGAGACTAGCTAAAGGCATCAGCTAACACGAGGATCGAAAATCACCAAGTCAAATCCACCTTTAAACAGTTTCTTCCCAGCTGTGATCAGACAACTGAACCATCCTACCAACAACTAGAGAGCAGTCCTGAACTACTATCTACCTCATGGGAGACCCTCAGACTATCATTGATCAGACTTTACTGGACTTTATCTTGCACTAAACGTTATTCATGTCATTCCCTTTATCATGTAACTGTACACTGTGGATGGCTCGATTGTAATCATGCATTGTCCTTCCCCAGACAGGTTACCACGCAACAAAAAGCTTTTCACTGTACCTCGGTACACGTGACAATAAACTAAACACAAACAAACGAGAACCAACATCAACATAACATAAACCTTGTCAAATGGAACACACGTGCCCCTGACAGAAACGTACTTTCCAGAAGAGCTTTTTGATGGTGAAGTTGCGAAGTGCAGCAGTTTTGAGCTCCTTCACCAGTGAACAGGTCCTGTCCAACGCACTGCTTCCATGAAGCAATTCAGAGCTCAGTTGATTGAAGAGTTTATTGATTCCCTCTGAACTGGCACAACACAGACCACCATTGTTCACACAGAAAAAGATTTTAATACACACATCAAACGGCGTTATTTAAAGAAATGTAATACATTGTAATAGAAACAATAGATCAAACTGCCAGAGGATTGACACAAAAAGCTGGAGTAACGCAGCGGGACAGGCAGCATCTCTGGAGAGAAAGAATGGGTGATGTATCATCTTCTTCACACTGAAGAATGGTCTTGACCCGAATTGTCACCCATTCCTTCTCTCCAGAGATGCTGCCTGTCCCGCTGAGTTACTCCAGCTTTTTGTGTCTATCTTCGATTTAAACCAGCATCTGCAGTTCCTCCTTACACATTTCGAACTGCCAGAGGAGGAAGTTGAGGCAAGTATCAATACAGCGTTTAAAAGACACTTGGACTGGTACATGGATAATAAAGGTTTGCAGGCATGGAAGGATATGGACCAAACTGGGCAGGTCGTAGCAGCATAGTTGAGGCACCTGGATCAGCATGAGGCAGTCATCTGGTGACTACACATAGCAACACGTCTCCAATATGGTGGTTTCCCATAACAACCCTGGACTCCAATATGGCGCTTCCTGTGGCAACACTGGATTCCAATGTGGCAGCATCCCATAGCAACACCAGGCTCCAGTATGGTGGTTTCCCATAGCAACACTAGGCTCCAATATGTTGGTTTCCCATAGCAATACCGGGCTCCAATATGGCTACTTTCCATAGCAACTTTCCATAGCAACATTGCTCCAATATGGCAGCAGTCAGGTCCAATATGGTGGCATCCCTTAGCAACATGATGCCAAGGGGTGCCTGTGATCGTCATTCTTTGTTGCTAATCACCCTGCTTCTCCTTTCATTTCTTATGCACCCTTCCCCACATTACTTCTCATATTTAAATTTGTCATATTTATATTTAAACGAGGCCGTGTGCCATTCATTACTTCCTTTCATTGCTTTCGCCGAGCTTCAAACAACAAATGCCGCAAGCTCCACGTAAGCCCATTGCCCTTTTATACAGCGGCCACCTCCTTGCCTTCCACTGCTCTCTGTTCCGATGGAGAGCCTGCATTTAAAACGTCTGTATTTCAATCTAATCGACTCGTCAAGCTGTCAACTTTAACTTCTGTATCAGAAGGTTAAGGGTTCAAATCCCACTCCAGCAGCTTGGAGATTGTTTGATGAATTTTCCAACTCATGATCTATTATGACATAAAGGTCATTCAGCCCATCAAAGTCTATGCCAGCTCTTGAACAACCCATCATTTCCACCCCCCTATTTATTTCTGTATAAACTATTCTCTTGCACATGCTGATCAACTCTAATAATTTTATCTGAAGAAAGATCCCTCCACAGATGCTGCCTGACCACTGAGTTCCTCCAGCACTCTGTGTCTTGCTCAGGATTCTAGCATCTCCAGTTCTTGATGTCACCATTTTCCTTTGGCTCGATTCCATCCAATGATGCTTTACCTGCACCGTGCCCTCCTAGGGACCTTCTACCACTTTGTTACGATAATCTCTTCAGCGTGCCACCACTCCCCCCCGCCCACCTTTTCTGCACCTCTGTCCACTGTGGTGGGCACAGTGGCGGAGTTGGTAAAGTTGCTGCTTCACAGCGCCAGAGACCCGGGTTCGATCCTGACTATGGGTGCTCGTCAATACGGAGCTTGCACGTTCTCCCTGTGACCGCGTGGGTTTTCTCCAGGAGCTCCTGTTTCCTCCCACTCTCCAAAGACATGCAAGCTTTGTAGGTTAATTGGCTTTGGTCAAATTGTAAATTCTCCCCAGTGCGTAGGATAGTGTTAGTGCGCGGGGGTGATCGCTGGTCGGCGCGGACTCGGTGGGCCGAATGGCCAGGTTCTGGCTGCATCTCTAAAGTGAAGTAAAAGTAAAGATCTCCCCGAACCCCCAGGAAGTGAGGCTGTGGCGACTGAGTTACCTGTGTCCCTTGGCACCCCGAGCAGGAGATGCGGGTGCACTTTCCTGTGCGTAGTCTGGATCCTGCCTTAGTGTCGACCGCTGTAGACAACATTAAAGAAACAAAATAAACAGCGTTGACCTCCAGACAACGGGGGAAATAAAACCACAAACCGGCCCCGTGTTTCTACTTACAATCATAAAATTGTTCCATGCACTTTTTAAATGGAGAAATATTAATGAGGACATGGAGATGATGTAGAGGTGAAGTTCCAGTTCCTGTTCCTTCAGCTGGCTGCTTGTCCTCTTGTCTATCTCCCATCCCACTGAGCGCTGATCCCTGGTGTTCCTGTGGCCAGGGTAAGGATTGACCGCGTGCTGTTGCACTGGTTCTTGCTTGTACGTTGGCACTCTCGATGCCAAGGTAGGGCCTGGACTTTCCTTTGGAGGCTCAGGCAACGGGCGGGCATTTGTGCGCCAGGCAACATGGTTGTCTTTCTCGCACAGCTTCAGATTCTTCAGCTCGGGGGTCGGGCAGGAGTCGGCGCGGGTCGGTCCAGGGTCGCGTTGCCTGGCAAAAGCCTCGCTCTTCCTGGAAGCGGAGAAAAGCACGATTCATTTATGTGAACCTGGGGGGCGGGGGGGGGGGAGAGATATTGAAACCGCTGAAGGACATTCATCCCTTTGAGTTTGAGAGTGGAAACAGGCCCTTCAGCCCACCGAGTCCACGCCGACCATCGGTCACCCGTACGCTATTTCTATTCTACACACTGGGGAGAATTTACTGAGGTCGTTGTTTAACCTACAAACCTGCAAGTGGGAAGAAACCGGAGAAAACCCATGCAGTTACAAGAAGAACGTGCAAACTCCGGACAGACAGCACCAAAGTTCAGGATCGAACCTGAGTCACTGGCGCTCTAAGGCTGTAACTCTACCGCTGTGCCACCGTGCCACCCACTAATCATGTATAGTCGACTGATTAGCACACAACAAAAACCCTTTTCACTGTATTTCAGTACACATGACAATAAACTAAACTTAACTCAAGTGTCAAGAGAGACAAGAGTGTTTAGTTGTCATGAGGATAAGAGGCTTGGAGAACTCAAAAAACAATAGACAATAGGTGCAGGAGTAGGCCATTCAATGTGATCATGGCTGATCATCCACAATCAGTACCCCGTTCCTGCCTTCTCCCCATATCTCCTGACTCTGCTATCTTCAAGAGCCCTATCAAGCTCTCTCTTGAAAGTATCCAGAGAACCGGTCTCCACCACCCTCTGACGCAGAGAATTGCACAGACTCACAACTCTCTGTGCGAAAAAGTGTTTCCTCGTCTCCATTCTAAATGCCTTACCCCTTATTCTTAAACTGTGACCCCTGGTTCTGGACTCCCCCAACATCGGGAACGTGTTTCCTGCCTCTAGCGTATCCAAACCCTTAACAATCTTATATGTTTCAATAAGATTCCCTCTCATCCTAAATTCCAGAGTATACCATCCCAGCCGCTCCATTCTCTCAGTATATGACAGTCTGTGAGGATGCTTAGAGATACAGCGTGGAAACTGTCAAGTTGCCGGCAGTCGCCTGAAAAAACGGCAACTGGAACGGAGACTGTCAGAGCGGAACACACACACACACACACAAACACATCGCTTCCTTCACCAGCCCGTTATGCAGGCGGGGGACAGGGCAAGCGGGGGAGTGCTGTCTGTGTGAAATTCACATGGTGCAAAGCCAAGGTGATACTCACATGGTGCAAAGCCAAGGTGATATTCTCTCATCTTGACAGCCAGAAGGGGGGCAATGTGAGGATGCTGTTCATAGACTTCAGTTCAGCCTTCAACACGATAGTCCCCACCAGACTGGCCGAGAAGCTACTGGAATTAGGGCTCAACACCCCCCTGTGTGCCTGGACCCTGGACTTTCTCACCGCCAGGCCCCAGGTAGTCAAGATGGGAGGGAATACATCGAAGTCCCTCACCCTGAGCACAGGATCCCCCCAGGGTTGCATCCTCAGCCCCCTACTGTACTCCCTGTACACACATGACTGTGTGACTAGATTCAGCTCCAACTCTATAATCAAGTTTGCTGATGACACTGTGGTGGTGGGCCTGATCTCAGACAACGATGAGAAGGCCTACCGGGAGGAGGTGGCTGATCTGGCACTCTGGTGTCAGGACAACAGCCTCCTCTTGAACATCAAAAAAACTAAGGAGCTCATTGTGGACTTTAGGAGGGCACATCATCCGAGGACGTACACACCATTGTACACACCTGTACAAAAAGGATGGGTTGCACTTGAACCTGAAGGGGACCGATATCCTGGCGGGGAGATCTGCAAAGGCTACTGGGCAGACTTTAAACTAGAATGGTTGGGGGGAGGGACACAAATAGAGAAAGCTATTAGACAGTGTGTGAGGCAGGAGGCAGAGAAGGAAAGCACTCAGACCCAACATGTAGGGGGGAAAGAAGAAAACAATAATAAACAGAGAATAAGAGGTGGTGGGGTTCTTAAATGGGTGAGCAGAGAAACAGAGGGGTGTAAAATGTGGGCGGAAGCAATAGGTAGCAAGGTGAAAAGTAAAAGTGGCAGGCAGACAAATCCAGGGCAAAAATCAAACTTTTCAAAAGGCCACTTTTCAACATAATTGTATAAGGGGTAAGAGCGTTGTAAAAACAAGCCTGAAGGCTTTGTGTCTCAATGCAAGGAGCATTTGTAATAAGGTGGATGAGTTGAACGTGCAGATAGCAATTAATGATTATGATATAGTTGGGATCACGGAGACATGGCTCCAGGGTGACCAAGGCGTGAACATCCAGGGATATTCAATATTCAGGAGGGATAGAGAGAAAGGAAAAGGAGGTGGGGTAGCGTTGCTGGTTAGAGAGGAGATTAACGCAGTGGAAAGGAAGGACATTAGCTTGGAGGATGTGGAATCGGTATGGGTAGAGCTGCGAAACACTAAGGGGCAGAAAACGCTGGTGGGTGTTGTGTACAGGCCACCTAGCAGTAGTAGTGAAGTTGGGGATGGCATCAAACAGGAAATTAGAAATGCGTGCAACAAAGGCAAAACAGTTATAATGGGTGACTTCAATCTACATATAGATTGGGTGAATCAAATTGGCTGGGGTGCTGAGGAAGAGGATTTCTTGGAATGGATGCGGGATAGTTATCTAAACCAACATGTAGAGGAACCAACGAGAGAGCAGGCTATTCTAGACTGGGTATTGAGTAATGAGGAAGGGTTAGTTAGCAGTCTTGTTGTGCGTGCCCCCTTGGGCAAGAGTGACCATAATATGGTTGAGTTCTTCATTAGGATGGAGAGTGACATTGTTAATTCAGAAACAACGGTTCTGAACTTAAAGAAAGGTAACTTTGAGGGTATGAGATGTGAATTGGCCAAGATTGACTGGCAATTAGTTCTAAAAGGGTTGACGGTGGATATGCAATGGAAGGCATTTAAAGACTGCAAGGATGAACTACAAAAATTGTTCATCCCAGTTTGGCAAAAGAATAAATCAGGGAAGGTAGTGCATCCGTGGATAACAAGGGAAATCAGGGATAGTATCAAAGCAAAAGATGATGCGTACAAATTAGCCAGAAAAAGCAGCATACCAGAGGACTGGGAGAAATTCAGAGACCAGCAGAGGAGGACAAAGGGCTTAATTAGGAAAGGGAAAATAGATTATGAAAGAAAACTGGCAGGGAACATAAAAACTGACTGCAAAAGTTTTTATAGATATGTGAAGAGAAAGAGATTAGTTAAAACAAATGTAGGTCCCTTGCAGTCAGAAACAGGTGAATTGATCATGGGGAACAAGGATATGGCGGACCAATTGAATAACTACTTTGGTTCCGTCTTCACTAAGGAAGACATAAATAATCTGCCGGAAATAGCAGGGGGCCGCGGGTCAAAGGAGATGGAGGAACTGAGTGAAATCCAGGTTAGTCGGGAAGTGGTGTTGGGTAAATTGAATGGATTAAAGGCCGATAAATCACCAGGGCCAGATAGGCTGCATCCCAGAGTACTTAAGGAAGTAGCTCCAGAAATAGTGGATGCATTAGTGATAATTTTTCAAAACTCTTTAGATTCTGGAGTAGTTCCTGAGGATTGGAGGGTAGCAAACGTAACCCCACTTTTTAAGAAGGGAGGGAGAGAGAAAACGGGGAATTACAGACCAGTTAGTCTAACATCGGTAGTGGGGAAACTGCTAGAGTCAGTTATTAAAGATGGGATAGCAGCACATTTGGAAAGTGGTGAAATCATTGGACAAAGTCAGCATGGATTTACGAAAGGTAAATCGTGTCTGACGAATCTTATAGAATTTTTCGAGGATGTAACGAGTAGAGTGGATAGGGGAGAACCAGTGGATGTGTTGTATCTGGACTTTCAGAAGGCTTTCAACAAGGTACCACATAAGAGATTAGGATACAAACTTAAATCACACGGTATTGGGGGTTCAGTATTGATGTGGATAGAGAACTGGCTGGCAAACAGGAAGCAAAGAGTAGGAGTAAATGGGTCCTTTTCACAATGGCAGGCAGTGACTAGTGGGGTACCGCAAGGCTCAGTGCTGGGACCCCAGCCATTTACAATTTATATTAATGATCTGGATGAGGGAATTGAAAGCAACATCTCCAAGTTTGCAGATGACACTAAGTTGGGGGGCAGTGTTAGCTGTGAGGAGGATGCTAGGAGACTGCAAGGTGACTTGGATAGGCTGGGTGAGTGGGCAAATGTTTGGCAGATGCAGTATAATGTGGATAAATGTGAGGTTATCCACTTTGGTGGCAAAAATGGGAAGGCAGACTATTATCTAAATGGTGGCCGATTAGGAAATGGGGAGATGCAGCGAGACCTGGGTGTCATGGTACACCAGTCATTGAAAGTAGGCATGCAGGTGCAGCAGGCAGTGAAGAAAGCGAATGGTATGTTGGCTTTCATAGCAAGAGGATTTGAGTATAGGAGCAGGGAGGTTCTACTGCAGTTGTACAGGGTCTTGGTGAGACCACACCTGGAGTATTGCGTACAGTTTTGGCCTCCAAATCTGAGGAAGGACATTATAGCCATAGAGGGAGTGCAGAGAAGGTTCACCAGACTGATTCCTGGGATGTCAGGACTTTCATATGAAGAAAGACTGGATAGACTTGGCTTATACTCGCTAGAATTTAGGAGATTGAGAGGGGATCTTATAGAAACGTACAAAATTCTTATGGGGTTGGACAGGCTAGATGCAGGAAGATTGTTCCCGATGTTGGGGAAGTCCAGGACAAGGGGTCACAGCTTAAGGATAAGGGGGAAATCCTTTAAGACCGAGATGAGGAAAAACTTTTTCACACAGAGAGTGGTGAATCTCTGGAACTCTCTGCCACAGAGGGTAGTTGAGGCCAGTTCATTGGCTATATTTAAGAGGGAGTTAGATGTGGCCCTTGTGGCTAAGAGGATCAGGGGGAATGGAGAGAAGGCAGGTACGGGATACTGAGTTGGATGATCAGCCATGATCATATTGAATGGCGGTGCAGGCTCGAAGGGCCGAATGGCCTACTCCTGCACCTATTTTCTATGTATCTATACTGTGGATAGGGTGAGCTGTTTTAAATACCTGGGAGTCCACATCTCTGAGGATATGACATGGACATCACACGCTGCAGCACTGGTGAGTAAGGCAAGGCAGCGCCTTTACCACCTCAGGCAATTGAGGAAATTCAGAGTGTCTCTGAGGATCCTCCAGTGCTTCTACTCATCGGCTGTGGAAAGCATCTTGTCCGGAAATATTACAATCTGGTTTGGGAACTGCTCTGCCCAGGACAAGAAGGCTCTGCAGAGAGTAGTGCGTTCGACCGAACGCACTATGTGAACTACACTCGCCCCCCTGCAGGAACTATACATCAGAAGGTGTAACTCCAGAGCCAATAAGATCATGGGAGACCCCATCCACCCCAGCAACGGATTGTTCCAGCTGCTACGGTCAGGCAAACGCCTCCGTTGCCAAGCTGCGAGAACAGAGAGGATGAGAAGGAGTTTCTTCCCAGAGGCCATTAGGACTGTAAACTCCTATCTCACCAGGGACTAACTTTACTGGACCATTCTACTGTTTTAAAAAAATTGCTGGGTTTTTTCTGTTTTTTTCCTTCCGCCCACAATATTTAATATGTAAAAGAATATGTGATTCCGTTCCATTCTGTTTGTAGTTTGTTTGTTTGTTTTTTTGTTTTTGCACAAAGTCCGCGAGCATTGCCACTTTTCATTTCACTGCACATCTCGTATGTGTAGGTGACGAATAAACTTGACTTGAAGACTTGACTTGACTACAGACACACACTGCGATGAACAGGAAGGTTGGCGCTGTAATTAAGACGGCTAAAGCATAGTGTACAGTAAGTCCTTTAAAAGAGGGGGGGGAGTGGGGGGGGGAGAAGGAGTGGAGACAACTTTTAAGAAGCCAGAGATACACGGCCGTGAAACTCGGCGGACATTTAACATTACCGGTCGGTTATCCTTGGTTCTGAAAACTACTGCTTACGTTTTTTTCCCCAATGAACCAATGAAATTCACTAGTCAGCACCGGCTACAACCTACGAGAACCGACGAGAACCTTCGACCTCCTGGCGACCCATCTACGGCACGAGAATTCTCGCTACTCTCCCTGGCAGCTTCTTTCTAGCCATAATGAGGCTGCGACCAGTTCCCAGAATGCGGGAACTCCTCACCACCATGAAGGCGACTCCCCGACAACTACCCGCGAACATGTGGCGAGTGCAGTCGCCTAAGTTGGACAGGCCCATAAGAGTAGTAGATTACAGATTTAGAGCGGCACGGTGGCGCAGCGGTAGAGTTGCTGCCTTACAGCACCAGAGACCCGGGTTCCATCCTGATCACGGGCACTAACAGTATGGAGTTTGTATGTTCTCCCCGTGACCACCTGTGTTTCCACCGGATGCTCCCATGTCCCATATCCCAAGGACGTGCAGGTTTGTAGGTTAATTGTCTTCTGTAAAAACTGTCCCTCGTGTGTAGGATAGAACCGATCGTTGGTCGGCATGGAATTACTGGGTGGAAAGGACTGTTACCACTCTGTATCTCTAAAGTATAAAGCAAAGAAACACAAATGGCAAAGTTTGCTACACAAGGTTTCACAAAAGAGCATTTTGAATTCAAGTGCAATCTATAAAAGCAAGTAACATGAAACCAAATTAAGTCGACAATGCGATGATAATGAAAGGCAAAGCAAAGATTCACATTACAGTCTCAAAAGAAACCCAAGTCCTCTTGTCCTGGTTACTTCTCAAGCTGAACTGTCTCCATTTACACTAATAAAAGCCACGTGAAACCCTCACCGTCCTTAACCCAAAACCTAATTACACAAATGTTACAGAACCCGGCAGAGAGTTTCTTATCAGTGTCTCCTGATGTGGAAGGGACTCAGTTACTGAAGTACTGATACAATTATATCCTGGACTTGTCACTTTTCTTCTTATCTTCTACTTATGGTGCCACCATTAAACGAGGGGAAAAAACAGCCCAGGCAAAGTGCAGCACAGCTGATAGAGCTGCTGCCTCACAGCGCCAGAGAGCCGGGTTTGATCCCAACCTTGGGAGCCATCTGTGTGGTGTTTGCACGTTCTCCCTGTGACCGCGATGGGTTTCCTCCAGGTGCTCCCGTTTCCCAAAGACGTGCGGGTTTGCAGGTTAATTGGCTTCTGTAAATTGTCCCCTTAGTGTGTAGGGAGTGGAGGAGATCAATGGTCGGCGCGGACTCGATGGGCCGAAGGGCCTGCTGTTTCCCAGCTGTATCTCTAAAGGAAACTAAAAGTTGGAAGTGGAATCATGAAGTGAAGTTGACCGCGGTGTTGAGGGTGGAAGACTGACTGTCCTGTGAGTAGTCCACAGATAAGCTGGTGTCTCGCACGCTTTGTTGGAGCAGGTTGACAGGTCAGCGTGGGAGTTAATGGAGAATGAAGAGGAAGAGATGACCAGAAACCTGCGGTCATTCTTGCAGTTGGATCAAAGATGTTCCACACAGTGTTTGGTTTTCCCAGAGCAGAAAATTGTGCTTTTTCGCTTTAGGGGCGGCACAGTAGCGCAGCGGTAGAGTTGCTGCCTCACTGCGCCAGAGACCCAGATTCGATCCTGACGACGGGTGCTGTGAGTGTGTGGAGTTTGTACGTTCTCCCTCTGACCTCTCATGATTTTGTACACCAGTATGAGACCACCCCTCATCCTCCTGCGCTCCAAGGAATAGAGTCGTAGACTGCCCAACCTCTCCCTACAGCTCAGGCCCTCGAGTCCTGGCAACATCCTCGACAATCTTCTCTGCACCCTTTCCGGCCCACGGCATCCTTCGTATGTGCAACAGTAAGGAACTACGTGATGGCTGAGAGGGGGATTGGAAAGAAAGGATTGTGCGGGTGCAGGGGGAGGGAATGGGTGGGTGAGGAGCAGGGGGGGTAGATTGATCATTGGGAACATTCCTACCTGAGAGAGAATTCCCTGGGATGCTTGTTCTGTATGAGCTTGTGTGTTTCTGGGCTGCTGATGGCTTCCTGGTTTGTGCTAGCTGAAAATAAAAAATAAAAAAAATTGCAAAAATTACTGAAACCCCCCCCCCCTCCCCAATATACTCAGTTCAACCCCCTCCATTACATGAAGCCGCATCTACTCCCAAATCATTCGGATGTTATTTGATTCAAGGGGGGTCACTTTCCCTTCCTCCTCCTGTAGACCTCATCATCATCTTCGACGATCACGCGGTCGAGTATGACAAGCTTGTAAGTTATAGGTGCAGAATCAGGCCATTCGGCCCATCAAGTCGACTCTGCTATTCAATCATTTTATACGCTTCCTCTGAAACTCCCACAAATACAAAGCTAAACCGTACAGCTTCTCTAGATGGGTTCCCTCCAGGTGCTCTGGTTTCCTCCCACATCCCAAAGATTTACGAGGTTGTAGGTTAACTGGTTAAGTTGTTCATGCACGCCAGCTCTCTCAGAGCTTTAGTGTCAGGACGGGCGTCCAGCAGGGATGTCTATTGTCACCATTCCCGTTCCTCCTGGCAATTGCCTGCATCATGATGGAAACAACTGAAGGGTAAAGAAATGGAATTCAGTGGACAATGTGGGTGCAGCTCGATGATCTTGACTTTGCAGACGACATAGCTCTCCTTTCACACACACAGATACAAATACAGAAGGCGGACAGACTCTCACAAGCTGCAACAAAACCTGGTCTTACACCCAATACAGCAAAGACACAGGTGATGAGGATCCACTCCAAAGCCAGCAACCCTATCCTTATGCACAGCACTGCTGTAGAGGAGGTAGAAACATTCACATACCTAGGCAGTGTTGTGGACATCACCGGAGGGGCAGAGGCAGACATAAGAAGTAGAATCAATGAGGCTAGGGTGGTGTTTAACATGCTCAGGAAGATCTGGAGCTCAAAACACATCTCAATCAACACCAATATACGCATCTTGAACTCAAATGTGAAACAGGTGATGCTGTATGGATCAGAGACATGGGAAACAACACAACACTACAAACAGGCTGCAAACATTCATTAACACCTGCACACCTTGACGTCCTCTGAGTGAGGGCTATATGTATGTATTTATGTATGTACTTAATCTATGAACCACTGTTGTATAACGTTAGTACCTCCACCAATGTCAGGCACTTTGGTCAATGAGAGTTGTTTTTTAAATGTGCTGTAGAAATAAAAGTGACTTGACTTGACATGATTTCGGAGAATACTTAACATCTGGTGGAGAAACAAAGCAATGTGGACCTGTGGAAAAGAACAAGCCAGGAGCCTATTGACTTATAAATTCGAAGGAGTAATGGAGTTGGATTGGACACACCCTCAGGAAACCTGTCACAAACATCATCCTGAAATGGAACCCCGAAGGAAAAAAGGAAAATCGGTCGCCCCAGGAACTGCTGGAGAAGAGGTGTCCAGACAGAAATGTCTGAGAGTGGGCTCAACTGGGGAGATCTCGAAAGAACTGCCAACATCCGAGTGAGGTGGCGGACATTTGTCAATGGCCTAGAGGAGCAACGGGCTTAAGAAGAAGGTTATTTGGCCTGTGTATAGGGAATGGAAGTGAAAGTGGGATAATGAAGAACCAGTGTGAGCAGGAGATCAGCGGACTCAGTGGGCCTGTTCCCCCGCGGTCATGGGGGGAACGTATAAACTCCATACAGACAGCACCCGTAGTCAGGATCGAACCTGGGTCTCTGATGCTGTCAGGCACCAACCCTGCCTCTGCGCCACCGTGCTAAATAAGGAATAAATGAACCACGTACCTTCCTCGCGGCTGAGGGTGCCGAATTTCCTCCCGCCCCCGTCATGAGTGGCAATATATTTATTGCTGCCCGCGTGTGGTTTGTGTCGTTTCTTGTGTGTCCGTGAGGCATAAACGATACGGACATGTTGTGCTGATTCACGATCGTGGCCGCTCAGAAAGTCGGGGTAGTCGTCAACCTAAACGCAAAACGTGTACACGTGAGGAGCCAGCGCAGAGTCGCCAACAGGCCCCTCCCTCCCGATGGCATTTGGCAACGTCCTGGACCCAAACATTTGGGCTGCTTCTTCAATCACCTCCCTCCCGTAATAAAGTCGGAAATGAAGACAGTTGCTGAGAGTTTACATGATGTAACCAGACAAAATGGCAGCGGAAACATGGCGACTCTTGGGTACTGTTTCAGTGTTTCGTTTAGATTTAGTTTAGTTTAGAGATTCAGCGTGGAAACAGGCCCTTCGGCCTACCAAGTCCGTGCCGACCAGCGATCCCCATACACCAGCACTATCCGACAGACTAGGGACAATTTATAATCTTTACCTAAGACAATTAACCTACAAACCTGTACGTTTTTGGATTGTGGGAGGAAACCGGAGCACCCCGAGTAAACCCACGCGGTCACGGGGAGAACGAACAAACTCTGTTCAGGCAGCACCAGTAGTCAGGATCAAACCCAGGTCTCTGGCGCTGTAAGGCAGCAACTCTACCGCTGCGCCACCGTGCCGTTCTAAATCTTATGTAATCTACCACTCTCACACTCTTGTCCTTAAGTATGATTGTGCCGAAGTATAATAGGATTTTTACTGAACTGAATGCAAAATCTAGTCAGAACCTACAGATAAAAATGTCAACAGCCCAAACAGAAATGCCAATCGTGTAAAAACGCCTTTAAAAGTGGTGAGAAAACTACAATAGACGCAAAGTGCTGGAGTAACTCAGCGGGTCAGGCAGCATCCCTGGAGAAAAACAATGGGTGATGTTTCGGTTCAGGACCCTCCTTCACACTGAAAGTAGGGGGTGCGGAGGTGAAGAGCTGGAGGCAAGAAAAGGGCAGGGCCAATGAAGGCCGGCAACAGATGTGGGGAAATGAGGTGGACGGTGAAGGAAAAATCCGTTGAATTGCCACCAAAAACGAGAGCTTTTAACACAAAGGAGGGGATGTTGAAAGCTGAAAACCATCGTGAGATGTGCTGAGAAATGGGGTGGAAATGTGACCTTGGTTTAGATGTGATACGCTTGCATATTGGCATCTGTTTAACAAAAGCAATGAGAACCGATTTTCAGAAGGTCACAAGGATTAGTAAAATTAGGCCATTTGGTCCATCAGGTCTACTCCGCCATTCAAACATGGCTGATCTATCTCTCCCCTTCTAACCCCATTCTCCTGCCTTCTCCCCATAACATCTGACACCCATACTAATCAAGAATCTATCTATCCCTGCCTTAAAAATATCCACTGAAGCAGAACGTGATGTGCATATTTATTATATCATCTAATCGAGGACAAAGTTCCATCCCTGTTATCTGTCAGGCAAAGACAGCCCGTTGCCAAGGATATACCTCTGGTTGCTATGGAGTGAGCAGAGGGGGCCGGAATCATCCTGAGATAAGGCGCCCGTTAATCTGCAGCAAGAGGCTCGAGCAGTGGAGGAATCTCACTGAGGGTTGAATGAAGCTTGTGGAGATCATCCGTGCTCGCAGGGTCCGATTATCGTGATGTGTGAAGGAACCCTCATATCCCTACAGGGCGGCACAGTGGTAGAGTTGCTGCCTCACGGCGCCGGAGACCCGGGTTCGATCCTGACTACGGGTGCTGTCTGTAGGGAATGTGTACGTTCTCCCTGTGATCGCCTGGGTTTTGTTCGATTTTAGATACGGCATGGAAACAGGCCCTTCGGCCCACCGAGACCGCGCTGACCAGCGATCACCCCATACACTACTAGCACTAATAGCACTATCCTACACAATAGGGAAAATTTACAGTTTTTTTTACCGAAGCCAATTAACCTACAAACCTGTACGTCTTGGAAGAAACCTGTACGTGTGGGAAGAAACTGGAGCACCCGGAGAAAACCCACGTGATCACAGGGTGAACGTACAAACTCCGTACAGACATTGCCCGTAGTCAGGACTGTACCTGGGTCTCTGGCGCTGTAAGGCAGCAACTCGAACGCTGCGCCACCCTAATCCCCTCAACCACCGCCGTGGCAGAGAAAACCTTTTGCCTTGCGCACAGTTTGAATCACTTGGCTCTGTACCAGCGCAGCAGCGCCCCTTCCATTGTGTGAAACACTCTGCCTCAGTGTACCTGTGATAACGATCCTGTAATTAGGCACTTTCTCTGGAGCGACACAAAGCCACCGACCGATCAGATATCAGTGGGCCAACACCTTGTAATTAGCCTGGGCGGCACAGTGGTAGAGTTGCTGCCTCACAGCGCCAGAGACTTGGGTTCGATCCTGACTACGGATGCTGTCTGTGTGGAGTTTGTACGTTCTTCTCGGGGTGCTCCGGTTTCCTCCCACATCCCAAAGATGTGCGGGTTTGTAGGTTAATTGGTTTCTGTAAATTGTCTCTAGTGTGTGGATGAAATTAGCATGATAGTTATGATAGTGATACTAGTATGATAGAACTAGTGTACGGGGTGATCGCTGGTTGGCGCAGACTCTGTGGGCTGAAGGGCCTGTTACCACGCTGCATCTCTAAACTAAACGTGAAGTGGTTTGTTTCTGTTCACAGTGGCGTGTTTCAGTCGTCACTTTACAGAAATGAGAATAATTGTCCCGCTCCCACATGTTTCCTGTCAGGATGTAGTGCGTGATGAAAGAAAGTACTTGCATTTATCCTTCATAAATTCATGCATTAAAATATTTTTCAGTCTCATTTAAAAAAAAATTCAGTGTCCTGTAATCGGGCAGGAAGCTGGAAGCCTGGAGCTCCACGCCACTGGGTTCGGGCACAGCTAGTTTCCTACAACCATCAGCATCATGAACCGACCCGCACAATACTCCGGCACAGTGGCTGCCTTGCAGCGCCACAGATCCGCATTCGATCCTGACCTCGGGTGCTGTCTGTGTAGAATTTGCACGTTCTTCCTATGACCGCGTGGGTTTCCTCCAGGTGCCCCAGTTTCCTGCCACATCTCAAAGATGGGTGAGTTTGTAGGTTAATTGGCCCCCTGTATATTGCCCCTAGTGTGTAGCGGATGAGAAAGCGGCATAACTTGGAACTAGTGTGATCGGGTGATCGATGGTCGGCGTGGAATCGGTGGGCCAAAGGGCCTGTTTTCATGCTGTATCTCGAAACTAAAGGAAACTAAACAGTGAACCTATTGCTAAGTGTTTCTGAGAGCCTCTCTATTTATGTACAGAAAGGTGCTTCTAGCAAGCAAAATAACCGTTGGTGTATGCATATTAATAGGCATTCACAGGATTCAGGTGCTATAACCATATAACCATAACAGCACGGAAACAGGCCATCTCGGCCCTTCAAGTCCGTGCCGAACATTTTTTTAAATTATTTTTTTATTTTTTTAATAAATACTTCCCTTAGTCCCGTCTACCTGCACTCAGACCATAACCCTCCATTCCTTTCCCGTCCATATACCCATCCAATCTATTTTTAAAGGATAACATCGAACCTGCCTCCACCACTTCCACTGGAAGCTTATTCCACACAGCTACCACTCTCTGAGTAAAGAAGTTCCCCCTCATGTTCCCCCTAAACTTCTGACCCTTAATTCTCCAGTCATGTCCCCTTGTTTGAATCTTCCCTACTCTCAATGGGAAAAGCTTATCCACGTCCACTCTAACCCGCTCATAATTTTAAAGACCTCTATCAAGTCCCCTCTTAACCTTCTGTGCTCCAAAGAATAAAGACCTAACTTGTTCAACCTTTCTCTGTAACTTAGTTGCTGAAACCCAGGCAACATTCTAGTAAACCTCCTCTGTACTCTCTCTATTTTGTTGACATCCTTCCTATAATTAGGCGACCAAAATTGTACTCCATACTCCAGAATTAGCCTCACCAATGCCTTGTACAATTTTAACATTACATCCCAACTTCTATATTCAATGCTCTGATTTATAAAGGCCAGCACACCAAAAGCTTTCTTTACCACCCTATCTACATGAGATTCCACCTTCAGGGAACTATGCACAGTTATTCCTAGATCCCTCTGTTCAACTGCATTCCTCAATTCGCTACCATTTACCATGTACGTCCTATTTTGATTTGTCCTGCCGAGATGTAGCACCTCACATTTATCAGCATTAAACTCCATCTGCCATCTTTCAGCCCACTCTTCCAAATGGCCTAAATCTCTCTGTAGACTTTGAAAATCTACTTCATTATCCACAACACCACCTATCTTAGTATCATCTGCATACTTACTAATCCAATTTTCCACACCATCATCCAGATCATTGATGTACATGACAAACAACAGTGGACCCAACACAGACCCTGAGGCACCCCACTAGTCACCGGCCTCCAACCTGACAAACAGCCATCCACCATTACTCTCTGGCATCTCCCATTCAGCCACTGTTGAATCCATCTTGCTACTCCACCATTAATACCCAACAATTGAATCTTCTTAACCAACCTTCCATGAGGAACCTTGTCAAAGGCCTTACTGAAGTCCATATAGACAACATCCACTGCTTTACCCTCATCAATTTCCCTAGTAACCTCTTCGAAAAATTCTAGAAGATTAGTCAAGCATGACCTTCCAGGCACAAATCCATGTTGACTGTTCCTAATCAGACAGACCCTGCTTATCCAGATGCTTATATATATTATCTTTAAGTATCCTTTCCATTAATTTCCCCACCACTGACGTCAAACTGACAGGTCTATAATTGCTAGGTTTACTCTTCGAACCCTTTTTAAACAACGGAACAACATGCGCAGTACGCCAATCCTCCGGCACTATTCCCGTTTCTAATGACATTTGAAATATTTCTGTCATAGCCCCTGCTATTTCTACACTAACTTCCCTCAATGTCCTAGGGAATATCCTGTCAGGACCTGGAGACTTATCCGTTTTCATATTTTTCAAAAGTGTCCGCACCTCCTCTTCTTTGAATCTCACAGTTTCCATTGCTACTCTGTTTGTTTCCCTTACCTCACATAATTCCATATCCTTCTCCTTGGTGAATACCGAAGAAAAGACATTGTTCAATATCTCCCCCATCTCTTTTGGCTCTGCAGATAGCTGTCCACTCTGACTCTCTAATGGACCAATTTTATTCCTTGTTATCCTTTTGCTATTAATATAGCTGTAGAAACCCTTTGGATTTACTTTCACCTTACTTGCCAAAGCAACCTCATATCTTCTTTTAGCTTTTCTAATTTCTTTCTTAATATTCTTTTTACATTCTTTATACTCCTCAAGCACCTCATTTACTCCATGCTGCCTATAAATATTGTAGATCTCTCTCTTTTTCCGAACCGTGTCCAATTTCCCTTGAAAACCATGGCTCTTTCCAATTTTTACTATTTCCTTTCAACCGAACAGGGACATAAAGATTCTGTACTCTTAAAATTTCACCCTGAAATGTCCTCCATTTTTCTTCTACATCCTTCCTTGAATCTTGTAAGAACAGACTTCAGCAGGTCACTGAATCCATTTCAAGCAGAATTTACATCCATTAGCACACAGATGCTGCCTCTCAAAAAACTGGCATCATCTATCTGTGAGATGTTATCTGGCAAAGAAGCAGATTATTCAGTCATGTTAATGCTGTCTAATTTTAGATGTTGCTGCAACATCTCATATTTAAAATCAAAAGGTTACTGTAAAGTGTGCACTTGTTAAATGTTATAAATTACTTTCAATCTACAATAGACAATGTCAGTATCTGGGTAAGAAAAGATCATAAAATGCAGAAATATTTGACTATGTTGCTTTACGTGAAAAACGATAAATTTCTAGCTCCATTTATTGAAAGAAAATAATGATTCAAAAATAGGATCGCATATCAACAATGCTTTATAAGATAAAAAAACAAAGTGCTGGAGGAACTTAGCGGGGCTGGCAGCAGATACAAGGAAATAGAGATGCAGGTTTACTGCAGTCACCAAGTGGGTTAGGCAGCATCTCGGAAGAGCATGGATAGGTGATGTTTCGGGTTGGGACTATTTGTAATGGGGGGGGAAGGGGGGAGGGAAATTTGGAAGATAGGAAGGTCAGGACAAAGCCTGGTGAATGATAGCTGGATACAGTTGAGGGGGGGTGGTGTGGCGGGCATATGGTTGGACAAAGACTTCAGATCAAAAGACAAAATGGCGTATAAGGAGCAAAGAGGTGCAAATTGTGAAGTGAGAGGAAAGAAAGCAGGTGGAAGGGGACCACGGGGGATTGACTGTATCCTGGACCCGGATTGGAATATAGTATTTGATATTAAGTAGTTGGTAATATTTGATAGTCTGATCTTATGGTGGAGGATGTTTGGTGTGTAAATACTTGTCTGAATAGGTGAATCAATTTAATTTTGTTATAAAAAAAAAAACAGCAAACCGATAACAAAACAGAAAATACTGGAAATAACAGTTTAAAAAACATTTAGACATGTACATGGATAGGATAGGTTTAAAGAGATATGGGCCAAATGCAGGCAGGTGGGACTAGATGGGTCAGGTTGGTTGGCGTGGGCAAGTTGTGTCGCAGGGCCTGTTTCCACTCTGTATGACTCTATGACCCTATTGAACGGCACAATGGCACAGCTGGTAGAGCACCAGAGATCCAGGTTTGATCCTGACCTTGGGTGCTGTCTGTGTAGAGTTTGCATGTTCTCCGTGGATTTTCTCTAGGTGCTCCGTCCGGTTTTCTCGCACATCTCCAAGACGTGCGGGTTTGTAGGTTAGTTGCCCTCTGTAGATGGGAAAGTGGGATAACATAGAACTAGTTTGGACGGGTGATCGATGGTCAGCGTGGACTCGGTGGGCTGAAGGGCCTATTTCCATGCTCCAGTTTCCCACATTTCTAAGACGTACAGTTTTGTAGGTTAATTGGCTTCTATGTATTGTCCCTTGTGTGTAGAACCCACACGGTCACAGGGAGAACGTACAAACTCCGTGCGGACAGCACCCATAGTCAGGATTGAATCTGGGTCTCTGGTGCTGTAAGGCAGCAACTCTACTGCTGCGCCACTGTGCTGCCCTGTGAGATCAGTTTAATTTGGTTCAGCACAAACATTGTGGGCCGAAGGGCCCATTCCTGTGCTGTGCTGTTCCATGTTCTAAAACGTTTTGGATAAACGTTGGATTAAGGATGAAAATGTGACAAAATGCAATTTTGTTCACACCCTGTGAACTATACATACTGCTTCAGGTAGAACGAGCAAACTCCACACAGACAGCACCCGAGGTCAGGAACGAACCCGGGTCTCTGGGGCTGTGATGCAGCAGCACTACCAGCTGTGCCACGCAGCATCTGTGAAGGGAATAGCTAGATGACATTTGGGGTCCAGACCATTCTTCAAACTGAATTTCTCAGTGTAAAGAAGGGCCTTGATCCGAAACGTGACCTATCCATGTTTTCCAGAGGTGCTGCTTGACCTATTAAGTTACTCCAGCACTTTCTGTCCTTTTGTGTAAACCAGCATCTGCAGTTCCTTGTTTCTGCTGTCTGAAGAAGGGTCCTGACCTGAAACACAGCCTGTCCATTCCCTCCACAGATGCTGCCTGACCCGCTGAGTTACTCCAGCACTTTGTGCTTTGCTCAAGAGTCCAGCAGCATCTGTAGTTTCTTGCGTCTTGAATAAACCAGTGTTTTTTTTAGTTCTGGGTGACACAGATGCTTCAACTGTGCAGGGGATGTGCAGGCTCTTTGTTTCCCTTCCCTGGCACAGTCACAATGGACAGAAGCATTCCTCTGCTCGCCATTATCTGACAGGTTATTTAACCAACAGACTTCAGTCCCACACTACATGATTGGCTTAGTGGCCTAGGAAACTATTCAGCTGGTTAAACAATTGCCATAGAAGCCCCACCACTAACTCTTTAGGACAATTAGAAACTAGGATAAAATGCATCTCCGTTCACACAATGTGATATATATACGTATATATGTGTAAAAAAACTGTGCATCTATCCTATAATTCCCCTCATTTTTAATATAAATAATTTAATATAAATAAGAATATATATATACATATATATCCTTACAAGAATAAATAATATATAAAGAATATATATTAATTATAATATAAATATATATACATATACACAGTGTATTTATATGATATATGCATATACATATACATACACTATTTCCCTAATAAAATTAGGGAAATAGATAGGGTAGTTGCACAGAGTCTTTTAAGCAAAAGATAAACACAAAATGCTGGAGTAACTCAGCGGGACAGGCAGCGTCTCAGGAGAGAAGGAATCGGTGACGTTTTGGGTCGAGACCCTTCTTCTGAGTTTTAAGCAGAATATGGGAATCAAGAATCAGAGGACATGTTGAAGGCGTGAGGACATAGATTAATAGGAACCCGTTGGGGGGGGGGGTCTCACACAGGGTGGTGGGTACAGCACTACCTGACCTACATAAACTTGAGTGATTGTATTTGTGGACATTTCAAACTGCCTTGCTTGTTCTCGGGACTAAGTACAGAATAGTTTACTTCAGTGCGATCGTAAGCAGGAAAGTACCTGGAACCAGCTGCCAGAGGAGGTAGTTGAGACAGGTACTATAACAACATTTAAAAGACATGTGGACGGGTATACGGATAGGAAAGGTTGAGAGGGATATGTGTCAAACACAGCAAGTTGGTGCAAGTGTAAATAGGGCATGTTGGTCTGCATGGGCAAGTTGGGCCGAGGGGCCGGTTTCCACACTGTAAGACTCTTGCAGATGCATTACTGTTAAATAATTATGTATGGTTTGTGTCAATTTTGAACATTTCAATTACAAATATTTGTGAAAGCGGGTGTTTTTCAGCTCAATCAGTGAGACCATCGGTGTCGCCCTCTTCTTGCAATGTGATTTCAGAAAAGTCAGTTGAACCCATAAAGCCAGCGTTCGAATTTGTGGTGGACCACAGCAAACTCATTAAAGTTTCACAGAGCATGGTAATTAAATTCCTACCCAACAGCATACATCTTTAATTTCTAAATACGTGGAGTTTAGGTAAACACGATAAAGGTAACACTAGTCTGTAGGACAATTTTACAGTAGGTTTCTTGCCCTAACAAGCAGAGACACGGCTGTCTCGCTGTCTTGTGTGTTAATCGTTCGCAATGTAACAAGTTTTCGTATATAAAAACAAAGAACTGCAGATGCTGGTTTATACCAAATATAGACACAGTTTTCAGATGCAACGGCGCATAAAGCGAAATCGCATTGGATTAAAATATACTTCAAAACATGAAATGCAGGAGTAACACAACGGGCTAAGCAAGCATCGTCGTCTGTGGAGGGAATGGATAGGCCGGGACCCTTCTTCAGACTGGAAGGGTCTCCATTTTAAAACACAGTTCCACGTTTTATGATTCTTTTTTTTCTCCACTTAATTCACTCCCTATCTTTACTCGGTATCACACAGAGGCTAATTTCCATGGCAACCCCCCCGGGATCATAAAGTCCTCCCGAAGAGCGCCGTTTGACGGTCCCCGAAATTAATTTACCCCAAATATCGTTACGCAAACCATAAAACCCTGCACTCGTCACACTGGAACGAAAATTGCAAACAAAGCGCCCGCAAAATCAAATGCATAAAAGATAGGGGGAAGAACAATCTTAAAGATAACAAAGTTAAAAGTTTAAAAGAGATCAAAGCACGGGGTTGTTGTTGCGAAGAAATAATAAGTTTAAAAACCCCCATAAAGTTGTCGAACTAAACTGAAATATGCAGTACTTTGATTTCGTCTCGTTTGCTGATAAAGTTTTTAAAAAAAACGAATCTTCTCACCAGCTCGATTGCAACAACATCGCTGAGATGCAACGCCTCGTGGATGGTCTTGGGTGGGTTCTGAGTCAAGTAGATACACTCGTCGGTGAGGACGACGAAGTCGAACGTCTTCTTGTGCCTTTTCCCCGTCACTACAATGCACGCTTCGTACATTCGGATCTTGTTGAAGACGCTCTCGTCCAAGTGCCTTTTTAAGAAGAAATCGAGCTTGTCGTGCCGCTTGGAGTGGAATATGTCCAGCTCGTTTCTCGCCATATACAGGAGGAAGAGGGGGGGAAATAATATAGATTGGACTAGAGTAGCTGCAGTTTGCAGCTGCGAGCTGTCATGGGGAGTTGAGGCAGGGACTCCCCCGCTTGTTACTCTCACTTGTATCCAGTGGCCCAGCGCGGCCAGGGATACCCTCCCTCTGACGTCACAATCGCTGCAGGCGCCAGACGCCGGCAAGCTCGGCCTCACGGCCACGCCCCCACACGCTGTCACTCCATTCATTAATTTACTCACTCTTTCACACAAACACACTGACTCTTCCCCTCACACACTTACTCTCCTCTCCCCCTCACACTTACTTCTCCCCTCTCACACCCCCCCCTCACATACACACAAACACACTCCCCCTCACACACTCACTTACACCCTCACACACACACTCGGTCCCTCTCACACACATACTTACTCTCTCCCTCTCACTCTTCCTCACTCACTCACTTACTCTCCCCCTCACGCAGACTCTCTCTCGCACATACACTACCTCCCTCCCTCGAGCCAGCACCGCCATTCACTGTGATCACGGCCGATCATCCCCAATCAGTACCCCGTTCCTGCCTTCTCCCCATATCCCTTGACTCTGCTATCTTTAAGAGCCCTATCTAGCTCTCTCTTGAACGTATCCAGAGAACCAGCCTCCGCCGCCCTCTGAGGCAGAATAGTCCGAGGGTCTCCGATGAGGTAAGATAGTAGCTCAGGACCGCTCTCCAGTTGTTGATAGGATGGTTCAGTTGCCCGATAACACCTGGGAAGAAACTGTCCTTGAATCTGGAGGTGTGCGTTTTTACACTTCTGTACTCTTGTCTGATGGGAAAGGGGAGATTCGTCCTTGCACCTCCCAAAGATGTGCGGGTTTGTAGGTTAATTGGCCTCTGTAAACTTCCCCTGGTGTGTAGGGAGTGGATGAGAACGTGGGATAGCATAGAATTAGTGTGAACAGGTGACCAACCGTGGGGTGCTCAGTGAGCTGAAAGCTCTTTTCCATGGTACAAGCCCAAACTAAATATTAAGCCAATCTTAATCTCAGAAGCAGATAGGAAGGGTCACATTTGATCAACAGTTGAGATTCGTGCTGGGTTTGAGGTCTTGATCTTCAAGCATCCAGAGCCTAACGGCAGGCTGTGTGTGATGGTGAATGTTTGCCTTTGTCTGGAGTTCATTGCTAAGTTATTGGATGTGGTCCACGTTGCCAGGATCTTGCTATGAAACTTTATTGCCAGAGGGTGGCAGCCTACACCGGGAGAACCACAGTGGAGGTTCTTTGTATTTTCTGGATATTGGATCCAGATGTCTTTTACAGCACAAAACCAGGCCCTTCAGCCCAACCCGTCCATGCCAACAATGATGCCCCATCTACACTAGTCCCATTCCCCACGTTTGGTTGACATCTATTTTTTTGTCCAACCTCTCATGATACCTAACACCTACTTATCCAGTCAGTATTCTGGTAAACCTTGTCTGCACCCTCTCCAAAGCCTCCACATCCTTCCTGTAATGGGGCAACCAGGAGTGCACACAATGCTCCAAATGCAGCCAAACAAAAGTCCTATGTTGCATCATGATATACTCTTAAGACTTTATAGAAACAACATGAAAACACCCTTCGGCCCACCAACCCCATACCAATCAGTGATCACCCTGTACTATCCTACACACCAGGGACAATTTAGAGACACCAATTAACCTACAAATCTTTGGAGAATGAAAAGACATTCTGGAATTTTTTTATACCACCGGGTGGCGCCAGCAATGGCTGCCTCACCAACAGTCGGTCTGTCCTTTCCTTCTTTGTGTTTAAATACTATGTGTTAAATGTATGTTTTAGTGTTCTTTAGCTTGTTTTATGTGGGGGGTGGGGGAAACTTTTTCTAATCTCTTACCTCGATGGAGATGGTTTCCGTATGGCATCTCCGTCCGCACTGCGGCCCAACATCGAGGCCTTTGCTGGAGACTGACTTTTGAGAGCTCCAACCGCGGGTGCCTACAGGATTTTAATATCTCGGAGCCCGCCGGGGATCGAGCTCGGAGCTCCAACCATGGGTGCTTGCGGACTTGCAACACGGAGCCCGAGGTCTCTGATCAGAGACCGACACCGGGAACTCCAAGTCGCGGGAGTTTCGATCGCGCCGACGCGGGAGCTTTGATCGCCGCGACGGATGTTTCGACTGCCCCGACCTTGGAAGAAATAAAGAGGAAGATGGAACTTTTTTGCCTTCCATCAGTGAGGAATGTGGGGAATCCGCTGTGGTGGATGTTTATGTTAACTTTTATGTATTTGTGTCGGGGTTTTTTTCCATATGGTAATTCGCTATCACTGTACCTTAATTGGTACATGTGATAATAAAAGACCTTTGAAACCTTAGGATGTAACAAGTAGAATGGATAAGGGAGAGCCTGTGGATGTGGTGTATCATGACTTTCAAAAAGCCTTTGACAAGGTCCCACAATAGATAAGTGTGCAAAATTAGAGCACATGGTATTGGGGGTAGGGTATCGACATGGATAGAGAACCGGTTGGCAGACAGGAAGCAAAGAGCAGGAATTAACAGGTACACAAAAATGCTGGAGAAACTCAGCGGGTGCAGCAGCATCTATGGAGCGAAGGAAATAGGTAACGTTTCGGGCCGAAACCCTTCTTCAGACTGATAGGGGGTGGGGAGAAGAAAGGAAAAAAGGAAAAGGAGGAGGAGGAGCCCGAGGGCTGGGGGAGGGGAGGAGACAACCAGATGGCTGATGAAGGGGAGGGGACAGCCAGGGCTAGCAGAATTGGGAGAATTCAACGTTCAAGCCACCAGGATGTAGACTGCCCAAGCGGAATATGAGGTGCATTTCCTCCAATTTACGGTGTTGCTCGCTGTGGCCATGGAGGAGACCCAGGACAGAGAGGTCAGATACGGAATGGGAGGGGGAGTTGAAGTGCTGAGCCACCGGGAGTTCAGGTTGGTTATTGCGGACCGACCGGAGGTGTTCGGCGAAACGATCGCCAAGCCTCCGCTTGGTCTCACCGATGTAGATCAGCTGGCATCTAGAGCAGCGAATGCAATAGATGAGGTTGGAGGAGATGCAGGTGAACCTCTGTCGCACCTGGAACGACTGCTTGGGTCCTGGAATGGAGTGGAGGGGGGAAGTGAAGGGACAAGTGTTGCATCTCTTGCGGTTGCAAGGGAAAGTACCAGGGGAGGGGGTGGTATGGGAGGGAAGGGAAGAATTGACAAGGGAGTTACGGAGGGAGCGGTCTTTGCGGAAGGCAGACATAGGGGGAGATGGGAAGATGTGGCGAGTGGTGGGGTCACGTTGGAGGTGGCGAAACTGCCGGCACCAGCAGGAATTAACAGGTTGTTTTCAGAATGGCAGGCAGCGACTTGTGGGGTGCCGCAAGGCTCAGTGCTGGGACCCGTTATTTACATGCTGTGGGAGATTGCAACCTTTACGTGGTCCGCCGTTTCGACAAATGCAATCAACGTGGTGTGCACAATCAAATAGAACAAGTTGTCCTACAACTTTAGGCTGTGAACTCCACACGCAAGAAGTTATTTACATTATATACTAACGATTTAGATGAGGGAATTAAATGTGACATCTCCAAGTTTGCGGATGACACAAAGCTGGGTGGCAGTGTGAGCTTCGATGAGGATACTATGAGGCTGCAGGATGACTTGGATAGGTAGGATGAGTGGGCAAATGCAGTATGATGTGGATAAATGTGAGGTTATCCATTTTGGTGCAAGAACAGGAAGGCAGATTATCATCTGAAAGGCGTCAGATTAGGAAAAGGGGTGGTGCAACGAGACCTGGGTGTCCTTGTTCATCAGTCACTGAAAGTAAACGTGCGGGTACAGCAGGCAGTGAAGAAAGGTAATGGCATGTTGGCGATCATTGGGAGAGGATTTGGGTTTAGAAGCAAGGAGGTCATACTGCAGTTGCACAGGGCCCTGGTGAGACCGCACCTGGAGTATTGTGTGCAATTTTGGTCTCCTAATTTGAAGAACATTATTGCTATTGAGGGAGTAGGTTCACCAGGTTAATTCCCAGGATGGCAGGACTGACATATAATGGAATGGGTTGACTGGGCTTGTTTTCACTGGAATTTAGAAGAATGCGAGGGGATCTTAGAGACATATAAAATTCTTAGTCTCAACCCGAAACATCATCCAGTCCTTCTCTCCAGAGATGCTGCCTGTTCTGCCAGCATCTGCAGTTCCTTCTTACACATCTGTAGTTCCTTCTTTACACATAAAATTGGATAGGATAGTGCAGGACAAATGTTCCTGATGTTGAGGTAGTCTAGACCAGGGATCACAGTTTAAGAATAAAGGGTGGGCCATTTGGGACTGAGATGAGGAGGAACTTTTTCGCCCAGGGAGTTGTGAATCTGTGGAATTCTCTGCCACAGAACGCAGTGGAAGCCAATTCACTGGATGTTTTCAAGAGTTAGATTTAGTTCTTGGGGCTGGAATCAAGGGATATTGGGGGGAAAAGCAGGAACAGGGTACTGATTTTAGATGATCAGCCATAATCATATTGAATGGCAGTGCTGGCTCTAAGGGCCAAATGGCCTACTCCTGCACCTATTTTCTATGTTGCTGTGCGGTCACAGTGAGAACGTACAAACTCATTAGACAGCACCCAGAGTCAGGATCAAACCCGGATCTCTGGCGCTGTAAGGTAACAGCCACTGTGCCACTCATACTCATTGCTCCAATCAATGAAAGGAACATGCTCCTCTATCTAGGTGTGTTGCCACTTTCAGGGAGCAATGGACAGTATCCCCAAGAAACTGCTGTCTTGCCCATAACTATACACTTACACCGTATATCTTTTGTTCTTACTTCACGACCCCTTTGTTTCCAATCCTACAAAAGCTTGAAGTAAAAATATTACACATAACAATTTTTCTGTATGGGCAAACTAGTTTTCCATGAACACAACCTCTTTGGAATTCTGATATAGAACATGATTTCATTTGCATTTTATCACTACCTAGAGATACTTGCTAAGTCTGCAAGTCTTTGTTCTGCCCTGGTGTTACCTCTTCATGCAACTATCAAAGACTGATACCATTAAGATACTGTTACATACTTCTTGGGATTAATTAACCATTAGACTTCCGTGAAGCTATATCTGATGCAGTAGAAAAGTTTCCCAAAATTTGAAATGATTTGAAACCTTCCCTTTTGCAGGATGGAACATGGACAGAAGCATCAACCATAACATTATAAGTTTGTAATAAGAAGGAACTTCAGAAGCTGGTTTGAACCAAAGTTAGACACAAAATGCTGGAGTAACTCAGAGTGTCAGGCAGCATCTCGGGAGAAAATGGATGTGACGATTCGGGTTGGGACCCTTTTTTGACTACAGGAGAGTGACCTGCTGAGTTACTACAGTACTTTGTGTATTTATAGCAGCTTTTAACTTGTGTGCATGTGTGTAGTTATATGAATTATACATGTACCTCAAGATTAATTTCCTAGATTTCTCCAATTTCAAGCAACTCCTGCATTTTTCCCCACCCTAGTCATCCTACCAGTTCCACTGTTCATAATCCTGTATCCCTGTCATTAGCACATCTTCCCCAGCCAACAATGGGCCATTGTAGACTCCACCCTTCCTGAGGTCACCTGTTGCTGGCCATCTCTCACTTTTAGTCTGAAGAAAGGTTCCGACCCAAAATGTTACCTATTCATTTTCTCTAGAGATCCTGCCTGACCCGCCATATTTAAAAAAAAAAGACACAAGACAGCCAATGTCAGCCATTGTTGTATTTTCTCACAGATCAGGCACAGACTATCAATACATTTTAGAAGAAAGTGTTTGGTCTCTTGGTGGTGAAACGTGGCTTGTGCTGGCGACGCAGGATTCTGTGTGGGAGAGGGAACTTGATCTTGGAGTCCTGGAAAATAAATCAATGACCAGTAAGCAACATGGCTCAAGTCTGCACAATTCACTATATGTAGCTGTTAATGGGGAGAACTCTGACCCAGTACTGCCGTCAGGCTACATTCAATAAAAAAAAGAATTGTAGATGCTGACTTATATCAAAGAAAGACACAAAATGCTGGAGTAACTCAGTGGGTCAGGCAGCACCTCTGGAGAAAATGACGGCGATGTTTGGGTCGGGACCCTTCCTTCAGAGTTCCGACTTGAAACGTCCCTATCCAATTTCTCCAGAGGTGCTGCCTGACCACACTGAGTTACTCCCACATTTGGTGTCTATCTTATGACTCTATTGTTAGCAACATTGGACTTAAACCACACAAAATGGCACCAGAAACACAGTGACTTTTGTGTGCTGTCTCTGTACAATTTACCTTTTGTACAATCCTGTACTTAGGTATGATTGTGCCCGTGTAGAATAAGATTTTTTACAGAACCATTTGCAAAAAGTAATGTCCCTGTACCTGGGTACATGCGACAATAAAGTACCATTGAACCCGTAAAATTATCAAATCGTTTATAGACATAAACAAAATAAAAGAAAAATAGTAACAAAACAATTTTTTTTTTAAATCCTGAATAGGACATCTGAACTAAAGCTATGGTACACAAAAATGCTGGAGAAACTCAGCGGGTGCAGCAGCATCTATGGAGCGAAGGAAATAGGCAACGTTTCGGGCCGAAACCTTCTTCAGATAGCTTTTGAACTAAAGCTATCACAGGTTGATGAGAGGAGGAAGTTTAGAGACTTAGGGCTAAAGGAATCAGGGGATATGGGGAAAAAGCAGGAACACCATGATCATATTGAATGGGCCGAATGGCCGACTCCTGCACCTATTTTCTATGTTTCTATCAGGCACAGTTGACAAGAATGGAACAATTAAAGTCAGGAACGCACTCCGAGGTGGAGAAGGCTAGAGTTGTAGGTTTGCAGGAAAGGGCCAAGGGGGCAAATTTGAAAGCAAGGATATTTAAAAATGGAGGCACACTTGGTCAGGAGCCCACAATGGCGAGAGGAAGAGACAGTAGCTATAACATTTAAAAGACACAAATAGAGACATATAATAGGTTCAATGGATTTGAGTCTAGCTGGAGACTAGAGTAATGGGCATTTTGGTTAACATGGACAAGTTGGGCAAAGGGTCTGCTTTGTGCTGTATGACTATTACATTTCAGCAGGCGCTGGAGCAATGGGTAAATGGTAAGTACTGACGTGGAGAGAAGAAAAATTCCATTCGTAGCAGGGTCAAAGTGGGGAGGCCAGCTCCGAGGATGTTGAAGGTATGCTGACAGAGGCACAGAAATGGGGATCAGTGGACGAGGGTTGTGAGACGTGTAGAACCTTTCCACTCATGGTAATTACAAATAGAATCATACAGCACTGAAATATGTCCTTTTCCCACACCAATCAACGTGTCCCATCTACTCTATTCCCACCTGCTTGCATTTGGCCCATATATCCCTCTAAACCGTTCCCATCCATGTACCTGTCCATATGTCTTTTAAATGTTGTCATAGTACCCGTCTCAACTACCTCCTCCAGCAGGTCATTCAGCATACCCACCATCCTCCATGGAAATAATTGCCCCCAAGGTTCATATTAAATCTTTCCCCTCACCTTAAACCCATGTCTTCTGGTTCTTAATTTCCATACTCTAGGTAAAAGACTGGGCATTCGCTCCATCCATTCCCTTATGTTTATATACAGGTCTATGAACGCCCCTCAGCCTCCAATGAATAACGTCCTAGCCTGCAAAGCCTCTCCCTTTAGCTCAGGTCTTCGTCCTGGCAACATTCCCGTAAATCTTCTCTATTCTCTTTCCAGTTTAACAGCATCATTCCTTTATCAGGATAATGAAAACTGAACACAATAATCCTGATGTGGCCCCACTAACATCCTGTATAACTGCAACATAACATCCCAACCGATGCAGTTCAATGTACTGAAAAGCTTCTAGACCACCCTATCTACACGTGACACCACTTTCGAGGAACTAAGTAACCGCACTCGGAGATCTCGCTGCTCTATAACACTGTGAATGTGCGGATTGAAGCTCATACAATTAAATTATAGCAAGTTACATTAGATAGGGCATTTTCTCCAGAGATGCTGTCTGACCTGCCGAGTTGTGACTTGTGTCCAAGCTGTGTACTATCCAACTTCCATGCTCTCCTTCCCTGATGCTGTACGTTATGGCACAGCCAGGTTTCTGCCCTCACTACTCTTCAAGCAGTGAGTTCCAAACACCAAACACATGCCAGGTGAAAACATTCTGTTGTAACCCTGCCACCAGTTGTTTTCAATAGATAGTTATTGACACCAAGAGTTGCAGAAAGAGCTGTCGTATACCACCCCTCACACTCCTTTGTTCATAACAACGATTGTAGGCTGGTTGAAGGAGTGAGTCGGTTAGTTTCTACCAAAGACAATGGTTGCAGATTCTCCAGTACTTCAATGGAGAGACCACAGTGGTGACAGAGCTAGATGTACAAAATGATGGAATCAGATGTTTCTGATGGGTACCATAACCAGAAGTAATAGGCAGCCAAGGACTGCCCTCAAGGCACGGATGGTGGGATATCCAGTACTCACATGGAACTGCTTCACAGCAGGGCGGCGACACTTGCTGGATGGGATCTCCTCTACCTTCATGATCTGAATGGAGTGAGCGCGAGCGCGGTGGCGAGCACCCATGTCACGGTCTGCAGAGAATGGGCAGAAGCAAACGTCAGAGTGCAAGCAAAACAACAGGACAAAGGGCAAGTGGGCTCCAAGGCACAGCTAGCAGAGCAGATTCCTCACTCCATCAATGACCTCAAATCGTCCTGACCTGAGGCACCATCGGTGTAGATTGCACGCTCACCCAGGCACAGATGTGCGGATAGCAGGTCAATGGGCCACTCTAAAATGCCCCTCTGGGGGACTTGATGGAATCCACAGGGAATATTAGTGCAGAGTGGGATTGGCCTGTGAATGGACATGGACACAATTGGTCGAAATGGCCTTTTGTGTCATGTGAAAGATCAACATTAATGAAGAACAATATGCAGGAGACAACGAGCATTTCATTAATTAACTACAAATCTGTTTGTCTGGAGTGTGGAGTGTGGGAAGAAACTGGAGAAAACCCACACAGCCCATGGGGAGAATGTACAAACCCCATACAGACAGCACCCGCAGTCAGGATCGAACCCAGGGTCTCTGGCGGCTGTGAGGCAGCAACTCTACTGCTGCGCAACCGTGAGAATCAAATCCAGTTGTCCAACCCTATTGGTTTTCAAACGCACGTCAACTCCAGAGCAAGGACTAACCATAGTGCATCAAGCTTATTGCTCCCTCTGCCTATGACAGTAACAAACCAATACCAACAACAACTCTCTGCACACCAACCGTTGCAAGTATTCAGAGTTTAGATTAAATCTAAAATATTACAAGCAATCAAGGCAACAACTTTCAATCACTAGAAAGTCAGAACCTATGAAGGATGCCCGACTGAACCAGCTCAGCAGCACACCATTAACTGAATTGAAGTTTACTAAATGGATTAATGTCTAAAGCAGTGATAATCCAAAATCCAACACTTTTTTTGAACCCCATATGCAGATCATTTCCTACAGCTAGCCAGTAAGCAATGGCAGAACAGAAAATGTGCAACTGATGCGTAAATGAGCCATTATTCTTGTCAATAAACTGTTCAATTTGCTTGTCCAATGACAATCACTTCACAAAATTTTAAATATAGCAATTGGACAACTGATTTCTTAAGACCTAGAAGTATTCACAGTCTGTGTGGAGTTTGTACGTTCTCCCTGTGACCGGGGTAAGTTTCCTCCTTGCTCTATTTTGCTCCACATTGTAAAATTGATCCAAGTATATAGGCGAGCAGCAAACTGGAGGGCGTTGAAGAGAACGCTGGTTGCATTTAAAAAACGGGATTATCATAGGATTGGTGTAAAGGTGGGCAGGTTGACGCACATTATGGATGCTGGGACCACAGGGCCTATTTCCACGCTTCATCATTCCATGACAAATGTAGTTTCTGGGGCCAATGTGCAACAATTTCCCAAAAAGGAAGGCACACTATTCAGAGGTGTGAGATGTCACCCTAAATTTTGAATTCTCAAACCGTGAGAAAACCCCCAGAGTTGTGCAGACTGCCACATTTGAGAAGCAAGATTTCTGCACTTGTGAAAATACCAAATTGTGAAATCTTCTTTTGCTCGAGATCGAGAAGGCGCATGGCAACAGAGAAAGTTTGAAACCAATCAATAAATTTAAGGCATTAGATTCCACCCAAAATATTTTAGACACCTTAAGGGAAGCTGATCATATACAGTTCCTACATCAGTTGAATGCTCATGTCTGTTTTAATTTCAAAAGATTGAATAACAATTCATAAAAGTTAGGCCCCTGGGTATCACCTTTGAGGAACTCATCCCAAATACATGTGCAGCAGTTGAATAAAAACATAACTGGATATGTATTATGGACAAAAAGATACAAGGACAGGTACACAGCTAGGAACGGTTAAGAGTATGAGCCAGGCGCAGGGCAAATGGGACTAACAGATGGAACTTCTTGGGTCAGCATGGATGAGTTAGGGCTGAAGGGCCCGTTTCCATGCTGCATGACATGACAAAAGTCATCTATTAAATTGTATGTCCTTTGCACAAGCCATGCTTATATTAATTTGAATCTGACAGTACTGCAGCCTCAGGCAGAACACGACCGAGTCCACACTTCTCAACAGGCACTGCTTATGAGGTAGCAATAAGCATTGAACCTTTTACCTAGCACATAATTATAACCCTCTTCTGCAAAATCCAGAAGGCAAGGGTGTTTTAAAGTACTATGGGTTTTGCACGCACCAGGCTTGACCAGGGACAAGTCATCCCAAGCCTCCCAAATCAGCAATGCCCACACTACTATGGGAAAAGCCACAAAACCCACACAATTATTTCCATGGGATCTCAAGCCATTCTGATCTGTACTCTTAAATGCGCCTAGAGGACCACTCACTCCCCTTAGTTTTATCATGGAGAGAAGATCTGAAAGGTATCCACTCTGCACTAGGTTTGTGGCAACAACCCAGTGACTATACAAAGTAGGATCTTCTATTTTGTTATAGAGAGCACCGTTTATAGTTCCTTTAATACTATTTGCTAGTTTAGTTTACTTCCAAATTGAAATGATTTAACAGGTGAATACTCAGCTGGCAAACTTTAAGGATTCCTACTTAAGATGACAACAGACCTACAGCCCTCCAAATGTGCCCACAGTAATGTTGCTTAATTATCCCCATTTCCATCAATAACCTCCACGTTTTACCACTCACTCTCACACGTGCATGTTAATTGAATTTGTCAATGGAGCCTCAGCTTCGCAATGTCAGATAAGACCCACATGTTCACAGAGAGGATGTGCAAACGCACAGCAGAAGATGGGATGAAACCAGGGTCGTTGGAGCGCGTAGGCAACAACACTACTAGTTGTGCCTCTGTGTTCACCCCACATTTTAACATTTGTTCTGAAAACCAGGCTTACTTACAGCACAGGGTGACAGCACCAGCAGTGGTCAGGTCTCTGTACTCCCTGTACAGATTATGAGTCCCACTACGAGAGTCATAGCGCAGCCAATCCCAAAGTTCTTCACCTTTTCTGTGACTTCTCAAAACCTACAAGAATTAAACAAAGTTATTAGTTTTAACAAAATACAACTGAAATTAATTACTTGTCTCAGAAATAAATTACCAGTAAAAAGTTACAATTCTTCAGATGTTAGAAATTTTATGTAATTTAGAATATTTATCCATAGCGTTGATATTTTTACGCTGATATGGCCAGTTAAAATACTTTCTGGAAACAGGGCTGTAACAGGATCATACATAAAAACAGAGGCTGGAAACGTTCAGCAGATCAGGCAGCACCTGTGTAAAATAAATGGTGCTAACATTTCAAGTTAAGACCTTTTATCTGGAGTGGAAAAGTGAGAAAATAAGTTTATTGTAAGTTGTACAGTAATTAGTCGAGGATACCAAGAGAACCTCTGTGAGAAGGTAAGGCCAGACTTGCCACGGTAATCACTTGTGGATGAAGACACTAGGTTGGTAGGTGAAGAAGTCAATTGGAGAAACTGATATGTAAAAGCTGTGAAATGCACATTAGGCAGTGTTAGGGAAAATGTGCAGCATATACGACATCGTGATTTCACATAAAAAGGACACAAAGTACTAGAGTAACTCAGCTAGTCAGGCAGCATCTCTGGAGGACATGGATAGGTGAAGATTTGGGCCGGGTCCTTCTTCAGACTGCACTAACACAAAGTTTAAGGAATATTCCAGAGAGGTACATGAATAGGATAGGTTTAGAGGGATGTGGACAAACGCAGGTTACACTGTTTGACTATCCTCAGGACTAGTTTCTCCTCGTGAGTTCACATGCTGTTTTTGAGCCATCTCTTACTTACTGAAAACAAAAAGTAAAAAAACAAATAAAGCACATGTTTTTCAATGATGCCATTCTCAAGGCATGGAACATCTACAGAGAAAACTAGTTTTGGAAATTAAGACATTTAGTAAATAAATTAAAAAAATCACTCAAATCTGTTGCCAAGATTAATGTTAAATATAACGAGTATAGAACAAATGACAAAGTGCTGAAAACCTGGACGTGGATACACTGTGCAAAAGCATGCTCATAGCTTGAGCTGTAGGATATTTCGAAATTACCCAAATCAACATCCTTTCCACTCGAGAGAACATTAAGTAAAAATTCATTAGAGCCAGCATTACGTTTTCAAACTCAAATCACACCTCCAAATGGCAACATCATTTCTAAATGGCTAATGATTGGTCCCTAGATTACAAAATGTCACCTGCCACAGCAACCCCCCCCCCCCCAAACATGTGGCATTGAGAAATTATGTAACATGCTAAAGTCTCAAAAAGGCGACGAGGTACAAAGTCTTAAAGTAATTACATGGTGAAATTATGCAAGGAGCATTCGTAATAAGGTGGATGAGTTGAATGTGCAGATAGCTATTAATGACTATGATATAGTTGGGATCACGGAGACATGGCTCCAGGGTGACCAAGGCTGGGAGCTGAACATCCAGGGATATTCAATATTCAGGAGGGATAGACAGAAAGGAAAAGGAGGTGGGGTAGCGTTGCTGGTTAGAGAGGAGATTAACGCAATGGAAAGGAAGGACATTAGCTTGGAGGATGTGGAATCGGTATGGGTAGAGCTGCGAAACACTAAGGGGCAGAAAACGCTGGTGGGTGTTGTGTACAGGCCACCTAACAGTAGTAGTGAAGTTGGAGATGGTATCAAACAGGAAATTAGAAATGCGTGCAACAAAGGAAAAACAGTTATAATGGGTGACTTCAATCTACATATAGATTGGGTGAATCAAATTGGCAGGGGTGCTGAGGAAGAGGATTTCTTGGAATGTATGCGGGATAGTTATCTAAATCAACATGTAGAGGAACCAACGAGAGACCAGGCTATTTTAGACTGGGTATTGAGTAATGAGGAAGGGTTAGTTAGCAGTCTTGTTGTACGTGCCCCCTTGGGCAAGAGTGACCATAATATGGTTGAGTTCTTCATTAGGTTGGAGAGTGACATTGTTAATTCAGAAACAATGGTTCTGAACTTAAAGAAAGGTAACTTTGAGGGTATGAGACGTGAATTGGCCAAGATTGACTGGCAATTAATTCTAAAAGGGTTGACGGTGGATATGCAATGGAAGACATTTAAAGACTGCATGGATGAACTACAAAAATTGTTCATCCCAGTTTGGCAAAAGAATAAATCAGGGAAGGTAGTGCATCCGTGGATAACAAGGGAAATCAGGGATGGTATCAAAGCGAAGGATGATGCGTACAAATTAGCCAGAAAAAGCAGCATTCCGGAGGACTGGGAGAAATTCAGAGACCAGCAGAGGAGGACAAAGGGCTTAATTAGGAAAGGAAAAATAGATTATGAAAGAAAACTGGCAGGGAACATAAAAACTGACTGCAAAAGTTTTTATAGATATGTGAAAAGGAAGAGATTAGTTAAAACAAATGTAGGTCCCTTGCAGTCAGAAACAGGTGAGTTGATCATGGGGAACAAGGATATGGCGGACCAATTGAATAACTACTTTGGTTCCGTCTTCACTAAGGAAGACATAAATAATCTGCTGGAAATAGCAGGGGACCGCGGGTCAAAGGAGTTGGAGGAATTGGGTGAAATCCAGGTTAGTCGGGAAGTGGTGTTCGGTAAATTGAATGGATTAAAGGCCGATAAATCCCCAGGGCCAGATAGGCTGCATCCCAGAGTACTTAAGGAAGTAGCTCCAGAAATAGTGGATGCATTAGTAATAATCTTTCAAAACTCTTTAGATTCTGAAGTAGTTCCTGAGGATTGGCGGGTAGCAAACGTAACCCCACTTTTTAAGAAGGGAGGGAGAGAGAAAATGGGGAATTACAGACCAGTTAGTCTAACGTCGGTAGTGGGGAAACTGCTAGAGTCAGTTATTAAAGATGGGATAGCAGCACATTTGGAAAGTGGTGAAATCATTGGACAAAGTCAGCATGGATTTACGAAAGGCAAATCATGCCTGACGAACCTTATAGAATTTTTTGAGGATGTAACTAGTAGCGTGGATAGGGGAGAACCAGTGGATGTGGTGTATCTGGACTTCCAGAAGGCTTTCGACAAGGTCCCACATAAGAGATTAGTATACAAACTTAAAGCACATGGCATTGGGGGTTCAGTATTGATGTGGATAGAGAACTGGCTGGCAAACAGGAAGCAAAGAGTAGGAGTAAACGGCTCCTTTTCACAATGGCAGGCAGTGACTAGTGGGGTACCGCAAGGCTCAGTGCTGGGACCCCAGCTATTTACAATATATATTAATGATCGGGATGAGGGAATTGAAGGCAATATCTCCAAGTTTGCAGATGACACTAAGCTGGGGGGCAGTGTTAGCTGTGAGGAGGATGCTAGGAGACTGCAAGGTGACTTGGATAGGCTGGGTGAGTGGGCAAATGTTTGGCAGATGCAGTATAATGTGGATAAATGTGAGGTTATCCATTTTGGTGGCAAAAACAGGAAAGCAGACTATTATCTAAATGGTGGCCGACTAGGAAAAGGGGAGATGCAGCGAGACCTGGGTGTCATGGTACACCAGTCATTGAAAGTAGGCATGCAGGTGCAGGAGGCAGTGAAGAAAGCAAATGGTATGTTAGCTTTCATAGCAAAAGGATCTGAGTATAGGAGCAGGGAGGTTCTACTGCAGTTGTACAGGGTCTTGGTGAGACCACACCTGGAGTATTGCTTACAGTTTTGGTCTCCAAATCTGAGGAAGGACATTATTGCCATAGAGGGAGTGCAGAGAAGGTTCACCAGGCTGATTCCTGTGATGTCAGGACTGTCTTATGAAGAAAGACTGGATAGACTTGATTTATACTCTCTAGAATTTAGGAGATTGAGAGGGGATCTTATAGAAACTTACAAAATTCTTAAGGGGTTGGACAGGCTAGATGCAGGAAGATTGCTCCCGATGTTGGGGAAGTCCAGGACAAGGGATCACAGCTTAAGGATAAGGGGGAAATCCTTTAAAACCGAGATGAGAAGAACATTTTTCACACAGAGAGTGGTGGATCTCTGGAACTCTCTGCCACAGAGGGTAGTCGAGGCCAGTTCATTGGCTATATTTAAGAGGGAGTTAGATGTGGCCCTTGTGGCTAAAGGGATCAGAGGGTATGGAGAGAAGGCAGGTACGGGATACCGAGTTGGATGATCAGCCATGATCATATTGAATGGCGGTGCAGGCTCGAAGGGCCGAATGGCCTACTCCTGCACCTAATTTCTATGTTTCTATGTTTCTATGTAAGAATTTCATTGTTCTATCTGGGACATATGATAATAAAATTCTCTTGACTCAAAATGAACGAGTTTAATTTGACATCATCATTAGCAACGACATTATGGACATTATAAAGAGCTTCTTCCTGTGCTGTTTCATTCTAAGTTCTATGATGCTATGTGCCAGAGTACTTTGCCATCACTTAAAGGTGTGATGGCATAAGAGAAGGAGATATTAAAGTCAATGAAGTTCCTTTATTTGTTTCACCGGGTGCCACCATCAGCGATGGCAGCCTAGCCAACGGTCTGTCTGTCTTTTCATCCTTTTTGTTATTTTCAGTGTGTTTTAAAAGTTTGTGGTAATGTTCTCTGGTTTGTTTTATGTGGAGGGTGGTGGTTCCTAGACACCTGTTTTTTAAATTATGGGTTATTGTGTGTCGATTGATGATTAAATAATGAATGTAATCCATTTTAGAATAAGGCTGTAATGTAATAAAATGTGGAAAAAGTGAAGCGGTCTGAATACTTTCTGAATGCACTGTAGCTGTCAACTTACCCACAACAAAATTCGTCCATCCGGGAGGATCAAGAGGACTTTTGTTCAATGGGCTGCAACCTGCCTGGCCCTCCACCCCTCTGCTGGCCTCATGGTAACCTGTGGCCACATGACTTTACCAATCTGTAGGCCCTGTTGCAGCAAACAGAGTGGACACAGACATCCAGGCATCATATCCCATTTCCCTGCACTCATCACTGTCCTGAAAACCTTTGATAGCTCAATGCCTATCTCATTCTTTCTCTTGGCTTAAAATATAAATTAGTATTAAATATTAAATTGATTTGAACACAATTAATTCGAATTCAAACTATATGTAATGTGAAATAAAGAAAACATAAATTTAGCTAAACTTATCTTTTTAATTTGCACTCAGTAGCCATATTGTATTGAATGGAGTCACGCACGATGCATGGAAAGATGCCATTTAAGGCTGGGGTAAAGCTGACAGGAACACTAAAGTTTATCTGATGCCATGGCTCAGGGCATGAGATTACAAACCTATATTCAATGGCGTGCCCAGGGACAGGATAAGAGGTTGGACTTCTAGCATGTTCTATAATTCTGTTCAGCTGTGCACAGAAGTATAGACCACGCCTATGTAGATGTTACAACTTGTCTGCAGTTCTCTATGGAACAAATGGCTCGCCATCAACACAAGCCAGCCACTGTCACCTCTGAGCAGCATTTTGACTGGGTAGCAGTTGCGTAAAACTAAAATACTGGCTTGTGCAAGTCACTAGAATGGGGCATCGGTCCTGACATAAGATGATTCTACATTTAATTGTTGGACTGCCTTAGCTTAGACATTGCTAAATTTGATTTATCTGCCCTGGTGACTCTTTACTCAGCTCAGCATCTGACTATTACTCCAATTAAGTCCGTTTTACTGTTTTGAAAGCACTATGTACTAGAAATGCCATCCCAGGGCTGTAATCTTGTTTCAGCTGAGATGTCATGTTGCATGTTTGTTTATTTTACTCTGTTTTATAGATCACAAACGAAATGAAGACCTTGGATGGGATTCAGATGAATTTGTAAGTCATCATAAATACATTTTTATAATATAACTGAAAATAGCAGCTGAAATGTTTTCATTGATGTTTCTTGTAGTCTTTTGATGTTAAACCTAAGTGATGTGCTTTAGACAGAGGATGATGATGATGACTATGAGGATCCAGACCAAGGACAGCAATCTGGGGATGATGATGGAGATTATGAATCCCCAAATGAAGAAGGGGAAGGGCACAACAGTGACAATGATTATGAACCGCCGCCTTCAAATAATGAAGAAGCCCATCAGTCCAAAATATTTGCAGCAAAACCCATCTCCAATGACTCCGATTATGCAGGTAACATTCTAAAATCAGCACTTGGCTTCAAGTTAGCATAACTGTGGGTCACAAATAGCAGAGAGTTGAAGTCTCAGTGAGATTACAAGATCAGAAGATTTATCATGACACTTGATCTGTACAAAATTGAAGAAAGTTAGGCGAAAGCTTTTCAAAGAAATAAAGAAAGACAAGAGCCGTACTAGTCCATGTAGTCCTTTAAGCCTGTTCTTTCATTCTGTCATTGTGTGGAACTGGTAAACTGACTAGGATGGAGGAAGGGGATAAGCGGGAGTGGGGGGGGGGGGGTGTGGTGGTGTAAGTAGAAGTTACTTAATATTAAAGAATTGAATGTTCATACCACAGGGTTGTAAGCTACCCAAGCAAAATATACAGTGCCCTCCATAATGTTTGGGACAAAGACCCATCATTTATTTATTTGCCTCTGTACTCCACAATTTGAGATTTGTAATAGAAAAAATCACATGTGGTTAAAGTGCCCATTGTCAGATTTTATTAAAAGCCATGTATATACATTTTGGTGTCACCATGCAGAAATTACAGCTGTGTTTATACATAGTCCTCCCATTTCAGGGCACCATAATGTTTGGGACACATGGGTTCACAGGTGTTTGTAAATGCTTAGGTGTGTTTAATTGCCTCCTTAATGCAGGTATAAGAGAGCTCTCAGCACCTAGTCTTACCTCCAGTCTTTCCATCACCTTTGGAAACTTTTATTGCTGTTTATCAACATGAGGACCAAAGTTGTGCCAATGAAAGTCAAAGAAGCCATTATGAGACTGAGAAACAGGAATAAAACTGTTAGAGACATTAGCCAAACCTTAGCCTTACCAAAATCAACTGTTTAGAACATCATTAAGAAGAAAGAGAGCACTGATGAGCTTACTAATTGCAAAGGGACTGGCAGGCCAAGGAAGTCCTCCACAGCTGATGACAGAAGAATTCTCTCTATAATAAAGAAACATCCCCAAACACCTGTCCGACAGATCATAAACATTCTTCAGGAATCAGGTGATTTGTCAATGACCACTGTCCGCAGAAGACTTCATGAACAGAAATACAGAGCCGCAAAGATAGGATGGCCAGGTTACAGTTTGCCAAGAAGTACTTAAAAGAACAACCACAGTCTGGAAAAAGGTCTTGTGGACAGATGAGATGAAGATTGACTTATATCAGAGTGATGGCAAGAGCAAAGTATGGTGGAGAGAAGGAACTGCCCAAGATCCAAAGCATACCACCTCATCTGTGAAACACGGTGGTGGGGGTGTCATGGCCTGGGCATGTATGGCTGCTGAAGGAACTGGCTCACTTATCTTCATTGATGATACAACTGTTGATGGCAGTAGCATAATGAATTCTGAAGCGTATGGACACATCCTATCTGCTCAAGTTCAAACAAATGCCTCAAAACTCATTGGCCGGCGGTTCATTCCACAGCAAGACAATTATCCCAAACATACTGCTAAAGCAACAAAGCAATTTTTCAAAGCTAAAAAATGGTAAATTCTTGAGTTGCCAACTCAATCACCCTATCTGAACCCAATTGAGCGTGCCTTTTATATGCTGAAGAGTAAACTGAAAGCCCCCAAAACAAGCATAAGCTAAAGATGGCTGCAATACAGGCCTGGCAGAGCATCACCAGAGAAGACATCCAGCAACTGGTGATGTCCATGAATTTCGGACTTCAAGCAGTCATTGCATGCAAAGGATATGCTACAAAATACTAAACATAACTACTATCATTTACATGACATTGCTGTGTCCCCAGCATTATGGTGACCTGAAATGGGGGAACACAGCTGTAATTTCTACATGGTGAAACCAAAATGTATAAAAATGGCCTTTATTAAAATCTGACAATGTGCACTTTAACCACATGTGATTTTTTCTATTACAAATCTCAAATTGTGGAGTACAGAGGCAAATAAATAAATGATGGGTTTTTGTCCCAAACATTGAGGGCACTGTTAGGTGCTTTTGACAACCTGCTTCTCTATCCACAACCGCAACTTTCATGTAATTCACAAGGTTACTAATCATACATCCTCCATTCACATCCAGGTCGTCAATATGCATCACATGCAATAATGGTTTCATCACCAATTCCTGGGCATAGATTTTCAATAAAAAAAAAAAAACATCCTTCCACCACAGCTCTCTGCCTCCTATTACAAAGTAAATTTTGGATCCTATTAGCCAACTTGTTTTAACCTTCTGGACCAGCTTGCCAGGACCTTTCAAATACCTTACAAGTCTATGTTGCTAACAGATCCAGGATCCTAGCACAGTGAAGCAGCTGTGGTACCTGCTGTGTCCCCTTGTTATGCCCTACCTCCTGTCTCCACCTATCATCTTTTATGGTAGTGTCTCGTATCCATATTATTAGAAGGATGGCCAGGCAGTGGTTTAGTGTAAAAAATCATGGCAAATTAACCAAAGCTGTGAGGTTATAACCATGAACAAACATTGAACTGATGTGACTTCAGTTTATAGTCTAAATGAAATGATGAAGTCTACAACAATCTTGCATTTCATTAGAACATAGAACATAGAATAGACAATGTCTGTGCCGACCATGATGCTAAGACTTATCTACCGGCACGTAACCCATATCCCTCTTTTCCCTGCATATCCATATGCTTATCCAGAAATCTTTTAAATAGCACTAATGTATCTGCTTCAACCACCATTCCTGGCAGCCCGTTCCAGGCAATCACCACCCTCTGCAAAAAAAAGCTTGCCCCGCACATCTTCTTTAAACTTTGTCCTTCTCACCATAAAGCTCTGCCCTCTTGTATTTGATTTTTCTATCCTGGAAAAAATCTTCTAACCGTCTACCCTATCTATACCCTATTTAGTACTCAAACACCTGGATTATTTGCTGTACTGTAAGAAAAATAATCCTTTGACTCAGATATCAGTTCCGCCAAATAACCAAATCTAATGCTTGGTTGGTTTGAGAATGGAAATGTCAAACTATTGTTGCTCTGAGCTAAAGCTGTGGAAAGTTGGTTGGCCAGAATAGAGGGTGTTGTGCAGTGTGCCTGATTTTCACCAGAGCAATTCTGTACCAAAAACTGCAAGTACTGGAAATCTGAAATAAATATAGAAATTGCTGGAAACATTTAGCATATCAGTCAACAAGTGTGGAGAGGAGTAAATATTTCACGCCATGATGGAAGGCAAGAGGGACCTTTTATTTGTTTTAAATTGTAGGGCATAAAACTAATCTCATTTTAGAACTGTACAGCACAGGAACTCAATCTACAATATCTGTGTTGAACATGATGCCAAGTTGAACTAATAACCTCTGCCTGCACATGATATCACTCGTACAGCATAGGAACGGGCCATTCGGCCCTTGTTTGTGACAAACATGATGCCAAGCTGAACTGATCTCATCTACCTGTACTTGATCCATATCTCTCTATTCCCTGCAATTCTATGTGCCTATCCAAAAGCCTTTTAAACACCACTGCCTCCACCACCGCCCGGCTATGCATTCCAGGCCTCCACCATCCTCTGCAAAAGATTTGCCCCACACATCTCCATTAACCTTTCCCCTTCTCATCTTACAGCACACTTCCACCTTGGCAAAATGTTTCTGACTGTCTACCCTATCTATGCCTCTCATAATTTTATATATTTCTATCATGTCTCCCCTCAACCTCCAACATTCCAAAGAAAACAATCAAAGTCTATCCAACCTCTCCCTGTAGCTGAAACCCTCTAATTCAGGCAGCATTCTGGTAAACCTCCTCTGCACCCTCTCCAAAGCTTTTGTTTATTTTCTGTAATGGTGCGACCAGAACTGCATGTAACACTCCAAATGCAGCCTTACCAAAGTCCTATAGTGCTGCATCATGACATCCTCTTATGTTCAATGCCCCTAGCAATTAATGCAAGCATAGCCTAGGCCTTTTTACCACCCTGTCTACTTGCACTGCCACCTTTAGTGAGCTATGACCTCGACTCCAAGATCTCTCTGCTCATCATTGCTGATAATTGCCATTAACTGTATACTCTCTCCTTACATTCAACCTCCCAAAGCACAACACCTCACACTTGCTCGGATAAACTGCATCTGCCATTTCTCCACCCATTTCTGCATCAACCATCAACTTTTACTTCAGGTCATTTATGTATATCATAAACAGTAGAGGTCCCAGCACAGATCTCTGCGGAACCACTGGTCACAGACCTGCCAAATTGATATGACCAAGTCATCGTGAATCCCATACATCCATAAGGAATCTTACCAAAAGCCTTACTAAGATCCATGTATACAACATCCACCGCCATGCCTTCTTCAATCTCCTTTGTCACCTCGTCAAAAACTCCATCATGTTAATGAGACACGACCTGCCGCGTACAAAACCATGCTTGCTATCATTAATTAGCCTATTCTCTTCTAAATGGGAGTAAATCCTATCTCAAAGAATTCTCTCTGCTAGTTTCCCTACCTCTGACGTGAGGCTCATCGGCCTATAATGCCCTGGATTCTCTCTACTTCCTTTCTTAAACAAAGGAACAACATTAGCCACTCTTAAGTCCTTTTGAACCTTGCCTATGGCTGGAGAAGAAACAAAAATCCTCATCAAGACCCCACAATCTTCTCTCTTGTCTTTCTCAATAATCTAAGATAGATTCTATCAGGCTCTGGGTACTTATCCACCTTAATGTTCTTTAAGAGCTTCAGGACCACCTCCTTCTCAATCTCAACTGTCTAAGTATATTGGTATTCTACACACTGATCCTGCAGCCCTCCGTCTTTCTCCTCGGTGAATACAGACACAAAGTACCGTACTCATTTAGATTTCAGAGAGAGGGCGAGATAAGTGAATCGAGGGATTTGAGAGCAAGGATGAGAATTTAAATACTGAGTCATTGTTTAACCATTGGCCAATTTAGATCAGATATTACATGGACCTGGTATGAGTTGGATTTAGAGCAAGTTGGAAAGTAAGTAGCAGAATATTGGATCACCTCAAGAGTAAATGGGATACTAGATGGGTAGCTGTGTAAAGGAGCTTTAGATGCGGCTAAATCAGCTGAAAATTAATTCATAAGGTATAAGGTATAAACATGAAAATAAAATTTTATTCTTGCCTTTTAGATAAACGAACCACTCTAAAATCTGAAAGCCAGCCACCCCTTCCACCTCAACGACCTGGATCAGTGCCAATTGTACCGGCTGGAAACAAGCGCAGTATTGTAAGTGAATATTGAGTTATAGCGTAATACAGTATGGTAGGCAGAAACATTCAGTGACATCATTCATTTGTCTTTATCATTTTATTTCCTACTTTTTGATAAATAGTTGTATTATTAAGTGAAATCAAAGAGTGGGACACAAAACCTGACATTAAAAACATATCTGATGATGCAATATGGAAGCAAAGAGTTCAACATTCTCCTTATCCCAACTCTCTATTGTGGGTGAGAGAGAGACACAAAATCCTGGAGTAACTCAGCAGGACAGGCAGCATCCCTGGAGAGAAGGAATGGGTGACAGTTCAGGTTGAGACCCTTCAGACTAGTCAGGGGAAAGGGAAATGAGAGGTATGGACAGTGATGTAGAGAGACATCATAATCATACTTTATGCGCCAAGTATGTTTTGCAACATACGATGAATTTGATTTGCCATACAGTCATACCAATAAAATACAACAAGTCACACAAAATACATTTTAACATAAACATCCACCACAGTGACTCCACCACATTCCTCAATGTGATGGAAGGCAAAAAAACCCAGTTCAATCTCTGTTCTCCCACGGACGGGGTCTCGAGCCTTCCGTTGACGGGACGATCTTGGCTCCCGTAGCCGGTGGTCGGGCCCTCCGTGTCGGGGCGATCAAGCTCCTGCATTGGGGGGATGTCAGCTCCCCCTGCTGGGCGATCAACCCCGGGTCGGGGCTGGTTGCACCTTCTGTGACTTTGGAGCTTCCCGACATCGGTCTCTACACGAGACTGCGAGCTCCTCGATGGTGAAATCTGAATTGGAGCGTCGATCCCCGGCAAGGGATCGGCTCCGATGGTAAGTCCACGGCCCCGTGGTGGGGCTCAAAGTCAGTCCCGAGCAAGGCTGCCAACTCCATGATGTTAGGCCGCAGAGCGACCGGAGATACGATCCGGAAAACAATCGCATCTCTGGCAAGGTAAGAGATTGAAAAAAGTTCCCCCCTCCCCCTCCTCCCTCCCCCTCCTCCCACATAAAACCAACCAGAGAACATTAACAGAAACTTGAAAAACACACTAAAAACAACAAAAAAGAAGAAAAGACAAACAGATCGTTGGCAAGGCTGCCATCACTGACGGCGCCACCCGGTGGACATAGAACAAATGAATGAATGAAATGCGAAAAAGTTTTGATGATAAAATAAATAGGCCATTGTTAGTTGTTTGCTAGATGAGAACGGGAACCTGGTGCGACTTGGGTGGGGGCGGGATGGAGAGAGAGGGAATGCAGGGGTTACTTACAGCTATTGTGGGTTAAGATTCTCTTTAAATATGGGCCTGTCAGGTTTCCACCGTTGTTTAGACAATGTTCCTCTAAAAGGTGACAAAAGCATACAAATTAATCCACAGATTGAATTAAACATCTTTTAAAATTCCATGAATACATAAATTAGCAGGTATTCCTCAAAGTATGTACACAGGCCAATGTGTGACATGAAAAAAATGACAATGTTGCAACAGTTAATATCACCTTTTGCTCTAAACGATTGGTTCAGCATCAGCTCTGCCCAAGACTGCATGAAATTGCAGAAATTTGTGGATCAACTCAGTCCATCGCACAAACCGATCTTCCTCCCATCAACTCCATCTATACTTCATGCTCCCTCAAAAAATCAGCCAACAAAATTAAGGATGATTTACACCCTGGTAATTTTCTATTCTTTGAGAACAAATCTTTGAGCGCACGTAGCAGCAGATTCAGGAACGGCTTCGTCCCTAGTCCCTACTGTTATCAGACTACGTAATAGACCTTTTCAAAGCCACAGGTGTAGTCCTGATCTCCCAACCTACCCCATTGTGGTCTATACACACTTTGTAGCTATAATGCTATAACATTGTCGCACTATGTCTGTACACTGGTATTGTTCTCTTGTTTATATCTTGATTGTACTCATGCAGAATATGTTTAGACTGGATAGCATGCCAACAACGTTTTTTGCTTCATATCTCAGAGTCATTCAGTAATACAGGACGGAAACAGGTCCTTTGTCCGATCTAATTCATCCATGCCAACCAAGATGCCCCATCCAAGATAATCCCATTTGGCTCCATTGGCCCATATTCCTCTAAATCTTTCCTATACATGTACCAAATATTTTCTGTGTGAAATCTTCCCCTCTCACCTTTACTCTATGCTTTCTGGATCTTGCTTGCCCTACAATGTGAAAAAGACTGTGTGCATTCACCCTATCTATCCCACTCATGATGGGGAGAGAATCCAGAAATTGGAAGTGCAAAGGGACTTTGGAGTGCTGCTGCAGGATTCCCAAACTGTTGATCTGCAAGTTGAACAAGTAGTAAAGAAAGTAAACGCAATGCTAGCATTTATTTTGTCAGGGCTTATATTCAAAAACAGTATTTAATGCTGAGGCTCTATGAGGCGCTGGTCAGGCTGCATTTGGAATATTGTGAGCAATTTCAATTCAATTCAAAGCACTTTATTCGTCCCCGAGGGGCAATTTAAAAGGGCGCATTACAGTAGCTTTAAAAAAAAAAGGGACACAATCAACAAACATAAGCAGCACGCATACTGCACAATCAACCAACACACGCATTTCACAGACACACTGCACAATCACACAACACACACCGCACATCAACATTCAACACATAGTAATAGTTTTCAACACATAGTAATAGTTTTTAAAGTGCTTCCTTAATCAGTGATCAGCATTAAGAAGCTAGACAGCCCTGGGGATGAAGGTTGCCTTCCTCCTCTGTGTCCGGCAACCCGGGCAGCGAAGTCTGCGTCCTGAGGGGAGCCACTCAAACTCAGGAAACAGGATGTGAGAGGGGTCCTGAAGAATCCTGCGTGTTAACTTTACAGACTGTTGGTCGCATAGGGCAGTGAGAGTTCGGACGGGCTGCTCAATGATTTTTTAGCAGACCTTGACCACATTCAACAGGCGGTTTCTGTTTTGCAGGGTGATGGAGTGGAACCAGCTAGTGAAAGAGAAAGTTATTACATTTTCAATGAATGCGTAGTAGAATGTGGTGAGAATATCTTTGTTAATCCCAAATGACTTCAGCTTCCTGAGTAGGTACTGTCTCTGATGGCACTTTTTAAGGATTTCCTCTGTGTTAGGCATTTTGGGCACCTTATCTGAGGAAGGATGTGCTGGCTCTGGAGAGGGTCCAGAGGAGGTTTACAAGAATGATCCCAAGATTGAGTAGGTTAACATATGATGAGCGTTTGATGGCACTGGGCCTATATTCGCTGCAGTTTAGAAGAATGAGGTGGGACCTCATTGAAACGTACAGAATAGTGAAAGGCTTGGTGGATGTGGAGCGGGTTTTCCACTAATGGGAGAGTCGAAGTCATAGCCTCAGAATTAAAGGATCTTCTTTTAGGAAGGAGATGAGGAGGAATTTCTTTAGTCAGGGGGTGGTGAATCGGTGGAATTCTTTGCCACAGAAGGCTGTGGAGGCAGTCAGATAATATATTTAAGGCCGAGATAGATAGATTCTTGATTAGTACGGATGTCAGAGGTTATGGGGAGAAAGCAGGAGAATGGGGTTAGGAGGGAGAGATAGATCAGCCATGATTGAATGGTGTAGTAGACTTGATGGGCCGAATGGCCTAAATCTATTATTGCATACAATTTTATGATGATTTTATACTCCTCTTATCTCTCAGCCTCCTGTGCTCCAAAGAATACAATATATCCTGCCAAACCTCTCCTTATTGCTCAGACCCTCAAATCCTGGCAACATCTTGTTAAATCTTCTCTACCTTCTATCTAGCTTATTGGCATCTTAGCAGTGTTGGAGGGAATGTTGTGCATAACCTGCACCCTGAATCTGGCTTTCACATGGGGACCAGTTGCCCTCTTAATTATGGCTCAGTTAGGACAGACACAAAGAACATCTCATAGAGCCGTGGTGAGTTTCTCAAACAAGTCAACTATTCAAAGCCTCAACATACTCACTGGGAAACATTATGAGCGAACCCAAAGTGTTTCAAAGATTTACATGATCCATTGCATTTTTATATTCCCACGACACACCTTTGAAACAATTCACCATTGATCATTGTTTAGCCTCCTGTTTCCTGTTATGAGAAAACAATTCTTCCCGTTACCTATCAAATAGGTCTAATAGTCAATTTTATTTCCTGTTTAATGTGGATTTTACATCTGATAAATCTATTTATCGCTTCTCCTAATATCCTTAAGCTCCCATCACAATGTTGGCATCTTTTCAAATCATGCTTTCTGAGTACATAAGTTCTTGAGTTAAACATGTTACAAACTACTCATCTTTCTTATGATTTTCAGCATTTTCTACATCAAGCAGGGTATCCAAAAATGAAGATAATGCGACAGGTTCAGCCTCCAAAGTCTTGTACAAATGCAACATAATATTCCAACTTCTACAGTGCATTCAGAAAGTATTCAGACCCCTTCACTTTTTTCCACATTTTGTTATGTTACAGCCTTATTTTAAAATGGATTACATTCTTTTTTTTTTATCATCAATCTACACACAATACCCCAGAATGAAGAAGCGAATCCAGGTGTTTAGACATTTTTGCAAAGTAATTAAAAAGAAATAACTGAAATATCACATTTACGTAAGTATTCAGAACCTTTGATATGACACTCAAAATTAAGCTGGTTCATCCTGTTTCCATTGATTATCCTTGAGATGTTTCTACAACTTGATTGGAGTCCACCAGTGGTAAATTAAATTGAATGGACATGATTTAGAAAGGCACACACCTGTCTATATAAGGTCCCACAGTTGACAGTGCATGTCAGAGCAAAAACCAAGCCATGAAGACGAAGGAATTGTCCGTAAACATCCGAGACAGGATTGTGTCGAGGCACAGATCTAGGGGAGGGTATAAAACAATGTCTGCAGCATTGTCCCGAAGAGCACAGTGGCCTCCGTCATTCTTAAATGGAACAACTTTGGAACCACCAGGATTCTTCATATAGCTGGCCGCACAGTCAAATTGAGCAATCGGGGGAGAAGGGCCTTGGTCAGGGAGGTAACCAAGAACCCGATGGTCACTCTGACAGAGCTCCAGAGTTCCTCTGTGGCGATGGGAGAACCTTCCAGAAGGACAACTATATCTGCAGCACTCCACCAATCAGGCCTTAATGGTAGAGTGGCCAGACAGAAGCCACTCCTCAGTAAAAGGCACATGACAGCCCGCTTGGAGTTTGTCAAAAGGCACCTAAAGGACTCTCAGACCATGAGAAACAAGATTCTCTGGTCTGATGAAACCAAGATTAAACTCTTTGGCCTGAATGCCAAGCGTCACATCTGGAGGAAACCAGGCACCGCTCATCACCTGGCCAATACCATACCTACTGTGAAGCATGGTGGTGGCAGCATCATGCTGTGGGGATGTTTTTCTGCAGAAGGAACTGGGAGACTAGTTAGGTTGGAGGAAAAGATGAACGGAGCAAAGTACAGAGAGATCCTTGATGAAAACCTGCTCCAGAACGTTCTGGTCCTCAGACTGGGGCGGAGGTTCACCTTCCAACAGGACAACGACCCTAAGCACGCAGCCAAGACAATGCAGGAGTGGCTTTGTTCCAAGTCTGTGAATGTCCTTGAGTGACCCAGCCAGAGCCCGGACTTGAACCCGATCGAACATCTCTGGAGGAACCTGAAAATAGCTGTGCATCGACGCTCCCCATCCAACCTGACAGAGCTTGAGAGGATCTGCAGAGAAGAATGGGAGAAATTACCCAAATACAGGTGTGCCAAGCTTGTAGCGTCATACCCAAGAAGACTTGAGGCTGTTATCGCTGCCAAAGGTGCCTCAATAAAGTACTGAGTAAAGGGTCTGAATACTTATGTAAATGTGATATTTCAGTTATTTCTTTTGAATGACTTTGCAAAAATTTCTAAACACCTGTTTTCGCTTTTTTATTATGGGGTATTGTGTGTAGATTGATGATAAAAAAATGAATTTAATCCATTTTAGAATAAGGCTGTAACGTAACAAAATGTGGAAAATGTGAAGGGGTCTGAATACTTTCTGAATGCACTGTATACTCTATTCCCTGATTGTTGAATGCCAGTGCCAAAAACCTTCTTCACCACCCTATCTACCAGTGACTCCACTTTCAGGGAACTATGTTTTCTGAGACCACTCTGCTCTACAACGTTCCCGAGGACACTATTATTCACTATAAACGTCCTTCCCTGAATTGACTTCCCAAACTGCAACACATGGTGAGGCCGCCTTTGGAGTATTTTGTTCTGTTTTGATAACCCTGCTGTAGGAAGGATACTGTTAAGCTAGAAGGAGTGCAGAGAAGATTTACACAGATGTTGTCAGGACTTGAGGGTCTGAGCTATAAGGAAAGGCTGAGTAGTCTGGGACTTTATTCCTTGGGAGGTGGCAAATGTTGTGCCTCTATTTAAGATAGGCTGCGAGGAAAAGCCTGGGAATTTTAGACCAGTGAGCCTAATATCTGTGTTAGGCAAGCTACTCAAAAGTATTCTGAGGGATATGATATACATGTACTTGGATGGACAGTGTCTGATTAGGGACAGTCAGCATGGTTTTGTACATGGAAGGTCATGTCTCACGAATCTGAGTTTTTTGAAGTAACCAAAAAGGTTGATGAGGGCAAAGCTATAGACATTGTCTGAATGAACTTCAGCAAGGCATTTGGTAAGGTTCCACATTTTAGACTGCTCTAATCGTATGGGATTCAGGGAGAGCAAGCTGACCGGATAGAGAAAAGGACACAAAGTGCTGGAGTCAGGCAACATCTTTGGAGAACATGGATGAGGTGGCATTTCGGGCCGAGACCCTTCTTCAGACAGGATAGAAAATTGGCTTCATGGAAGGAAGCAGAGGTGATAGTGTAAGGTTTTTGTTCAGACTGGAGGCTTATGGCCAGTGGTATGCCTAGCGGTGATGGGTACATTGCTATTTGCGCTGACCAAGATGCCCCATATACACTATGAGGTCCCATCTACCTGTATTTGGCCATATTCCTCTCCTTTCCTATCCATGTACCTGTCCATATGACTTTTAAATGTTGTTATAGTGCCTGTCTCAACTACATCCTCTGGTAGCTTGTTCCATATATCCACCATCCTCATTGTGAAAATGTTGCCCCTCAGGTTCTTATTAAATCTTTCACCTATGTCCTCTGGTTCTTGATTCCCCTATCCTGGGTAAAAAACTAGCCTGTATCCCCTCATGATGTGTAAAAGATCACCCCTCATCCTCTCACGCTCCAAGGAATAAAGTCCTAGCCTGCACAACCCCTCCCTATAGCTCAGGCCTGAAGTCCTGGCAACATCCCCATGAATCTTCTCTGTACTCCTTCTAGCTTATCCTGTACAAGAGACCAAAACTGAACACGTTGGTGAAGACTGTTACTTCACCAACGTCTTGTACAATTGTAACATAACATCCCAACATTTATCTTCAATACCCTGACTGATGAAGGTAAATGTGCCGAAAGCCTTCTTGACCACCCTATCTACCTGTGACACCACTTTTAAGGAACACTCCTAGATCCCTCAGCTCTACAACACTCGTCAGGGCCCTGCTATTCATTGTAAAGGTCCTGCCCAGTTTGGCTTCCCGAAATACTTATCTTGCACTTATCTGCTTTAAACTCCATTCCTCAGCCCAGCACTTACTCTAGCACTTTGTGTCCTTTCCTCGATCCAGTCAGCTAGCTCGCACTGGATCCCATGCAATCTAATCATAATCATACTTTAATAGCCAAGTATGTTTTGCAACATATGAGAAATTTGATTTGCCATACAGTCATACCAATAAAAAGCAACAAAACACACAAAATACATTTTGACATAAACATCCATCACAGTGACTCCTCCACATCCCTCACTGTGATGAAAGGTGAAAAAAAAGTTAAATCTCTTCCCTTCTTTGTCCTCCCGCGGTCGGGGTCCTCGAGCCTTCTGTTGTCGAGGTGATCTTCGCTCTCGTAGCCGGCGGACGGGCCCTCTGCGACGGGGTGATCAAGGGCCCGCATCGGGGGGATCTCAGCTCCCCCGCGCCGGGCGATCGGAACCCGGGTCAGGGCTTGTCGAACCTCCTGCAACTTTGGAGCTTCCCGACATCAGTCCCTACCCAAGACTGCGAGCTCCTCAATGTTGAAATCTGCAGGCCGTGGTTGGAGCATCGATCCCAGGCAAGGGATCGCAGGCTCCAATGGCAAGTCCACGGCCCTGCATTGGGGCTCAAAGTCAGTCCCAAGCAAGGCCGCCAGCTCCACGATGTTAGGCCACAGAACGACCGGAGATACGATCCGGAAAACAATCGCATCTCCGGCAAGGTAAGAGATTGAAAAAAAGTTTCCCCTTTCCCCCACCCTCCATATAAAACAAACCAGAGAACATTAACACAAACTTTTTAAAACACACTAAAAATAACTAAAAATACGAAAAGACAGACAGACTGTTTGTTGGTGAGGCTGCCATCGCTGACGGCGACACCCGGTCATTCAGAGCAGTCTATCTGAACTTGCTGAACTTCATAGAGATAATGTCCTCAATCTTTTTTGTTCAGTTTAGTTTAGAAATAAAATGTGGAAACAGGCCCTTCGGTCTACCGCGTCTGTGCCGACCAGCAGTCACCCATACAGTAGTTCTACTGTATCCTACAGACTAGGGACAATTTACTAAAGCCAGTTAACCTGCAATCCTGCACATTCTTGGTATATGGGATGAAACCAGAGTATCTGGAGGTAACCCACGCAGTCACAGGGAGAACATACAAACTATGTAGAGACAGCACCCGTAGTCAGGATCAAACCCTGATCTCTACCGTTGTAAGCCCCTGTCCCACTTAGGAAACCTGAACGGAAACCTCTGGTGACCTTGCGCCCCACCCAAGGTTTCCATGAGTCGCCAGAGGTTTTGGTCACTCGCCTGGAAAGCCTCGACCGAAGCGTGAGCTGCATCTACTGACCAAAGATCCTACAGGATCTTTGCTACCGAACACACACACACACACGCACGCACGCACGCACACACACACACACACACACACACACACACACACCCCACCCCCCCACCCCCCCCCCCCACACCCAGGGACAGCGGAGGAGCGCTGTCTGCGCGATGAAGAGAAAGTTAAACGGCTGCCACAGAGCACGGTAAGTCCTTTAGAGAGCGCGGGAGGAGGGGAGAGAAGGACAGAAAAGGGGGGGAGAAGGAGTGGAGACAGTTTTAAGAAGTTTAATAAAGTTCGCGGGCATTTTACCTTCCGGCGGATCTTCTAGGTCCTGAAAACCAAAGATCCTATAGGATCTTTGCTGAAAACTCCAATAAGCCAATCAAAATGGCCGGTCAGCGAAGGAGATTGCCTTCGACTGCCTGTAAGTAAATAGCAACCCTACTCCACTGGCTTCGACCAAACGGCAACCTATTTTTAGCCGAGGCCGGTTTTGAATTTGTTGAAATAATCGCAGGAACAGAAGAAGCCTCGACTAGCGGAAACCACTTTCGACCATTAGGGAGAGTGACCAAAACCTCCGGGAACCTCACGGAAACCTTGGGTGGGGCGCAAGGTCACCAGATGTTTCCGTTCAGGTTTCCTAAGTGGGACAGGGGCTCACTGATCTATAGTTCCCAGGATTTTCCTGGCAGCCCATCTTAAATAGAGGCTAAAACATCAGCCACCCTCCAGTTTATAATAGGCAACGTTTCGGGCCGAAACCCTTCTTCAGACAGTCTGAAGAAGGGTTTCGGCCCGAAACGTTGCCTATCTCCTTCGCTCCATAGATGCTGCTGCACCCGCTGAGTTTCTCCAGCATTTTTGTGTACCTCCAGTTTCTAATGATGATTCATATATCTCAGCCAGAGTGCCTGCTATTTCTTCACTATCCTCCCACAGTGTCCTCAGATATACAGTATCTGATCAGGTCCAGGGGATTTATCTACCTTCATTTGGGTTCGGATGTTAAGCACCTCCTCAACAGTAATACTGACAGTCCTCAAAACACTTGCATAACTGTCCCAAATTCTCATGTCTTCATATCTTTCCTCAAAGTAAAATCAGAGGAGATATTTATTAAGGACCCTTCCCAGCTCCAGTAGCTCTACACAGATATGACTGGTTTGATTTCTGAGGGGCTCTATTCTATCTCCCGTTACCCTTAATGTACATCAAAACCCTTTGGATTTCCCCTAATATTAGCTGCCAGAGCTATCTCCTGCCCTTTTTTTGCCCTCCTGAGTTCCCAAAACTCCTGGGGGTACAATTAATTGCAGCTGCCTACCCCTGTCACATGCCTCCTTTTTCCTGACCAGAGCCACCATTTCTCTCGTCGGCCAAACCTCCTTACGCCCACCTGCCTTGTCCTTCACTCTAACATGCTCTGCATGCCCTGAACTTTTGTCATAACATTTTTAAAAGAATCCCACTTTCCAGACGTTCCTTTGCCTACAAACAACCAACTCTAATCTACTTCACCAAGTTCCTGTCTAATACAATCAAAGTTGCCATGTCCCAATTCAAAATTTTAACTTGAGTGCCCGCCCTGTCTTTATCAATAACTATGTTAAAGCTAATAGAACAGTTATCGCTGTTCCCAAAAGGCTCACGCAAGGATAGTTTAGTCATGTGCCTTTCCCAATATCTGAAGAGCAGGTCAACCTTTGCCCTCTCCCATGTAGAGCCCTCCACATATTGCCTGAAGAAACTTCCCTGAACACATTTTCAAAATTCAGAAGGTTTCTAATAGTCAGTCCAGGTGAATTTGGGGGCAGAATGGAAGTTAGTGATCCCACCACAAGTCATATTTTCCTGTCTCCACCCCTTTCCGCCTTCCACTGGATTCCGATTCAAAACGTCACCTATTCCTTTTCTCCAGAAATGCCACCTGACCTGCTGAGGTACTCCAGTACTTTGAAGACAGAACTCTCTTCAATGTAAACCAAGATCTGCAGTTTCTTGCTACACTTGTGCCAACATGCACAACGACTTACCCTCCCCTATGAGAATGTCATGCAACTGTTTAGAGACATCCTAGACCCTGGCACCAGTGAATGATAGGGCTCTGGGGATTGTTGTAGAGCAGAAGGATCTAGGAGTGCAGGTGCATGGTTCCTTGAAGGTGGAGTCGCAGGTAGATCAAAAAGGCTTTTGGCACATTGGCCTTCATTAGTATTGTATAGAAATTGAGTGGTCATACTTCAGTTGTATAAGACGTTGGTGAGGCCACATTTAGAGTGTTGTGTTCAGTTCTAGGCACCATGTTATAGGAAAGATGTTGTCAAGCTCTTACCGAGAGTAGATGAATCGAGGACTAGAGGACATAGGTTTAAGGTGAAGTGGAAAAGATTTAATAAGAATCTGAAGGGTAACATTTTCACACAAAAGGTAGTGGGTGTATGGAAGAAACTGCCAGAGGTGATAGTTGAGGCAGGGACTATCCAACATTTAAGAAACAGTTCGACAGGTGCATGGATAGGACAGGTTTGGAGGGATATGGACCAAACACGGGCAGGTGGGACTAGTGTAGCTGGGACTTTGGTCAGTGTGGGCAAGTTGGGCCGAAGGGCCTGCTTCCACACTATCTCTCTATGACTATGACCAGGGAGGCAACACGCTATCATGGAGTCTAGATTGCTCCCACAGAATATCCTATCTACCTCCTAATGGGCTTGTCCCACTTAGGCAACATTTTAGGCGACTGCAGGAGACTATGCAATCGCCACATGGTCGCCACATGTTCGTGGGTGGTTGCCGGGGAGTCGCCTTTATGGTCGTGAGGAGTTCCCGCATTCTGGGAATTAGTCGCGGCCTCATTATGGTCGCCGTGAATTTTTCAACATGTTGAAAAGTTAACCATGGAGAGTTGCGAGAATTCTCGTGCCGTAGGTGGGTCGCAGGTTGTAGCTGGTGCTGACCAGTGAATTTCATTGACTCATTGGAAAAACAAACATAAGCAGTAGTTTTCAGAACCAAGGATAACTGACCGGTAATGTTAATGTCCGCCGAACTTCACAGCCGTGTATCTCTGGCTTCTTATAAGTTGTCTCCACTCCTCCTCCCCCCTCTCTCCCCCCTTCTTTCCCCTCTCCCCCCCCCCCTCTTTTAAAGGACTTACCGGACACTGTGCTTTTTAGCTTCTTAATTACAGCGTCAACCTTCCTGTTCATCGCAGTGTGTCTATCACATTGGCTTTGCACCGTGTGAATTTCACTCAGCGCTCCCCCCGCTTGCTCTGTCCCACGCCTGCATAACGGGCTGGTGAAGGAAGCAATGTGTTTGTGTGTGCGTTCCACTCTGACAGTCGCCGTTCCAGTTGCCGGTTTTTCAGGCGACCGCCATCAACTTGACAGTCACTGGCAGTCGTGTGAATAATCGCCTAAGTGGGACAGGCCATAACTAAGGAGAATACTACCACTATGGCTCTGCCTGATATTACTCTTCTCCACTGTGCCTCACAGCCCTGCCTGCTTCTTCTGCTCACCCCTGTCAAGTCAAAAATGCATACCTGTTTAGAAGGGAATGGTCAGAGGGGTCACCTCCATTTTTGGTCTACTCCCTTTCCTTGTGGTCACCCACCTACTCATTTAAAGTACCTTAGTTGTGGACCACCTCACTATAACACTTCTTCATGAAGTTCTCATTCTCATCAATGATGCTGAGGTCATCCAGTTGCTACTCCAGTTCCCTAACAAGACCTTCTCACAGCACTTATGAATCTAGAGCTAATTTACCCTCCACACAGCCTTTCTCCCAATATGGCTGCTTCCATTAGGTCACTCAGCTAATTTATTAGTTGCTCAATTAGCCAATTTTGATCACCCAACCAATTCAACGGCCAGCTTTTCAATATCTCTCATTCCAGCTCTGACACTGAAATTAACTCACTACCCCGATCCACGGGCTAGCTTTTTAATTCTCCCACTGCTGTTCCAACACCAAATTTAACTAGCTCCACCAATCCAAGGGCTAGCTTTTCAATTATCCTGCTCCTGCTTTCAACACTGGAATCAACAATGGTGACGGAAAAAGAGCAGTGAAGGCTTGTCAATCTTTCACCCACCATCACCTCACTTTTAGGAAATGTACAAGGAAAATTAGAACTTCTGGATTCTTCGTCCTTCACAATACTTCACAAGAGAGGGTAGTATAATGCAAGAGACTTTTCTCAAATTTTGCACCAATCAGGGAGAAAATGAGAGGTTATACTGAAACCCCAATCACCCAGAAGTTGAAATGCTTATTTTTTATTATTTCTTGCAATGTGACCATCCCTGATAATTTATTTTAAACCCTTGGTTATCTGGAAAGGGATATATAAATTACCTGCACAGAAAAGTACCCTCTCTTCAACAATCAGCACCCTGCGCCCATGATTCTGAGGTTCACCTGTTAAAGTATAATGCATCAAGGCACGAGATTCATGTTTGGTGGAATCCCTTGAAGAACCCCCAGCGTCCCCGGTTTCAAGTGGGTCCACATTGTGCATTAGAGGAACTCTAATTAAAAAGGCCGATTGCGTAAACCAGGTATACATTTTTAAACAATCCAGCCAATAGGCTCTTTTCAAACTGACACTTATTGGTCCAATAACACCAGGCAAAGTTTGTGGAAATTAACCCCTCTTGATGCATACATAATATTTCTTGCACTAATATTGTTTAATTATTAAGTTTAAAAACAAACACATGTTACAACAGATCAAGAACAAGGATTCCAATAGATGTAACAGCAGTATTTTTAATATGCTTTCTCTTTTCCAGCCAAACATGTTCTCCAATCTATCAGTCAATGAAGATCCAGGACAGAACAAGGATCGAGTCCTTACAACCTCGGTTTACATAGGTACTTTCATATTTATCGGGTTTTCTAAAATCCATGTATTCTGAGCATTTAGTTTCTTTCATAATCATAATCATAATCATACTTTATTAGCCAAGTATTTTTTTGCAACATACGAGGAATTTGATTTGCCATACAGTCATACCAATAAAAAGCAACAGAACACACAAAATACATTTTAGCATAAACATCCACCACAAACATCCACTGTGATGGAAGGCGATAAAAAGTTCAATCTCTCCCTTTATTTGTCCTCCAATGGTCGGGGTCTCTAACCTTCGTTGACGGGACGATCTTACTCCTGTAGCCAGCGGTGGGCCTGCTTGTCGGGACGATCAAGCTCCTGCATCAGGGGATATCTCATCTCCCCCGCGCTGGGCGATCTAACCCGGGTCGGGGCTAGTCGAACGTCGTGCGGCTTTTGGAGCTTCCCAACGTCGGTTTTCTTCCCTGAGACTTCGAGCTCCTTGATGTTAAAGTTCGCAGGCTGCGGTTGAGCATCGATCCTAGGCAAGGAATCGGCTCCAATGTAAGTCCACGCCCTGTGGTGGGGGCTCAAAGTCAGTCCCGAGTAAGGCCTCCAACTCCACGATGTTACGATCCAGAAAACAATCGCATCTCTGGCAAAGTAAGAGATTGAAAAAAGGTTTCCCCCCGACCACCCCCGCCCATCCCCCACATAAAACAAACCAGAGAACATTAATACATACTTTTTGAAGCACACTAAAAATAACAAAAAAAAGATGAAAAGGACAAACTCTTGGCAAGGCTGCCATCGAAGCGCCACCGGGTAGCGTTTTTGATTTAATATCAAAATTATTATGAAGCCTTAATACCTTTTTTGAGTCATTGTGATAATCCTGAATTGTAAAGCCATGGTATATCCATGGTGGACGCAAAAAGCTGGAGTAACTCAATGGGTGATGTTTCGGGTCGAGACTCTTCTTGATTGTCTTTGCCATGTAATTCACTACATTATCGACGATAGCAGGGAAAGTATTTGCAGAATAATTTTGCAGAAGTTAGATCGGTCTTCCTGAGTATGAACTCACGGAAAGCAACTGATGGAATCTCTGGCTGCATCCTTATGAAAAGTGTGGATCAACTAGTAGGAGTGTTCACGGACATCTTTAATCTCTCCCTACTCCGTTCTGAGGTACCCGCCTGCTTCAAGAGGACCACTATCATCCCGGTGCCAAAGTAAAACAAGATCTTATGCCTTAATGACAACTGTCCAGTGGCTTTGATATCTAACATCGTGAAGTTATGTTAAGCACAAATCAGATCTCCAGTGGAAATATTGCCCCAGAACTGCCATACACAAATGTTTCCAGTGTAGAAAAGGCCAACACTAAAGGGCATAGCTAAATAAGGTGAGAAAGGGAAAGTTTAATGGTTTGTTCAAGGTAAGGTTTTTACACGGAGTGTGGTGGGGCCTGGAAAGCATTGCCAGGTGTGGTGGTGGAGGCAGATACGTGGTGTTTAAGAGGCTTTTAGTTAGGCACATGCAGTGCAGGGAATTGAGGAATATAGATCATATAACCATATCATATAACAATTACAGCACGGAAACAGGCCATCTCAGCCCTTCTAGTCCGTGCCGAACACTTACGCTCACCTAGTCCCATCTACCTGCACTCAGACCATAACCCTCCATTCCTTTCCCGTCCATATACCTATCCAATTTATTTTTAAATGATAAAATCGAACCTGCCTCCACCACTTCCACTGGAAGCTCATTCCACACAGCTACCACTCTCTGAGTAAAGAAGTTCCCCCTCATGTTACCGCTAAAGTTTTGTCCCTTAATTCTCAAATCATGTCCTCTTGTTTGAATCTTCCCTACTCTCAATGGAAAAAGCTTATCCACGTCAACTCTGTCTACTCCTCTCATCATTTTAAAGACCTCTATCAAGTCTCCCCTTAACCTTCTGCGCTCCAAACAATAAAGCCCTAACTTGTTCAACCTTTCTCTGTAACTTAGGTGCTGAAACCCAGGCAACATTCTAGTAAATCTCCTCTGTACTCTCTCTATTATGTTGACATCTTTCCTATAATTTGGCGACCAAAATTGTACACCATACTCCAGAATTGGCCTCACCAATGCCTTGTACAATTTTAACATTACATCCCAACTTCTATACTCAATGCTCTGATTTATAAAAACCAAAAGCTTTCTTTACCACCCTATCTACATGAGATTCCACCTTCAGGGAACTATGTACAGTTATTCCTAGATCTCTCTGTTCAACTGCATTCCTCAATTCTCTACCATTTACCATGTACATCCTATTATGATTTGTCCTGCCAAGATGTAGCACCTCACACTTATCAGCATTAAACTCCATCTGCCATCTTTCAGCCCACTCTTCCAAATGGCCTAAATCTCACTGTAGACTTTGAAAATCTACTTCATTATCCACAACACCACCTATCTTAGTATCATCTGCATACTTACTAATCCAATTTACCACACCATCATCCAGATCATTGATGTATATGACAAACAACAGTGGACCCAACACAGATCCCTGAGGCACCCCACTAGTCACCGGCCTCCAACCTGACAAACAGTTATCCACCATTACTCACTGGTATCTCCCATTCAGCCACTGTTGAATCCATCTTGCTACTCCACTATTAATACCCAACAATTGCACCTTCTTAACCAACCTTCCATGTGGAACCTTGTCAAAGGCCTTACTGAAGACTATATAGACAACATCCACCCATTACCCTCATCAATTTCCTACTAACCTCTTCAAAAAATTCAAGAAAATTAGTCAAACATGACCTTCCAGGCACAAATCCATGTTGACTGTTCCTAATCAGACCCTGTTTATCCAGATGATTATATATATTATCTCTAAGTATCCTTTCCATTAATTTGCCCACCACTGACGTCAAACTAACAGGTCTATAATTGCTAGGTTTACTCTTAGAACCTTATTTAAACAATGGACAACATGTGCAGTACGCCAATCCTCCGGCACTATTGCCGTTCTAATGACATTTGAAATATTTCTGTCATAGCCCCTGCTATTTCTACACTAACTTCCCTCAATGTCCTAGGGAATATCCTGTCAGGACCTGGAGACTTATCCACTTTTATATTTTTCAAAAGTGTCAGTACTTCCTCTTCTTTGATCCTCATAGTTTCCATAGCTACTCCACTTGTTTCCCTTACCTCACATAATTCAATATCCTTCTCCTTGGTGAATACCGAAGAAAATAAATTGTTCAATATCTCCCCCATCTCATCTGGCTCTGCAGATAGCTCTCCACTCTGACTCTCTAATGGACCAATTTTATCCCTCGTTATCCTTTTGCTATTAATATAGCTGTAGAAACCCTTTGGATTTACTTTCACCTTACTTGCCAAAGCAACCTCATATCTTCTTTTAGCTTTTCTAATTTCTTTCTTAAGATTCTTTTTACATTCGTTATACTCCTCAAGCACCTCATTTACTCCATGCTGCCTATATTATTGTAGATCTCTCTCTTTTTCCCAACCAAGTGTCCAATTTCCCTTGAAAACCATGTCTCTTTCCAATTATTACTCTTTCCTTTCAACCGAACAGGGACATAAAGATTCTGTACTCTTAAAATGTCACCTTTAAATGTCCTCCATTTCTCTACTACATCCTTCCCATAAAACAAAATGTCCCAATTCACTCCTTTTAAATCCTTTCTCATCTCAAAGTTAGCCTTTCTCCAATCAAAAATCTCAACCCTTGGTCCAGTTCTGACCTTCTCCATAATTATATTGAAACTAATGGTATTGTGATCACTGGACCCGAAGTGGTCCCCAACACATACCTCCACTACCTGATCTGTCTCATTTCCTAACAGGAGGTCCAGCACTGCCCCTTCTCTAGTAGGTACCTCTATGTATTGCTGCAAAAAACTATCCTGCACACATTTTACAAATTCCAAACCATCCAGCCCCTTTTACAGAATGTGTTTCCCAGTCTATGTGTGGAAAATTGAAATCTCCCACAATCACTACCTTGTGCTTACTACTAATATGTCCTATCTCCTTACATATTTGCTCTTCCAATTCTCGCTCCCCATTAGGTGGTCTAATAATACACCCCTATATGTGTTGCTACACCTTTCCCATTTCTCAGTTGCAACCAAATAGCCTCCCTAGACGAGCCCTCTAATCGAACCTGCCAAAGCTGTAATATCTTCCCTGACAAGCAATGCAACACCTCCACCTCTTACCCCTCCAATTCTATCACACCTGAAGCAACAAAATCCTGGAATATTTAGTTTCCAATCACAGCCATCCTGCAACCATGTTTCACTAATCGCCACAACATCATACTTCCAGGTGTCAATCCAGGCTCTAAGCTCATCCACCTTTCTTACAATGCTCCTAGCATTAAAATATACACTTTTAAGAAACCCACCACCTCTTATTCTCTGTTTATTATCTTTTTCTTCTTTCTCTCCTACATGTTGGGTCTGAGTGCTTCCCTTCTCTGCCTCCGGCCTCACACACTGTCTACTAGCTTTCTCTATTTGAGACCCTTCCCCCAACCGTTCATGTGCAGGCAGATGAGATCAGTTCAGCAAGGCATCATTTTCGGCATAAACATTGATGCCAAAGGGCCCATTCCTGTGCTAAAGAGTTCTATGTTCTGTGTTCTATTTCAAGTCATATGCCCATTGAATCAGTGTTTGCTTTTAAAACTTAAATTATTTTTGTTTACTTGAGTGATAAGTTAATTATGGGCTGAGAATTTCAGTTTCTTAATGTCTTTTTTCATATTATACAATTGAAAGGGTTTTATTTTCCTCATTAAGCATAGGAAAGAACTCAAGCTGGCAAGCAGTAAGCCAGCTCTTTAGTTTAGTTTAGTTTAGAGATACAGCGTGGAAACAGGCCCTTTGACTCGCCGAGTCCGCACCGACCAGCGATCCACACAAATTACCACTATCCTACACACACTAGGGGCAATTTTACATTTATACCAAGCCACTTAACTTACAAACCTGTACGTCTTTGTAGTATGCGAGGAAACCGAAGATGTGGAGAAAACTCACGTGGTTCAAGTTCAAGTTCAAGTGAGTTTATTGTCATGTGTCCCTGATAGGACAATGAAATTCTTGCTTTGCTTCAGCACAACAGAACATAAAAGGCATTGACTACAAAACAGATCAGTGTGTCCATATACCATTATATAAATATATACACACATGAATAAATAAACTGATAAAGTGCAAATAACAGATAGTGGGCTATTAATGTTCATAGTTTTGTCCGAGCCAAGTTTAATAGCCTGATGGCTGTGGGGAAGTAGCTATTCCTGAACCTGGTCATTGCAGTCTTCAGGCTCCTGTACCTTCTACCTGAAGGTAGCAGGGAGATGAGTGTGTGGCCAGGATGGTGTGGGTCCTTGATGATACTGCCAGCCTTTTTGAGGCAGCGACTGTTATAGATCCCCTCGATGGAAGGGAGGTCAGAGCTGATGATGGACTGGGCAGTGTTTACTACTCTTTGTAGTCTTTTCCTCTCCAGGGCGTTCAAGTTGCCGAACCAAGCCACGATGCAACCGGTCAGCATGCTCTCTACTGTGAACCTGTAGAAGTTAGAGAGAGTCCTCCTTGACAAACTGACTCTCCGTAATCCTCTCAGGAAGTAGAGGCGCTGATGTGCTTTCTTAATAGTAGCATCAGTGTTCTCGGACCAGGAAAAGATCTTCAGAGATGTGCACGCCCAGGAATTTAAAGCTCTTGACCCTTTCAACCATCGACCCATTGATATAAACGGGACTATGGGTCCCCATCCTACTCCTTCCAAAGTCCACAATCAGTTCCTTGGTTTTGCTGGTGTTGAGGGCCAGGTTATTGTGCTGGCACCATATGGACAGTTGCTCGATCTCTCTTCTGTACTCTGACTCATCCCCATCAGTGATACGTCCCACCACAGTGGTGTCGTCAGCGATACTTGATGATGGAGTTCGCACTATGACCGGCTACGCAGTCATGAGTATAGAGTGAGTACAGCAGGGGGCTGAGCACACAGCTTTGAGGTGCTCCCGTGCTGATTGTTATCGAGTCTGACACATTTCCACCAATACGAACAGACTGTGGTCTGAGAATGAGGAAGTCGAGGATCCAATTGCAGAGGGATGCGCAGAGACCCAGTTCTGCGGGTTTGGTAACCAGCTTGGAGGGGATGATTGTATTAAATGCCGAGCTGTAATCGATGAATAACAGCCTGACATATGAGTTTTTGTTGTCCAAGTGGTCCAGAGCAGAGTGGAGGGCCAGCGAGATCGCATCCACCGTTGATCTGTTGTGGCGGTAAGCGAACTGCAGGTGGGTCTAAGTTTTTGTCGAGGTAGGAGTTGAGTTGCACCATGATCAACCTCTCAAAGCACTTCATCACCACAGGCGTTAGTGCCACAGGTCGATAGTCATTGAGGCACGTCACCTTGCTCTTCTTGGGCACTGGTATGATTGATGCCCTTTTGAAGCAGGTGGGAACCTCAGACCTCAGAAGTGAGAGGTTGAAAATGTCCGTAAAAACTTCAGCCAGTTGGTCCGCACAGGTTTTTAGAACACGACCAGGTATACCATCAGGTCCAGGCCTTTTCGAGGGTTCACCCCTCTGAAGGATTTCCTGACGTCGGCCTCTGTGACAGAGACTAAAATACCATCACAGCGAATGGGAGCTCGGGAAGGCACATCAGTGTTCGGGGAGAACATACAAATTCTTACAGTCAGCACCCATAGTTTTGATCGAACCTGGGGCACTGGTCTGTCAGCATTGTAAGGCAGCAACTCTTATCGCTGCGCCACCATGCCACCCGCG
>CM075979.1:67328105-67719114 GCA_038087875.1 Malacoraja senta | reverse complement strand
AAATGAAAGAGTGACCTGCGGGCACAGAGGTGGAACGCGCTGCCAAAGGTGATGGTGGAGGCAGAAACGATAGTGATATTTAAAAGGGTTTTAGATTTGCACGTGGATATGCAGGGAATGGGAGGGGATATGGTTTATGTGCAGGCAGAAGAGATTAGTTTAACTTGGTATCCCGTTCAGCACAGATGCTGCGGGCCGAAGAGCCTGTTTGTCTGCTGTATTATATGTTCTATGTTCTTTCTCTATCTTTATGCCCACGTCATCCTGAATGAAAGGGAAATGTGACCCACAGCCAGTCTCTTATTATAAAGTCCTTTCCTGAGCAGAAGTCTTAAAAACAATTGAAGGCACATTTATTTTAAAACATTGCCCCACTTTTGATTGGTTTGTTGGGAAATCAGTCATGGTAATGTCTCCAGTATAAGCTGCTAATAGAAGCAGAAACAGATAACTGGTTTTAAGAATGATATAATGTATCTATTTGTGATATTTATTGCAATAATAGGCAGGTACGCCTGTGAAAGCACATGGCCGGGTCTCCAGAGACAAAAGAGAAAGGTAAAAGAGAGGAACAAAGCTAAATACATGGGAACTGTGCCAAAAGTAGGACTCAGAATGCGACTTTCTATTGAATGCTTGAGGGAGTAGTTTTCAAATTTGCCTGCACTAATGAATGCAAGCTGTGATAATAAGAATTGAAGATAAGTTAATTATAAAGCAAACAGTTATTGTTTGAAACGTTTCCCTATAATGTTTAGATAGAACCTTACTGTGTCCTCTGCTCTGGAAAGCAGAATGATGCAGGTGCTGGAAATCTGAATTATAAACAAAATTCTGGAAATATTCAGTAAGTCAGGCAGAGTCTGGAGAGAGAGAGTTAACATTTTGGATTGATTATTTGATGTTCTAATGGAAGATAATTAAACTTAACATAAGTACTGGAGGAACTGAGCTGGTCAGGCAGCATCTGTGGAGGGAAATGGATAGATGACGTTTGATGACGTCAGGACCTTTCAGAATGTTGTTTTTTACTTAAGGTTCCAGCATTTGGACCTACTAAATATTTCCAAGATTTATTCTGAACTATAATATTTTGTGTAAAAAGTCAGTGTTATGATGATTTTATGAGTTTTAGTCAACTCTCACTTGTCTGCATGTCCATTTTAATAATATCACTGGCAGAGTTAGTGTGGCAGTTCTTCCATAAGAAATATTATTCATCAATTCAGGCTAAAACAGGGCCATGGTTTGACTGAACAGCTGGCCCCCAAGGTGTAGTAGCTGGCTGTAGCTGATCCCAAGCTAATCACAGTTACTCAATGGTACAAAAAGCTTTTTTTTAAATAGTTAATCCACTGACCCATGTAGTGTGAAACATTTGGAATAATAACCTCTTCAATTCTGACGTCCTGTCCTCTTAATTATTTGATGTTTATTTAAAGTATGGCATCTCCTTTCCATTTGATGCAGAAGGTTTAACTACTAGGACAGAAAGAAGTCCAGTTTAAATGTGTGATGCAAAATCAAGATGTCTGAAATCCCAAACATAAATTTGACTGGTCATTTTTGCAATAATAAGTAACATTACTACACTCTGAACAACCAACTGCCTTGGTTGCATTAAGGACTTCAGGCTCTTTTGTTTTGCACTGTTAATTTTTTAATTTATTGACCTGTTTTTTGTTTGTTTATAATGTTACCTATTGAGTACTGTGTTTACAAATCTGTTGTGCTACTGCAAGTCTATTGTTCCATGTTGGTACATCTCTCTCTCTCTCTCTTTTTTTGTTTGTGGGTGTGTCCCCTTGTGGGTATGTCCCCGAATCTACGCCAAAATGGTACATGATAGCGCTACAATTGTTGACCCACCGTACTCACCATTGTCCTGTGCTGTAAATGAAACAAGTTTCATTCAGATTGATGTTATATTTTTCACGTTATTGACATTTTAAACTTTATACTTTACAAAAAACACGTTTCCATTTGCACTGCCCATCAGCCGCGTTACAATGACGTCATAATTGGATCCTGAATCTCATTTACATAAAAAGTCGCGATTAAACAAAAAAAAAGAAGAATTTAATCAAATTCTTCTGTTTTTATTCACAATGACATCACAATGGGAGCCCGAATCTTATTTACATTTAAAAAAACGCAATTCTCAAAAAAAACTCAGTTTTAATCAAATTCCGTTTTCATTAACAGCTAACACTGTTTAGGTTATTTTAAAGAAAAAACATGATTTTCATTGAGAATTCAATTTTAAAAAGAACATCGCGATTTTCGTTGTGTGTGGGGGGGGGGGGGTGAGATGGGGGAGCTCTAATTTTTAAACAAATCGCGATTTTCATTGTGGAGGGGGTAGGATAGGGGGGAGGTTTCATTAAAAAAAATTGTCATTTTCATTGTGGGGGGGTGGGTGGGATAGGGGGAGGTTTCATTTTTTTTAATCGCAATTTTCATTGTGGGGGGTGGAATGGGGGGAGGTGAGGAGTGGGGGAACGGGGATAGAGGGACAGGAGGGGGTGGGGAGGGAGGGGAAAGTGGGGGTGAGGAGGGAGAGTGGGGGTGAGGAGGGGGAATAGAGGGAGAGGAGGGGGGAGTGGGGTCGATTGATTGGCTCCGACCTCCCCCTCGATGCCCGATGAGTCCGGGTCCCACGTAGGGGGCAGCGCCGATACCGCCCCCATTCCTCCCCCCCTCCCCACCTGGGGTCGATTGATTTGCTCCGACATCCACCCTCTGAAAGCCCAAGTGGAAGGATATAGGTTTAAGTGTCATTACAGGGAAGTGTGCACAAACATAACAGATACTCTCCATCAGTTTTGAGGAAGTCTTACATTGCTGGAGGTGTCATATTTAACATGATATGTTAAGCCATGGTCTTCTGTCTTGGGGAAATTTAATAGATTTCATTGCTCCATCTTGAAGAAGAGCAGGAGAGTTCTTGGTGTTCTGCCCAGTGTTTGTCTCTGGGCCAATATTTGGTAAACATGGATTATTTAATCATTATCTTATTGCAGTCATTCTGAGCTTGGTTCGTGTAAATTGCTTCCCACGCAATATATTTTACAGCAATAACTATATTTCAAATGTGTCTTGTTGCCTGTAAAGCCTTTTTGGGTCACTTTGAAGTAAAAAGTTACAGGTAAAGCCTTCTTTAATTCTGAGTAATGGACGTATGCATTAAATTTAACTGCCTGTGGGTGGAGACAGAGTCCCAGAGGTTCCACAGACGCTGCCTCTCCATGAACCATGAAGCATTTCTAACATTAAAAGATGTACGATTTTAAGAGAAATGTGAAAATTGACCTCCAATTTCATATAGTCCTTGCTTTCTCCCTCCTTCCCCTCCCCTCCCCAGCTCTCCCACAAGCCTACTGTCTCTGCCTCTTCCTTTCTTTCCCCCCCGACATCCATCTGAAGAAGGGTCTCGACCCGAAACATCGCCTATCCCTTCTCTCCATAGATGCTGCCTCACCAGCTGAGTTTCTCCAGTATTTTTGTCTACAATAGATTCGAGAGGCTGTTTCTCCTGGCTGGAGAATCAAGAAAGAGAAGCCATTGTCCCAGGAAGACGTAATTTAGGATTACGATGAATAGAAATGTTTCCACTTGCCAAGGTGCTAATAGAGTCAGAAAGATATAACAGAAGAAACAGGCCGTTTAACCCACCAAGTTGACACTAACTGTCAAATACCCACTCATCTTATCCTGACCCATTTTATTCAGCTCGCATTCCTATCGCCCTCCAATTCCCTTACACAGATTCTACCACTCATCAACATACTGGGAGCAATTTATTGTGAGCAATTAATCTACCAACCTGATGTTTTGGATTGTTGGAGGAAACTGGAGCACCAGACATAAACTCATGCAGTCACAGGGAGATTGTGCAAGGTCCACACTGAAAGCAAACAAGGTCAGAATTTAACTCCGTTCACTGAAGCTGCGATGTAGCAGCTCTACCACTCTGCCACCCACAATCTTTGAAATTGTCTATTCAAGAAGGTTGTCAGTGCTTGCATGTTGAGTGCATTCAAAATTCAGGACAGGAGATTTTGGATACAATTATAATTAGTGTACTTGGGGATTGCATAGCACCTTTATTCCATCCTTAGAACGAGTTTAGAAGGATAAGGGGTATCTCATTATAACCTATCCATTAATGGGAGAGTCTAGAACCAGAGGGCACAGCCTCAGAATAAAAGGACATACCTTCAAAATTTCTTTAGTCAGAGGTTGAGGAATCTGTAGAATTCATTGCCACAGATGGTTGTGGAGGCAAAGACATTGCGTATTTTTAAGGCCGGGTTGATTAGGAATGGCATCAAATGTTACTGGGAGTAGGCAGAAGAATGAGGTTGTGAGGGGAAAGCCAGATCAGCCATGATTGAATAGTGGAGTAGAATCGATGGGCTGAATAGCCTAATTTTGCTCCTATGTCATATGGTCTCTGGCGTCACATTTCACACTTCGTTCCTCTTCTATCCTTATTTCCTTAACTCGCACTTTTTGTCTTTTCATATCTGGCCTTTGTCCAATCATCTGCCAATCAAAACCCCCTCTCCTGTATCCATCTATCACTTGCCAGCCTTTGTCTTGCTCCCACCTCTCTTCCAGCTTTCTCCCCACCTTGTACAACCAAATACGGATGACAAGGATTATGGGGAGATGGCAGGAAAATGGATTTAGGAGGCAGAGATCAGCCATGATTAAATGGTGGAGTAGACTCGATGGGCCAAATAGCCTAATTCTACTCAGAACTTGTGAACCAGTCTTAAGAAGGTTTCCAACCAGAAACCCATTCCTTCTCTCCAGAGATACTGCCTGTCCCGCTGAGTTACTCCAACATTTTGTCTACCTTCTAACCAGAAAGGTCACCTATACATGTTCTCCAGAGATGCTGCCTGACTCGCTGAGTTACTCCAGCACTTTGTGTCGGTCAGTTACAACCTTTTTGAAATGACAGTGGAAGTCCAGGTCTCTCTTGTCTACTCATGCCATCTTTCATGGTACAGAGCACAGATCAGGAAAAGTAACTTGAAATAAACGTTATGACTGTACATTGGCCTTTTCCGGGATTTTGTGTAGAATCAAGTCTATTACATTGTTATTTGTGTGTGAATTAGAACTAATCAATAAACCATAGATTTTCTGATTTGATGTTATTAATTTGAGAGCAAAGAAACTCACCAGTGCAATTGGGTATGTCCATCTGAACTGTACCTCGGTAGATGTGACAATAAACTAACTAAACAAGATGAGGCACTAGTTAAAATCACCTTTGAAACATACATCACCAGTGTAGCAGAATGCATTCATGCCATAGGCAGGCTAAAGGAATTTTAGATTTCTACCAGTGCACTTGGGAACATTTCTTATCGGTGCAGTTGTATCACAAACATAACATTGGCCATTTCGTTACCAGCATGCTGTAGCAGCTTGCATCAGCCCTAGGTTAATACCTCAACTTGCCAACGGCTGAATGAACCAGTAACTTTCTGACTCAAAGGCAAGAGTGATATCATCTGTTATTCAAGTTCATGGTCTGAAATTCTATGTCTCAAGTCTTAGTAAACCATTTCCTCTGCGATGCACCCCAGTCAGAAAGATGTATTGATAAGACGTACTGAAAATACATTTGAGTTTAGTTTTGTTTATTGTGACGTGTACCGAGGTTCAGTGAACAGCTTTTGATGCGTGCTAACCAGTCAGCAGAAAGATGATTACAATCGATCAATTTACATTGTATAGATACATGAGAATGAGTTTGGTTTGCACAACACTGATGTGTGACTTGAATCTACTGTGCATCAAAGCTAAGCTGCAAATCCTGACCTGGTTGCATTACAAGGGGAGACATGTTGGGTATAAATTGATTTGAGATAATTAATTTGAATTTGTGTAGTATGCTTAATAGAAAGCGTTGAAATATGGAACTGCAGATGCTGGTTTAAAAAAAAAAACACAAAGTGCTCACACAAAGTAAGTCAACAGGTCAGGCAGCATCTCTTGAGGACATGGATAGGTGATACTTCAGGTCCGGGATCCTTCATGAAAATGGACTGTCAGAGACATATGTAAGTGAACTTTCAGGGAGGGAATATGTGTTAAAAGATGTGTTTTGGTGGTGGGACATGTAATGATTAGTAGCTGAGCAAAATATTTGATGTATGTGGAGTGGGTTTAAATGTTAGCAAAGTGGAATCCGCTTCAGAGATGAAATTTCATATTGAACTTGTCTTTGGTGCAAAATGAAATGTTTTTGCACCAGTGTTATAATGTAAATGAAACCTGTCCAATTATTTGTTTTGTAAAATGCATTGTAAATATTTTTTGTCAGTTGTAAATTAGACCACTTCGATAAACAGCAGCAATTTATCACTGGGACTATGTGGCTCAACGGTATCCATTACCAAAATTGAGATTTGTGCATTGCATGCCGATCGATGTCAGATCAGTGTCTCATGCAGAAGCAGATGCAGTAGCCCCTCTGCATAAACAAGTCATATGTGTGGAGTGCCATGCTAAAGTTTTCTGATGTGTGGAATTAATCCACTGAGCAATTGAATCTTAGTTGACATTGTTCTGCATGGTGCACAAAAATGTTCTGCTTTGCAATAACATTTCTCGACTGCTCCATTTGAAGGGCAACCTTTATACTGCCTCTTATTCAGATTTTGTGAGATAGTAGTCCAGTTCTGCTAATACTTATAAAAATGAACATCTTACAAGCAACTAGCTTGATACACCAGGGAACGCATGCAGAGATAGGTTGCCTGTTATTACTGATGAGAGTGTGAGGAAGTGTTCCTCTGTGCAGAAGGTAGACAAAAGTGCTGGAGAAACTCAGCGGGTGCAGCAGCATCTATAGAGCGAAGGAAATAAGCAACGTTTCGGCCGAAACGTTGCCTATTTCCTTCGCTCCATAGATGCTGCTGCACCTGCTGAGTTTCTCCAGCACTTTTGTCTACCTTCGGTTTTCCAGCATCTGCAGTTCCTTCTTAAACACATTCCTCTGTGCAGACTTTATCTCAGAGAAGCGTCTGGTAATCTGTTGGCTTAAGACAGAAATGCTTCTATTTATTTGGTGTCCTTTTGCAACTTCAGCGTTATAGAGCCATACAACAAAGAATAAGGCCCTTCGGCCCAGCTTACCCAAGCCTACCAAGGTGCTCCATCTACCACTATTCCAGCGTGTCTGCGTTTGGCCCATATCCCTCTAAACCTTTCCTACCCATGGACCTGTCCAAATATCTTTTAAATGTTTTTATTGTTTCTGCCTCAACTATCTTTTCCCTCATACCTTAAATAAATGTACTCTGGTTCGTGATTCGTGATATTCTGGGTAAAATATTCTGTGTATCTACCCTTTCTATTCCTCTCATTATCTTGTACATCTCTATAACGTCTCCTCTCATCTTCCTATGCTCCAAGGAATACAGTCCTAGCCAGTCCAACACCTCCCTACAGCTCAAACTCTCAAGTCCTGGAAAACGACCCAATAGATCTTCTCTGCACTCTTTTGAGCTTAGCAACATATTTCTTATAGCAGGGTGACCAAAGCTGTAATCAATACACTGACTGATGAAAGCCAATGTGCCAAACGCATTCTTGATCATGCGATCTACATAATGTCCCACTTTCAAGGAACTATGTACCAGTGCTCCTAGATTCCTCAGCACTCCCCAGAACCCTGCCATCTACTGTGAAGATCCTGCGTTAGTTAGACTCACCAAAATGCAACACCTCACATTTTTCTGCATTAAACTCCATTAACTATTCCTCTGCTCACTTGCCCAATCGGTCAAGATCTTGATGTTACCTTTGATAGCCATCTTTGCAATCGACAATACCACCCACATTTGTGTCACCTGCAAACTTACTAATCGTATCTTGTACATTCTCATCCAAATTGTTGATATAAACCACAAATAGCAACGGGCCCAGCACTGATTGCTGTGGCACACACTATTCACAGGCCTCCAGTCAAAAAAACTCTTCCATCATCATCCTCTGTTTCCTTTCATGAAGCCAATTTTCTATCCAATAGACAATAGGTGCAGGAGCAGCCCATTCGGCCCTTCGAGCCAGCACCGCCATTCAATGTGATCATGGCTGATCATCCCTAGTCAGTACCTCATTCTCTCAGCATATGACAGTCCTGCATCCCGGAATTAACCTTGTAAACCAACGCTGCACTCCCTCAATAGCAAGAATGTCCTTCCTCAAATTAGGAGACCAAAACTGCACACAATACTCCAGGTTTGGTCTCACTCGGGCCCTATACAACTGCAGAAGGACCTCTTTGCTCCTATACTCAACTCCTCTTGTTATGAAGGCCAACATGCCATTCGCTTTCTTCACTGCCTGCTGTACCTGCATACTTACTTTCATTGACTGATGAACAAGGACCCCCAGATCCCGTTGTACTTCCCCTTTTCCCAACTTGACACCATATAGATAATAATCTGCCTTCCTGTTTTTGCTACCAAAGTGGATAACCTCGCATTTATACACTAGCTCTCCCTAGATCTCATGCTTTTTGAATTGATATTACTGTCATAGAAACATAGAAAATTGGTGCAGGAGGAGGCCATTCGGCCCTTCGAGATGGAACCACCATTCATTGTGATCATGGCTGATCATCCACAATCAGTAACCCGTGCCCGCCTTCTCCCCGTACCCCTTGATTCCGCTAGCCCCAAGAACTCTATCTAACTCACTTTTAAATTTATCCAGTGAATTGGTCCCCACTGCCTTCCGTGGCAGAGAATTCCACAAATTCACAACTGTGAGGGTGAAAACATTTTTTCTCATCTCAGTTTTAAATGGCCTCCCTTTTATTCTTAGACTGTGGGCCCTGGTTCTGGCCTCCCCCAACATTGGGAACATTTTTCCTGCATCTAGCTTGTCCAGTCCTTTTATAATTTTATATGTTTCTATAAGATTCCCTCTCATCCTTCTAAATTCCAGTGAATACAAGCCCAGTCTTTCCAATCTTTCCTCATACGACAGTCCCGCCATCCCGGGGAATAACCTCGTGAACCTATGCTGCACTGCCTCAATAGCAAGGATGTCCTTCCTCAAATTAGGAGACCAAAACTGCACACAATACTCCAGATGTGGTCTCACCAGGGCCCTGTACAGCTGCAGAAGGACCTCTTTACTCCTATACTCAAATCGTCTTGTTATGAAGGCCAACATGCCATTAGCTTTCTTCACTGCCTGCTGTACCTACGTGTTTACTTTCAGTGACTGGTGTACAAGGACACCCAGGTCACATTGCACTTCCCATTTTCTTAATCTGACACCATTGAGATAATAATCTGCCTACTTGTTCTTGCCGCCAAAGTGGATAACCTCACATTTATCTACATTATACTGCATTTGCCATGCATCTGCCCACTCACTCAACATGTCCAAGTCACCCTGCAACCTCCTAGCATCCTCTTCGCAATTCACACTGCCACCCAGCTTTGTGTCAACTGCATATTTGCTCGTGTTACTTTTAATTCCATCATCTAAATTATTAATATATATTATATATAGTTGCCGCCCTAGCACCGACCCTTGCGGCACTCCACTCGCCACTGCCTGCCATTCTGACAGGGATCCGTTTATTCCTATTCTTTGTTTCCTGTCTGCCATCCAATTCTCTATCCATGTCAATACCCTACCCCCAATACCTGGGAGCAAATAAGCTGAACAGCACTGGGAATGGGACTTGGTTCATGTTGGGTGATGGAGCATTTTAGATGAACATAACATTGATGGTGGTATGAAGAAATTGAATAATGGAAGAGAGGAATATTAGAAGTGTGTGGGGGTGCAGAAATGCACACAGTTCACAAAGTTGAGACAAGAGAGAGTTTAAGAGATGGCGGATAACGGTTTGTGAAGGCATTGTGGTCAAAGGCATATTATTTTTAGGAAATGGTTGATAAATTGGCCAACAAAAGGACACGCCTAGAATGAGGGAACTTTGATACTGTTAACAAAATCGGGTATTATAAGGGAACCACAAATTCTTGCTCAAGTTCTTGCAAAATTAAAAGTCACAATCTCAGAATAAGTTGGCTGTTCAGGATAGCTGGGACGAAATGTCTTTCACCAGATGACAGTGAATCTCTGGGGGGGGTCTCTCTCCAAGAGGGCTGTGAAGCCTCAGTACTGATAAATTCAACGTAAAGATCAATTAGTTTTTAAATAACTGAGAATTCCAGGATATGGGGTTTCGTGTAGAGTAGATAAAGTTTAGCCACGATCTTGTTAAATGGCAGAACGGGCACAAGTGACTAAATGTCCTACTTTTGCTTTAATTTATCTTATGCCCTGATAACTTTAAGCTTAGCCAGCATTTCTATTGTAAGATATAACATTAAGCATCGTGCTTCATTTTCTGAAAAGTCATCTTTGGTAGGATGTTTTATCCAATTCCTTCCAAGAAATATTGAGAAAGTCATAGATTGATTAGTCGAGAATAATTGGATTATTGTAATTTACCTTAATTTGGGGGTGAAGAAACATGATAAAAGAAACAATCTTACCATTTATTATTAAACATAATAATAGGATTGCAGCGGTGGGGAGTAAATCCAATTAAAAAGATTAATTTGAATTAACTAACCAAACATTTTAAGCACAAGTTTTACATTTGGCACAACCATGTAATTCATTCCTTTCAAAGGAATATGAAAGACATGGACAAGGCTTGTGCTGTACTTGTTTGTTTGTTCTTGCCCTGTTGGTGATCCTAAAATGCTATGAGGTGAGGAATTCCACAATTTTGACGATTCAGAACTCAGCATATACCTTGGAGTAGATGGTGCACATTTATTATAGTTTGGATGTGCTTCAAGTACATTGAGATTCAAAAAAACATTGAAATTTAGAGCACAGAAAGGAAGTTATCTGGCCAATTCTGTACACTTTGGTCAATTGAAGAGCTATTTAAGTTAAACCCATTTCCCGGAGCTCAGTGTAGAGCTGTCCAGGTTGTGACTCTTCAAATGCTAGGTCAACTTTTTTTTCATACACCAAGATGTCTTGACTTTACCGGCGCCTCAGGCAACATGGTTTAGACTCTCCCCCCCCCCCCCCCCACTGCGTTCTTTCAATGATTGCAGGGCTTGGGAGATGGTTTTGTTTAAAATAATCTAGCCATTTACAGCGAGGCCTTGAAATAATCTGATGCTTTGGTTCAATTTGTGTTATTTCACTTGACCCCTCTTACAAATGAATATCAATTCACCTTTAGACAACTATATTGAGGGCGACTTCCACAATATACCATGTGGAAAAGGTTTTGAATTTGCATGCCTTTTGGCAGTTTTATTCAAATATAATTTGTACACAACCATTGAAAAATAGAAATCTGCCACTCTAGGAAAACCGAATTAAAAAATATGCTGGATGTAGGGTGGCCATAGTGGCACAGCCGTAGAGTTGCTGCCTTGCAGCGCTGGAGACCTGGGTTCGACCCCGACTACGGGTGCTGTCTGTACGGCGTTTTACGTTCTCCCCGTGACCGCGTGGGTTTTCTCAGAGATCTTCGGTTTCCTCCCCCACTCCAAAGACGTACCTTACCCGGGTCGCCGTGCAGAGTGCTGTGACCGCCGGCACCAACATCGCGGAGCTGCGGTCTGCGGAGCTTCCAGCCGCGGGCGGCGCTGAACTTTAAACACCGCGGAGCCTGGGATCTGACGACGAGGTCGCCAAAGTCGGAGCATCGACCAGCGCGGCTCGTGGACTTCGGGAGCCACGGTGTCCTGGGAGGAAGCGGCCGCTCCAGACACTCCGGGCCGCGGAGAGTGTTCACCCGACGCCAGAGCTCCATCATCCGGCGAGAGGACCTGAGGCATCGGGCTGCCGTAGTGGCGACTGCAGAGGCCTCAATAAACCCCGACTATGGGTGAACTGGGGATGGGACTGGACTTTGCTGCCTTCCCCCACAGTGGGAACCATTGTGGGGGGATGTTTTTATGTTTATTGTTAAATTCTTTAATGTTGTGTATTATCTTTATTCATGTGCTGCATTGGCAAGTCGAATTTCACTACACCAATTGGTGTATGTGACAATAAATGTCCTTTGTCCTTTCCTTTGTCCTTTGCCCTTTGTATGTAGGTTAATTGGCTTGGTGTACGTGTAAATTGTCCCTGGTGTGTGTAAGATAGTGTTAATGTGAGGGGATCGCTGGCCGGTGCGGACACGGTGGGCCAATGGGCCTATTTCTGCGCTGTTTCTCTAAACTAAACTAAACTATTCAGCAGAAAACGCAGCACCGGTGGAGAATAAAACAAAAGTAGCATTTCAGGTCAGAACTGAGTACTGTGGCAGTTCACAGAGCCAGAGACTCAGGTTCAATCCTAACTTTGTGTTGTGTGTGTGGAGTTTGTACTTTCTCGAGTGACCACATGGGTTTCTTCTAGATGCTCCGGTTTCCTCCCACATCTGAACGATGTGCAAGTTTGTAGGTTAATTGGCGTCCATGAGTTGCGTGCAAATGTGTAGGGAGAGGATACAAAATTGGGATAATGTAGACCTAGTGTGAACGGGTGATCGATGGGTGGTGGACTCAGTGGCCCAAAGGGCCTGTTTGCATGTTGTATCTCTAAAGTAAACTAAACCCCAAGCATTTTCTGTTTTGATTCTACAACCAATTTTATAATAAATTATTATTATTTTTTTTTAAAGTACTAATTGATCCATATTTTTTTAACCTGATATTTTATTAGATAATTCACCTTCAATATCCTGAACTATAGTATCCATGTTAGGAGATCAAAAATTACAATAGAGAACCTGAGAGCATTCAGATATGTAGATTGAGGAAAGTAGAGTTAAACTTTCACATCTGGGTGATTGTCAGAACCCAGAGCTTATTGTTAACTCAGTTTGGCACCTAAATACATATATATTGAGGCCGCCCACTTATTATTCTGGACAGTGGTTCTTTGTGAAATATAAACATTATTTCAATTTGTGCTATTACGCAACCTTTCTCTAACATGCAAGAGGTGAATTAGTCACTTTATTTGCATTACACAGGCTGAACTGGTATAAAACGATTTTAATTGGGAAACTTAATACTTACTTTGGGCATTGACAAACATCTAAAAAGGTGCCTTGGGGTGGGCAAGAAAGTCCAGTGAAATAAAATCTGTTTCCATGTAACCTCCGCACAGTAATCGGGTACCATTGTCACCTCAGAACACAACTGCTACTTGAACCACAGGAAGTCATAGAATTTGACAAGCAATCACTTATTATAGACAATAGATAATTGGTGCACGAGTAGGCCATTCGGCCCTTCGAGCCAGCACCGCCATTCACTGTGATCATAGTTGATCATCCACAATCAGTACCCCGTTCCTGCCTTCTCCCCATATCCCTTCACTACTCAATCTTTAAGAGCTCTATCTAACTCTCTCTTGAAAGCCTCCAGAGAATTGGCCTCCATTGCCTTTTGAGGCAGAGAATTCCGCAGATTCACAACTCTCTGTGTGAAAATGTTTTTCCTCATCTCCGTTCTAAATGGCTTACTCCTTATTCTTAAACTGTGGCCCCTGGTTCTGGACTCGCCCAACATCGGGAACTAGTTTCCTGCCTCTAGCGTGTCCAAACCCTTAATAATCTTATATGTTTTAATAAGATACCCTCTCATCCTTCTAAATTCCAGAGTATACAAGCCCAGCCGCTCCATTTTATCAACATATGACAGTCCTGCCATCCCAGGAATTAACCTCGTGAACCTACGCTGCACTCCCTCAATGGCACTCCCTCACTTGTGCAATGATACTCTATTTAATTTTTTTTTTAATACAGCCTTTAGTATTTTTAACTTGCATTAATGAAAATAAACTTATTGCTATTTATAGGACTTTTATTTTTGAAAATCCTGTGAGAAAAATAAATTTGGTATTGTGGGTATGAAACTTAACCCCCTCTACCCCAATTGTGTTTATTAGGTGATATTCTATAACATGAGGTTTCTTAGGAAGACAGATATTGCATTACAGCAGAAATACCTGTATTCCAATTTACATTTCTCGCACTAAATTTCACCCAGCAGGTTCATTTAGGAACTATTTTGTGTCTAAGCTAAACTGAGTTCATGCCCAAATTCCCAAATAATAATTCATCCCAGTGATGCAAATTGTAAAAGTATACTATCATAGTGAATATTGCTCATCAATTCCATTCACTGTTCCTTGTATTCATAGCAACATGAGCATAAATAGGCTTTATGTCCCTTCCAACTTTCTCTGCTATTCATTCATCTGTTCAGTACAATTCCCACTCTCATGCTATAGCCCTTGATGCCTTTTGAGTCTATAAATCTATCCATCTCCTTAATTGAGTGATTTGGTCTTTATTGCTCTCCATTGAAGTGAACTCTACAGTTTTGCCATTTGAGTGAAGATGTTTCTCTTACTCTCAGTATTAACTGTCTTCACCCATATTCTGAGATTGAGACCCCCTCATTCAGGACCCCTGAGCCAAACAACAGCTTCTTGCAAACTATCTGTCCAATTTCATTCTTTTGAACCCTAGCAAGCACAAACTTAATCAAATAATCTCACCTCATGCAGCAGCCCTGCTATTCTAAGAATCCATCTCATGAACTTATTTGCCTGACCTTTTTTGTGTCTTCAAGGGAAAATAACATGGTGGAAAAAACCGGCGCCTTACAGATTTCTGTAAAAACCAATGGCTATAAGCCTGAGGAAAGGCAGTCTTGAATGTGCAATGTAAAGTAAATTTGCAAATAGCTTGGTGCAAAGTGAAAGGTACTGGGTAGTATAGAATTTGGATAAAATAGTTTATTGTGGATTATTATGTTACTGTTACAGTTAACCAACACATCTTTGTCTTGGTTCCTCCCACAGTTTTAGTTAATATATGCACAGTGAACATTTTTATTGACTGTAGTGCACCTAAAAATATTGCTAACAACATTTTCTTATTCATATAAGAGGTCAGCATGGATTTACGAAGGGGAAATCATGCTTGACTAATCTACTGGAATTTTTTGAGGATGTAACAAGTAGAATGGATAATGGAGAGCCAGTGGATGTGGTGTATCTGGACTTTCAAACAGCCTTTGACAAGGTCCCACACAAGAGATTAGTGTGCAAAATTAGAGCACATGGTATTGGGGGTAGGGTATTGACATGAATAGAGAACTGGTTGGCAGACAGGAAGCCAAGAGTAGGAATTAATGTGTCATTTTCAGAATGGCAGGCAGTGACTAGTGGGGTGCCGCAAGGCTCGGTGCTGGGACCCCAGTTATTTACAATATATATTAACGATTTAGACAAGGGAATTAAATGTGACATCTCCAAGTTTGCGGATGACACAAAACTGGGTGGCAATGTGAACTGCGATGAGGATGCTATGAGGCTGCAAGGTGACTTGGATAAGTTGGTTGAGTGGGCAGATGCAGTATAATGTGGATAAATGTGTGTTTATCCACTTTGGTGGCAAGAACAGGAAGGCAGATTATGATCTGAATGGTGTTAGGTTAGGAAAAGAGGAGGTGCAACGAGACCTGGGTGTGCTTGTACATCAGTCACTGAAAGTAAGCATGGAGGTACACCTTCATTGTGAGAGGATTTGAGTTTAGGCGCAAGGAGCAGTTGTACAGGGCCCTGGTGAGACCGCACCTGGAGTATTGTGTGCATTTTGTTTTCCTAATTTGAGAAAAGACATTATTGCTATTGAGGGAGTGTAGCATACATATGTTCACCAGATTAATTCCTGGGATGGCGGGACTGACATATGATGAAAGAATGGGTCGACTGGGCTTGTATTCACTGGAAACTAGAAGGATGAGAGGGAATCTTATAGAAACATAAAATTCTTAAAGGATTGGACAGGCTAGATGCAGGAAAAATTTACCCCTGTGGTGGTTCGGGGGGGGGGGGGGGGTGGGATCCAGAACCAGGGGTCACAGTTTAAGAATAAAGGGTAGGACTGAGATGAGGAAAAACGTTTTCACCAGAGAGTTGTGAATCTCTGGAATTCTCTGCCACGGAAAGCAATGGAGGCCAATTCACTGGATGTTTTCAAGAGAGAGTTAGATTTAGCTCTTCGGGCTAAAGGAATCAAGGGATATGGGGAAAAAGCAGGGACGAGATACTGATTTTAGATGATCAGCCATGATCATATTGAATGGCGGTGCTGGCTCAAAGGGCTGAATGGCCTACTCCTGCACCTATTTTTCTGTGTTTCTATTAGTTCAACGAGACCGATGTAGAATCCTATAGCAAAACCCATTGTGTCTCAGTTGCCTCGTGAAAAGAGAAACTGCATTTGTTAAATCCATATTTTTTGGTTAATATTGTTTCTGCAGATTAAATAAATTCAACCTCAATTTCCATTATATCAATCCTTAATAATTTGGAACATCTGTATTAAATCTTCCTTTAAAGTTACCTGCTCTAAGAAAGCAAACCCAAATTTGCTATTCTGTGCAGTTAACTATATATATAGATCCAGGGCCTGAGTTATCATTAAGAGCTATATCACTCTGGAATATTTTGTTTTACTTGTGCCGTTTGTTCTAAATTGTTTACAACATATACAAAATCTTAACTAAAAAAATACGTCGAGTAATGTTACACTCTGATAACATTGCTGTTAAAGTCACCACAGAATTGAATTCTACAGCTTTTAACTACCAATTTTATAATTTGAGGGAGGAAATAATAATAGATCGTGAATAAAGATTTATAATCATTTTATTATTGATGTTATATTTGGATGGATGGGAGAAAATAAGGCTGCTGAATTAGAAGAAATGTGCTTTTGTGTTATTGCAGCATGAATGAGTAAATGTATTTACAGCACTGTTCCCAGGACAAGTGGTTTTTGCTTTGCAGAATGTTGAACTAATGCAGTGCATGCTTTGGTCCAAACTGACTGTGGTATCAGGTCATGGTCTGTTACCAGGTTTGAGGTATATTCATACTATAACGGCAGTGTTTGTCTAGTGATGCACTATTACAGTTGTAGTTTAAGTGTAAGTATGCCATTTTTTCTTGCAACGCTGAAATTATAATTTGTTTTCATGTTACATCATGTCTTGCATTGGTCCTAGTTAATATAAACCTCTCCCTTGGGACGGGTTTGGATTACAATGTGCCTTTTCTATTTGCATTTTATATTTCACTGCAGATATTGTTAAAAATTATTAGAAATTGGTAACAAATAATTGGATATTAGATAATGATATTCTACAATACTTGAAGGTCAAACATCATACGATTAAAAAAAATGTCTTGCCAAGATTTGAAAAATAGTATAAAATATTCTGAGGCATGTTGCAATCCCTTTCAAAAAAACAGAATCAGTAATCATTTTCTTTTAAAGAATGGGCTGGTCAAATTTTAATATGTAGCTCTCTGAGCTCTGACTTAACAAACCACATGCCCTGAGTGTTTTTATTAGGAATTCACCAAGCTCTTGAATCAGAAAAGCCGACTACGGAAAGGCAGAATGATCCCAGGTGGCCACCTCCTTGACCAACTGCTCCGCCACAACTTCGAGTGCTCGATGAGGTATTCGAGAGCCATTGAACTGGATCGTTAGCAGTGCTGCTGATTGTGCCTGCTGGAACATACTGCAAGCAATCCATGTTCCCTGCAGAAGATACAGAATGAGAGTCCTATAATACAGCATGGTGTCAAATACTCAGTTGTTTAACGATGGTGCTCGGCAAGCAAAAAGGGAAAATAAAAGCAAGCTGAACAGATACTAGACGGCATCCTGGAAATTGCAGCAGTTCAGATTTTTTTAAATCTTGGTCGCTACATTATGGCTGTGTGATGGACTGTGAGAATGGGGAAAGGCTTTTTATCATAATAGCATTGATGCTATGTTTGGATGTAGCTTTCACTGGAGAAAATCAGGCTGCCGAATTTGTTCCCTGATGTCTATTAACAGTAGCCCAGGGCTATGCTGAAATTTATATCCCATTTGTATTGTTGCAGTCCAAAAGAAGAATTTACAGAGGATGACAAGTGCATTCTGAGTAGGTATGTTGATGACTCAGATATATCACATGATCCTTTTGTGTTTTATTTAATCTTCTACAGAGCTGTTGGAAAAAAAATCTTGCTAAAATGATAGGTGTGAACTATGAATAATTTACTGCTTCATTGCAGAGCATTGTACAGGTAGTACTGCTATTGCAGCCTTATCCTCTTCTGGCTGTGCGCTGGTAAACAAAGCCCTGATCTGCTGCTCCCGACAATCGGTGGTCTGTGTGTTGCATCGGAGCTTCGCGTGAACACAGAGGCACTGTTGTTGAGTTAGCACGATAGAAAACATATCTTGTGCATTCAGGGAGACAAAGGAATCGGGAAAAAGAAAATGTTTTTCAACCCTGTCTCAATAAATACAGCAATCAAAAACATTACCTTAAGAGCAGTGCCAGAATTATTCACGTGCTCTAAACAGCAGCCACTGTGAATTAGTCTTGTCTGGTATGGAGCTCATAGATTTAAGTCTGTTTTGGAAATGCTTGTCTCTGGAATCTTAATACCTTTTATAACAACATGCCATTGAAATGGAAAACGAGCAACACCACTAACTGGAAATTCCCAGTTTCTATGCTTAAGCCATCTAGGACAACATTGAGTCCGGCATACATGTAAGTTTGCAAATGCCAGCTTTGGAAAACGTTTGATTTTGCAAGGGGGTGCTCTGTGGTGTAACCTGAATTATTCATTAATGTAGTTTCTAGCATTAATTACTGGGTTGATGGATCTGTTCTGACAAGGAAAATGTATTAGATTGTATGTACTGCATGCACGTAATGCTTTTTTTGTGAGCATTTATGCTGCCGTATACCATTTAAGGTTAAGGCTAAATGTATTAAATGACTGCATTTGAAGTGTGCTGCATCGTGCAGCATCTGACACTTGATCATTTATTGCAACAGTGCCTTTATTTCAATGGCACTGTTATTTGCCTCGACATCTGCATTTTGTCCTTTTGTTTTTATTTTACCACAAAATGCCACCAGGTGTCCTGGTTTAATTGTTGAATCTTTTTTTATCCTTACTCATCTTATGACACGTTGTATATTGCTGCTTTAGCACGTGCGCATGCGAGAACTCAAGTTACGGCATCTATCTGAATGAGTTTCCTTTAAACAATTTTCACATTAAAAATTGGTGCTTGTAAAAAAAAATTCAAGTAACAAATTTCTTTCATTTGATATTTATTTAACATTTAAAGGTAGAGGTGTAACGAGGTCATGGCGAAGTATAAAATAATTACTTGTAAACCCCTGGCTCAGCTTCCATTTCTGGCTTTAAATGTAAAGGCGGTGAGAGCTTTGTGGGGAAATTAGGTGACTTTGCCTCAACTTGGTATCAGCAGTGAATAATAGGTGCAAAGCTAGTTTCTCCAATGTATCGTTATTTTGTTTCTATTTGGTGGTTTGATATAGTTGAGATTGCATCAAAAATAAATCCATGATTAATTTGAACAATTTATTTAGTTAAATAATTCTTCTGTTCTTGTGCACTATTACCCATTTACAATTATGCTCCTTGGAAATCTAGGGGAAGAATTTATTGATCTAGGCTTGTTGGTAAATTGCATGTCGTAATATAGACTTCCTTAGACATTTTGTGAATTACTATCAATTTTTAGTGTAGGTATTGCTGGATTTAAATATTTTTGATTAAATTTTGCCTGACCAAAGTAAAATTGGTGCCTGTGTGGATTTCACTAACAACAATAAGACCTTTATTATTATGTGGTTCATATTCTTCTCTCTTGACAGATGTCACAACGGTGTATTTGTGTACAATTTAGTCAATTCACTTTTATTTGGCCTCCCATAAATCTAATCAGAGTACAGGTTTCCAGAGGGGAAAACCATTGAATAGAATCCCTTGGGAATCAACATATCAATTACCTTTTCATTCAAACCCAGTTGACGGGAGTGTGCAACGTATGAATTGGCCGTGATTTGTGCTAATAGCTGATGGCTCTGGTGTACCAGGAAACAAACCATGGGTTTGACCTTTGAAGGTCAGGGTGGAAGTCTCAGATTTTCCAAGAACATGCTCATAGAATTCAGGCACCTTGTTAAAACCCAACCAGAAACAGGACAAAAATATGAGATTAATGCAATTCAAAAAAACTAAGAAGTGATCACTAAAAACGAATCTGAATTGGTGTGCATGAGGATGTTGAATGACCTTAGTGTGTATTTTTATTATTGTCCACAGACTTGTGAAGCTCTCCTGTCTGAATATTTTATTATGTAATCTATTTACCCATTGGGAGATAACAACAACATATTTTTGAATGCATATTGCACAGAAACACTTCCATTTTGTACTGAAGCCCTCAAGAGACAAAATAGGTACAAAATCATAAATTCAATGCAGTGATTTATTCTATTCTGTTATAAATCATCGAAGAAGTGTCTCTCACAGGTCTTTTCATTTGTTCTTTATTCTTGTGCCATACATTCTACTGTGCCATATGAGCAAGGCAACACGGGGCAACTCCTGGTTATGCATCAATTTCCATGGGGGGGTAAGCCAGTTATGTTTAATTTACATTGCATCAATTTAAGTATTTGTCTACTATATCTCTTCCCTCCATTATTAGTAACACTGCAGTGACTCTGTTTATTGCTGGAACCCACTGGGAATGGAAAAATAACTCAGACAGGAAAGAAAGTGGGGGAAAAAAGCAAAATGGCATGCAGGATTATGAGCCAGTAATAGTGAACATAGTGCTGCAGTTTAAATGTAACATAAATATATGTTTGATATTAAGCATAGGCAAGTTATTTCAGTCATATTTTTGAGTTGACTAATCTGCACAGAAAATGAAGCAGGAAGTTATAAAAGAAAATAGATTGGATGGGCAGAACGACTGAAAATGGCATTCGATATGGGGAATTGTAAGGTCAACCACTTTGGCTTCAAGAAATCTGTACACTGTCAGTCTGACAGTGGAGCTATTAAACAGCAGTGTACATAAACTACTCAGAAATGTAGGTGTGTGTGGTTAAAAAAATCATAAGGTTTCATGTAGTATTGACCCGTGTCAAGCGTGCAGGTGTTTCAAATGGAGGAAGTAATTATTCATTTGTGCAGACTTCATTAGGCATAGATTCATTAGGATAGTCAAGTCAAGTCAAGGCACTTTTATTTCTATAGCACATTTAAAAAACAACTCTCGTTGGCCAAAGTGCTTTACCTTGGTGGAGGTACTAACGTTATACAACATTGGTTCATAGATGAAGTACATACTTAATACATACATATAGCCCTCCCTCAGAGGACGTCAAGAAAGGCTTGAGAGTAAAGATGAGTTTTAAGTCTCGACTTAAAAGAATCGATGGAGGGGGCAGTTCTGATGGGAAGAGGGATGCTGTTCCACAGTCTAGGAGCTGCAACCGCAAAGGCGCGGTCGCCCCTGAGCTTATGCCTAGACCGCGGGATGGTCAGTAACCCTAAGTTGACCTATCTGAGAGACCTGGAGGTGGTGTGGTGGGTAAGCAGACTTTTGATGTAGGTGGGGGCAAGCCCGTTAAGGGCTTAGTAGACATAAAGAAGGATCTTGAAATTTATTCGGAACCGCACAGGGAGCCATTGGAGAGAGGTCAGAATGGGGGTGATGTGGTCCCTTTTTAGTGTCATCTAGGACCTCTTGTAAAAACTTAACTTGTATCCTTTTCTGTTTAGACATTTGGTGGCTTCTTCTACTGAAGGTTTTAAAACGATTAAAGGTTAAGATAGTAGATTTTATTTCTCGTTGGAATTTCTCAAACTATGGTACATCGGCTTAAAATTAGACCTTGTGCATTTGCTGGTGAAACCAGGAAGTCACTGAAATAGGGTTGTAAAACTCAGGGTGTGATTTTGAAAGGCTGCTTCCTGTTGAATCATGTGACTCTTCTAAGACCATGGTGGAAATAGTTTGTTGTACAGAACTGTGATGAAATTGAGTTCAAAACCAGATAATTAGATCTGAGAAACTATTAGCTGTGAACTGCCTGAATGGAGAACAGAGCGACTGGGACAGTAAAATGGCCCATTTTTGGTCCTTTTGTAAGTAGTATGCTTTTTCTACTAGATCAACAGTATTTGAAATATGGTTTATATGATTCATGACACCATCCTTGGTGTGCCAGTGTTTCTACTAATGTTCCTGACTGAAATTAATGAGTTCACCAACAATTTATATGTCTGTTTTTCATGTATTTAAGAAGAGTGGTAAACGAGCAATAAGTTTTTTACTTCGGAGTGAGGACATGTGCAGCACGAACATTGTGGGCAGAAGGGCCTGTTCCTGTGCAATATGGATTCATGTGTAGGAAGGAACTGCAGATGCTGGTTTAAACTGAAGATAGACACAAGAAGCAGGAGTTATTCAGCATGTTTAAGAAGGAACTGCAGATGCTGGAAAATCGAAGGTAGACAAAAGTGCTGGAGAAACTCAGCGGGTGCAGCAGCATCTGTGGAGCGAAGGAAATAGGCAACATAATTCAGCTTGTCAGGCAGCATCTCTGGAGAAAAGGAACATGTGACGTTTCGGGTCAAGAATTCTACAGTGAAAGCCAGGGGAAAGAGAAATGAGAGATACAGTCAGTGATATAGAGATATAGAATAAATGAATGAAAGAAATGCAAAAAGTAACAATAATGAAGGAAAGGCAGAGACGACAATGGTCCATTGTTGGCTGTGGGCTAGGTGATAACAAGTTACACAGCCAGTGAAACATAACATGACGAGAGTGAAACTAGTACGACGACAAGGGTGGGGGATGAAAAGAGAGGGTATGCAAGGGTTACTTAAAATTGGAGAAATCAATATTCATACCGCTGGATTGTGAGCTGCCCAAGTGAAATATGAGGTGCGTTTCTTCCAATTTGCATTTGGCCTCACTCTGACAGTGGAGGAGGCCCAGGACAGAAAGGTCAGTGTGTGAATGGGAAGGGAAGTTAGTGTTTTGGCAATCACATAGGCCCAGATGGACTGAGCAAAGGTGTGATCTATGATTAATTTAAAACCAGCTACATACAACAGAAGAATCCTGGAACAAATGTGAAGGACATCTAAATTCACATGTATGCACATAGAGGGATGAATGTATCTATAAGTAATGGAACATCTTTTAGTGGTGTTTGTCTGAGAAATGTCTGCCTTGAAATCAAATTTGCATATAAAATGACCAAATTTAGTAAAAGCAGTGTTTTTTTGGCATGAACTGTTCTCACGGCAGGTCCTCCCTGTCTTATGAACAAGTGTTTGGGAGATGGGCAAGATGGATTTGCCGGCTGCTGTAGGGCTGCAGGCATCTCCTGCCGTGCGTGATCTCGATTCACAGCTGCATTTCCGACTTGTGAACTGTTTGGATTACGAACAGTCCTCTGAAACAGAACCTTTGCCATAAATTAGGGAGCTCCTGTGGTACTTAGTAAATTCAATTTCTCATTGTGTGATTGTGTGATGGAGAGATCCATTTATCTTGAAGCAATATGGTACCCTAAATGCTCCAGTTTTGTCTCACTGATAAGCTGCTGGAATAATAGTAGCTGATACTGACATCAAAGTAAAATAGTGAAAAAATAAACCCTCTTGAATGAGCATTGCAGGTATGTTGAAATAGTTATGTTGAAATAATAGATAGAAGAACATCTAGAATTTCTCATGACTAAGAGATAAGGGCCTCTAGAATTTGGTCAAAAAATTGACTTGATGGAGTGGTTTAGAAAGAGAAAGAAGAGAATGCACTCAAAAACAGTTATATTTGAATAAACCATGCATTTTGTATTCAGACCGTTGCAGTAATTGGAATCTTTGGGGGAAAGAAGTTAGAGAGAAACCTGTATTACTAGGAACTGGAGCTCTGTCATGATCAGATGGAAAAATGATCTTACACTGAACTCGAATTAGTAAAGTAAATCCACTGACAGTGAATGCTTCCTCATGGGTTTATCAGACATGAACTGTTTGTCACCTTTCTGCTGAGGATCGTCATCATTTCTTCTAAAAACGACTGATGACATTGGATTTATTTTATTGTATAGAAAACAGGTAATTTCTGTGAGGACTATTGGAAGTCTATGCCACCAACAGAATATAAATACCCAATAAGGCTTTAAAAAGGATAGCATATGTAGAGCCAGTGTCTCTAATGTAGTTCAAAACACAATGCTGGAGGAACGCAGTGGGTCTTTAGTTTAGAGATACAGCATGGAACAGGCCCCTCAGCCAACCCAAGTCCAGGCTGGCCAACAACCACCCATACACTAGTTCTGTGTCCTACACATTAGGGGCAATTTATAGAGGAAATTTAACCTACAACCACACACGTCTTTGAAATGTGGGAGGAAACCAGAGGACCCGGAGAAACCCACGTGGTCACAGTAAGAACATACAAACTCCATGCAGGCAGTACCCATAGTCAGGATCGAACCCGGGCAACATTCTACTGCTGGGCCATTGTGCCGCTGGGTCAGGCAGCATCTGTGGAGGGAATGGACAGGCGATGTTTCCTCCAGCACTTTGTGTTTATATTCAAGATTCCAGGTGTCTCTGATCTACTTCATTGGCCTGCTGGATGGAAGTTGATCAAATCAATACAGACACCTCACGTTTAACGTGGAACTTACGTGCTTGAAAAGCAGTCGGTAATTAAAAAAATGTGTAAATTAAAAATATACACAACTACGCTGTCAGCAGAATATTTGAGCGTTATCCTGAAAATACAAGCGTGTAAATCAAGCTTTGATATTAAGCACGTTATTTTAAAAATGCACAAATCAAACACGCATAAAACGCGTGGTGCTTAATTTTCTTGAGGGAACCTCTCGTCAAATTATATTACTTAGCTATTTTTATTTAACTGTGCTTCTTTATAACAGTAAAATTCTGCTCCTAATCAAATTTTGAAGAATCACTCTTTCCACTATCGCACTTTCATTTGATGTTAGCATGGTAGCATAATTTGGGGAGTCTGAAGAAGGGTCAAAAGGTCACCCATTCCTTCTCTCAGAGATGCTGCCTGTCCCGCTGAGTTACTCCAGCATTTTGTGTCTTTCTTCGGTGTAAACCAGCATCTGCAGTTCCTTCCTACACTGTATAATGTTTCATTTTTTAATGGAATTAAGGACTCCACTGTTAACACTTTTACTCAACATTACTTGATAGATTTTAGCAAATCCTCTGCTTGTATTACTGCAGTCCCAATGATGAAATATTCCCAAGTACTATTAGTAGGAATTTCAAGAACACTGAAGAAACAACAATTTATTTTGAGATTTGTAGACCTGTTAGAATCTGGGGGGAGTTGTTAAGAATTTGGGGTGAAGTGGGTGCTTTCTAATAAGCGAGTTCGGTATTCCAAAAAACATAAGGAATTATGGAATTTGTCAAAGGTCACTTGTGATAAACATTATCGGCAACTGTGCTGCTGCATATATATACAGACCTGCGTTTCATCCGTAGTCAGGCTCGAGCCCGGATCTCCTGCGCTGCAAGCGCTGTTCAATTGCAACTGGACCGTCCACGTCCCCTCCCCAGTGTCCCATCCCTGTCTGGGGGTGGCCGTAGATGTCCGGGGTGACCCTGGACTGACGAGACACCGGCCCGGAGCAGTGACAGCCCAGGCTTACAGCCAGTGCGGAGAAGAAGCGCTAACTCCAGCTCAGCTCTGCCTGTCCCGCCGGGTTAAACGACAGCCCTGGACTGACGGGACACTGGCCCGGAGCAGTGGAGTTAGCGCTTCTTCTCCGCGCTGGCTGTAAGCCTGGGCCGCCACTGCTCCGGGCCGGTGTCCCGTCAGTCCTGCGCTGTCGGTTAACCCGGTAATACACCATTGTAATGGATATAGTAATCAATTTTGTTGAATGGATGAGAAGATTGTGCTCATTTAACGTTGTTTAAATATTTTCATATCATAATAGATTCCAATTAAAACACAAAATACTTGTTCTATAACTTTAGGATAAGCGTTCAACTAAGAAAACCAAGCCCAAAACCAATTATCTAACTAAATACACCAACATAATAAATGATTCCATATGCAAAAAACCCCCAGCTTACCTACATATTTAGAAACCACAATAAGGAGCGAAGAAGACCATACACTTCATTAAAGCCACATTGGCAAATGAAAGTTATTGATTCATACATCAGGATTACTCTAAAGTGGAGGAACTTTGCTTACTACTTTACATTCATTGAGATTGGTAGAAGAGATTTCAAACCCTGTGAGATGTTGCCCTCTCTAAATATAGCATTGCTTCTGATTGATTAAAGTTATGACAATCTCACTTAGTGAGATAAACAAATGTTGCCCTTTCAAAGTAGGGACACGACCCAAAACCTGGTCTATCATTGTTCCACAGAGAATGCTGTCTGACCGGCTGAGTTACTCCAGCACTTAGTGTATTTTTTTTGTCAACCAGTATCTGCAATTTCTTGTGTCTAAATTTTGCCCATTACCAGTTTACTCAGGAAAGTTCAGTCAAGGCGTTAATGGATTGCTTAATTAGGTTGCAAACTCCTAATGCCAAGCAAAAATGAGATCAGTAAAGAATGAAAAGAGCATAAAAAAACAATAGTGCCCATTATAGCAACAATGCTGGGCCCATGTAAAATCTATCGACATAACGGCTTGTCAACGTCACCAATTCAAGATATATGTTCTATATGCTGATTATCCTGTGCTCAGTTATAATGGATTGGTATTATCACTTGTTCTTCATGGATTCTGATGTGTGAGTGCACAACTGCATACCAATGTAGAAAAAACAAAATGAGTATCTGTGCAGCATCTGTGGAGAACATGTATAAGATGGAGTTTCTTCAAACTCGCCCAACCATGCTCTCCAGGAGGTACACAAAAATGCTGGAGAAACTCAGCGGGTGCAGCAGCATCTATGGAGCGAAGGAAATAAGTAACGTTTCGGGCCGAAACCCTTCCTCATGCTCTGTCCCAACCTGAAACTATACCTATCCATGTTCTCCAGAGTTGCTGTGTGATTCGCTGAGTTATTCCAACACTTTGTGTCTTCTTTTGTAAACCAGTATCTGCAGTTCCATATTTCTACTGAAAACATGAATTTAGTTTTGTTACAATTTCAGGAAAATAACATTAATCTTTAACTGAAAATTAAATTTAAATTGGAAGAAGCCCACGAGCAAGCAAAATATGAGGTGCTGTTTGGCCTCACTCTGACAATGGACGAGGCCCAGGACAGAAAGGTCAGTATGGGTAGGGGAGCTAAACGTTTTTGGTAACTGGGAGATTGTGTAGGCCAAGACTAAGCAAAGGTATTCAGCGAAACATCAAGTCTAGAGAGTTTATTGTCATGTGTCCCAGATAGGACAATGAAATTGTTACTTGCTGCAGCACAACAGAATATGTAAACACAATACAGAACAGGAGATAAAAGTTCAGTGTGTCTATATACCATAGACCATATATATATATACAATAAATAAACAGATAAAGTACAATAGGCTGTTATTGTTCAGAGTTTGTTTGATGGCGAGTTTAATAGCCTGATGGCTGTGGAGAAGAAGCTGTTCTTGAACCTGGATGTTCCAGATTTCAAGCTCCTGTACCTTCTTCCCGATGGCAACGGAGAGATGAGTGTGTGGCCAGAATGGTGTGGGTCTTTGATGATGTTGGTAGCGTTTTTGAGGCAGCGACTGTGATAGATCCCTTTGATGGTGGGGAGGTCAGAGCCGATGATGGACTGGGCAGTGGTCACAACTTTCTGCATTCTTTTCCGCTCCTGGATGTTCAAGTTACCGAACCAAGCCACGATGCAACCAGTCAGTATGCTCTACTGTGCACCTGTAGAAGTTCGAGAGAGACCTCCTTGACATACCGACTCTCCGTAATCTTCTCGGGAAGTAGAGGCGGTGATGTGCCTTGTTTATAATTGCATCAGTGTGCTGGGACCAGGAAAGATCTTCGGAAATATGCACGCCCAGGAATTTGAAGTTTTTGTCCCTTTCCACCATGGTCCCATTGATATAAACGGGATTGTGGGTCCCTATCCTTCCCCTTCCAAAGTCCACAATCAGTTCCTTGGTTTTGCTGGTGTTGAGAGCCAGGTTATTGTGCTGGCACCATTTGGTCAATCGGTCGATCTCACTTCTATACTCTGACTCGTCACCATCAGTGATTCGTCCCACAACAGTGGTGTCGTCGGCGAACTTGATGGAGTTCGCACTATGTCCGGCTACACAGTCATGAGTATAGAGTGAGTACAGCAGGGGGCAAAGCACGCAGCCTTGAGGTGCTCCCGTGCTGATTGTTAACGAGGATGACACATTTCCACCAATACGGACAGACTGTGGTCTGTGGTTGAGGAAGTCGAGGATCCAATTGCAGAGGGATGCGCAGAGAACCAGATCTGAGAGCTTTGTAACCAGCTTGGATGGGATGATGGTATTAAACGCCGAGCTGTAGTGTATGAATAACAGCCTGACATATGAGTTTTTGTTGTCCAAGTGGTCCAGAGCGGAGTGGAGAGCCAGTGAGATCGCATCCACCATTGACCTGTTGTGGCGGTAAGCGAACTGCAGTGGGTTGAGGTTTGTGTCGAGGTAGGAGTTGATATGAGCCATAATCAACTTCTCAAAGCACTTCAACACCACAGACGTTAGTGCTACTGGTCGATAGTCATTGAGGCACGTCACCTTGCTCCTCTTGGGCACTGGTATTATTGGTGCCCTTTTAAAGCAAGTGGGAACCTCAGACCTCAGAAGTGAGAGGTTGAAAATGTCCGTATAAATTCCCGCCCGTTGGTCCGCACAGGTTTTTAGAACACGACCGGGTATACCATCAGGTCCAGGCGCTTTCCGAGGGTTCACCCCCCTAAAAGATCTTCTGACGTCGGCCTCTGTGATTGTGACTGAAATACCATCACGGCGAATGGGGGCTCGGGAAGGCACATCAGTGTTCTCCCTATCAGTGTTCTCCCTATCAGTGTTCTCCCTATTATAGCGGAACATAACAGTCTATTTTCAGCAATTAAACTAGTTCTTAAATTGCAGTTGTGTAGGATTATATGCAAATTTAAATTATTCACTGAAAGAACCTTACCCTTGTCAAAGTGGATAATTGTATCTACTGCATCGAGTTGTACGTGGTAACTATCAAGTACCGTAATCCTGTAAATAGTGTCCACATAAGCAATGTTATAAATAAATGTTTTCATATCCTTCATGTCAATGTTCTTAAAGAAACATTTTCAAGAAGTGAAACTGCAGTTTGCACATTTACTTTAATCTCAATATTGGTGCCCTAATGATTTTTTTCTTTTCCATCTGAGATCAGTTTTCCATTTGTGTGGAGATTGTGTTTGCTAACTGCAGTGGATAAAAAATGCTGCAGCTGAAATGTCTGTGCATCCGTCAAGCAATACCATCATGTATATTCATTTCTCAATGCATCTTCAGATATACATTGTCAAAGATAATTTGTTGGAAAATCCCTCTGATCCCCTACGTTTTGTTGAAGTTGTCAACAAGCTGCCAAAAATTAGAACATTCTTCTCAGATAGCTTGCTTTGGTTTATTCTGGGATTTGCATGGCCTCTGATTTCATCTAATTGGTCATGATGTTTATGACAACAATCAAAATTACTTTTGATGTGTGTTGCATTGCACCAAGGCCTAGTTTCCCAGAACACTTCCCTGCCATCAACAGATCCAGACCAGCTTCAACATAGAGTGCTGTGCTCACCACCATGTTACTATGAGCAATGTAATGTGTTCAGTGTTTCAAAGCATTTCTGCATTTCAGGTAAACATCCCTTTTTAGTATGAAAACCAGTAAACCTGATCATTATCATAGGAATTGGTTTGTGTCTTTGATGAAAGAAAAGGTCTTTTTGTGAAGGTGTGTCTTGAAATATTTAGTGGACTCCTCTTTTAGGACTCCTATTTTAGAAGGACATACCTCCTCCCCCTCCTTATCCTCAGAAGTCCAGAAAAATAATGGTTACAGTTTACACAGATTTTTGATTTCAGTGATTCAGTGGTACTTTATTGTCACGTACTGAGACAGTTAAATTCTCTGTTTTGCCTACAATCCAGTAAAATCATATACATGAACACAATCACACACAAGTACAAGTGTAACGACTGTGCAAGAATAGATATCTTTGAAATTTGCTGCTAGAATGGCCAACCAATTCAAAGTCAAAATTCACTCCCAACAGAATGTTCAGATCTATGCTGATTTAATGTATATACTAATATTGCCACCCAATAGTAGCTACCTTCCATTTGTGCATCTGCTTTGCAGAGGCCAGCTTGTTAATATTTCTTGAAGGCTCGGAAAGGGGGGACTTAATCAAAACGATAGCAGGCAGCCTTGGAAGCCTTACCCCATTACTCAAACCTCACGTCAAAAACCTTGGCGTGATATTTGACTCAGCGTTGAAATTTGACTAAGAAGTCAATGCCGTGGTAAGAGCTAGCTTCTTCCAGCTTCGGACGATAGCTAAAATAAAACAATTCCTCCAGTTTGACGATCTCGAAAAGATCATCCACACATTTATCTCCTCCCGGCTCGATTACTGCAACTCCTTTTACACTGGCATCAGCCAATCTTCCCTGTCTCGCCTGCAACTGGTCCAAAACGCCGCAGCGAGACTCCTGACGGGCACCCGAAAAAGGGACCACATCACCCCAATTCTGGCCTCTCTCCACTGGCTCCCTGTGCGGTTCCGAATAAATTTCAAGATCCTTCTTTATTTTTACAAAGCCCTTAACGGGCTTGCCCCCACCTACATCAAAGTCTGCTTACCCACCACACCACCTCCAGGTCCCTCAGATCGGCCGACTTGGGGTTGCTGAACATCCCGCGGTCTAGGCATAAGCTATGGGGCGACCGCGCCTTTGCGGTTGCAGCTCCTAGACTGTGGAACAGCATCCCTCTTCCCATCAGAGCTTCCCCCTCCATCGACTCCTTTAAGTCGAGACTTAAAACTCATCTTTACTCTCAAGCCTTTCTTGACGTCCTCTGAGGGAGGGCTATATGTATGTATTTATGTATGTACTTAATCTATGAACCACTGTTGTATAATGTTAGTACCTCCACCAATGTAAAGCACTTTGGTCAACGAGAGTTGTTTTTTAAATGTGCTATAGAAATAAAAGTGACGACGACTTAATCAGGTTTGCTATGGAAGGTGACTTTCTTGCTTCACTCATTAAAATTTGAATTTCGGGTATTGGTGTTGGTGGAACTAGTGTTTTAGGTTGAGCTGAATAAATAATGGGCCTGTCCCACTTAGGCGACTTTTTAGGCGACTGCAGAATCGCCACATGTTCGTGGGTGGTTGCCGGGGAGTCGTCTTCATGGTCGTGAGGAGTCCTTCATGGTCGTGAGGAGTTCCTGCATTCTGAAACATGTTGAAAAATTAGCGGCGACTAGAATGAAGCCGCCATGGAGAGTAGCGAGAATTCTCGTGCCGTAGTTGGGTCGCCAGGAAGTCCTAGTGGGTTGCCAGGAGGTCGTAGGTTCTCGTATGTTCTTGTAAGTTGTAGCCGGTGCTGACCGGTGAATTTCATTAGTTCATTGTGGAAAATAAACGTAAGCAGTAGTTTTCAGAACCAAGGATAACCGACCGGTAATGTTAATGTCCGCTGAGATTCACTGCCGAGTATCTCTGGCTTCTTAAAAATTGTCTCCATACCTTCTCCCCCCTCTCCCCCCCTCCTCTTTTAAAGGACTTACCGTGCTTTACCGTGTTTTAACTGTCACTGTGCTTTAACCGTCTTAATTACAGCGCCAACCTTCCTGGTCATCGTGGTGTGTGTCTGTATTACCTTGGCTTTGCACCATGGGAATTTCATTCAGACAGCGCTCTCCCGCTTGCCCTGTCCCCCGCCTGCTCAACGGGCTGGTGAAGGAAGCTGTGTGTGTGTGTGTGTGTGTCTCTCTCTCCCCCTATCTCTCTCTCTCTTCGTCTTCGTTCCACTCTGACAGTCACCGTTCCAGTTGCCGGGTATTCGGGCGACTGTCGGCAACTTGACAGTCGCCGGCAGTCGCCTGAAATATCACCAAAGTGGGACAGGCCCATAAGATTTATTGTGGAAAAAGAGAAATACTGGGGCCATGTGTTTGTCACCACCATTTTTCTGAGTTCATTATGGATGGATTTATGGAATGTGCATATGCATAGATAGATTGGTTTAAATCATGGAAGATTATCACTGTACTACTTTTGCCCCACCAGTGGCAATTGTTTGTAAGCCTCAGAATTTTCTCTCCAATCTCTCTGACTCTTTTTTGGCATGTGATTTTATCACTTTGACTAAGCTTTTCAGAACTGATCTTGCTATCTCTTGGTTTGGATCAGTATTAAAATTTCCCTGGTTACACATTTGTGAAATTGATTGAGGTAGTTCTTCAGATTAAAGGGGCTAAATAAATCGAAGTTGTTGTACTTCCTTGTGAGAAAAAATGATTTATTTTGTGATCATGTAGGCCTAAATGTCGAGATATTGAATTATAAACAGAAAGATAAAATTCTTAAAATATACACAGCAGGACTGGCAGCATTTGTGGCGAAAGAAGAACATTTAATGTTTCTGGCTGATCAGAGTGGCTCTGAAAGGTCACAAACTTGTAGTTAATTCTTGTTTCTGTCTAAATATGGTACCCCATTAAGCATTTTCAATTATATTTTGCATTTTATTCGCACTTTGTGTGTCTACGGATCTACGGACATGATAGTATCTTGAGAACAAACTCATTCAAGACAAACATTTGCTGAAAGCACATTTTTAAAGCGCTTAGGCCCAAATCCATTCCATGGAAGCACAGTAAAAAATTCTAATACTTTATCCTGAGCTCTGATTTTCTGTGGTGAATGTTGAGAGCTGTAAAAATTTAACGGGATCGGTCAAAGTCAGTATGGATTTGTGAAGGGGAAATCATGCTTGGCTATTTTTCTGTAATTTTTTGAGGGTGTAACAAGTAGAATGGATAAGTAGCAATGTTACAAAATTTTGAGATTTTAAAAATAAAGTCTGCAATTTATCCCATCAGATAAAGCATAAAAAGAAGTTTAATTTGACACCTAATTCACTTTCATATCTTCAGTATTAAAGAAGTTATGGCCATTTTCATACTCGGAAATTAGCATCTTGTTCCCTATTGCTTTTCCATTGACTTAACACAAAAGCTGTGATCGAGGACAGTTAAAAGCCCATAACTTTCTTGAAAATTAAGATAACTGAAAGAAATTTTCAGTTATTATAGATTGAAGCATTCTGAAAAAAAATATGAAACAATCTTACTTAGAAGACATGAAAGTAAAGCATATAATTAGTTAGTTACCTAATTGTAGCTAATTACAAAATTCAATTACTAGATCTAATCTATCAATTTCTTAAGAATAGATTAACATTTTTAAATACCTAAGTGTCCAAATAACATTCACACAATAATTCACAATATAACATCATTTTTAAATCTCATTTTCATGAATTTACAGGCCAAATGGAAGGAATTGAATGTTTAATACCTGTAAATTAATGGGCATTTAAATCATCTTGTGAGTGAGGTTTTCTGGAACGCGATCTTTTGGAACGTTCATTTGCGGTGAATTTAATCCCGTATTGGCATGAAAAATACTGCCGTTAATTCGGGGAATAAAATCACCGTGTCGCATGAAAAAATGTGAATTAAAGGCTTCTTAAGAAGCACTTTTATACATTTAAAGAAACCACTTTCGTTTACCTGTCCCGTGTGTGAAATCCGTCCCCGTTATCGGCTTTTAAAATTACTCCAGCGCTGACATTGACGATTTAATAAAAATAAAAAATACACAAAAGGCCACTAGGAACGATTCTTCAGCCAACGCTTGAACTCCAACAAAATATTAACCAGGACAAGGGAGGAGAAACCCGCGTTTTAACCCCGCCCCCCCCTTAAAGGCGCCAAAATCGTGCACACGGCCAGTGACAGAATTACAGCGCGACTGAAGGTAAGTTTTGTAACATACCTAGGATAAGGAAGAGCCAGTGGATGTGGTGTATCTGGACTTTCAAAAAGTCTTTGACATGGTCCCACACAAGAGATTAGTGTGCAAAATTAGGGCACAAGGTGTTGGCGGTAGGGTATTGACATGGATAGAGAACTGGTTGGCAGACAGGAAACAAAGAGTAGGAATTAACTGGTCCTTTTCAGAATCGTTAGCTCGTGTGTGAGACGACGTATAGCTCACTGTTAGCTTCTGTCGTCATTTAACATGTTGACAGAATTGGTCGCCCGACGTGTCACAGAGTGCATCGTGTCGTCGTTTCTGGGGCTCGCCACAAGGAGGCTTCTGTCATGATCCCCCCTTTCAGAATGGCAGGCAGTGATTAGTGGGGTGCCACAAGGCTCGGTGCTGGGACCACAGATGCTTACAATATATATTAACGATTTAGACGAGGGAATTAAATGTAACATCTCTAAGTTTGCGGATGACACAAAGCTGGGTGGCAGTGTGAGCTGCGAGGAAAATGCTATGAGGCTGCAGTGTGACTTAGATAGGTTGGGTGAGTGTCAGATTAGGAAAAGGGGAGGTGCAATGAGACCTGGGTGTGCTTGTACATCAGTCACTGAAAGTAAGCATACAGGTACAGCAGGCAGTGAAGAAAGCTAATGGCATGTTGGCCTTCATTGCGAGAGGATTTGAGTTTAGAAGCAAGGAGATCCTACTGCAGTTGTACTTGGTGAGACCGCACCTGGAGTATTGTGTGCAATTTTGGTCTCCAAATTTGAGGAAGGACATGATTGCGATTGAGGGAGTGCAGTGTATGTTCACCAGGTTAATTCCCGGGATGGCGGGACTGACATATGATGAAAGAATGGGTCGACTGGGCTTGTATTCGCTGGAATTTAGAAGAATGAGAAGGAATCTTATAGAAACATATAAAATTCATAGAGGATTGGACAGGGAAGATGCAGGAAAAATGTTCCCGATGTTGGGGGAGTCCAGAACCTTGGGTCACAGTTGAAGATTAAGGGGTAGGGTATTTAGGACTGAGATGAGGAAAAACTTTTTCACCCAAAGAGTTGTGTATCTGTGGAAGTCTCTGCCACAGAAGGTAGTGGAGGCCAATTCACTGGATGTTTTCTAGAGAGAGTTAGATTTGGCTCTTCGGCGTAAGGGAATCGAGGGATATTGGGTACTGATTTTGGATGATCAGCCATGATCATATTGAATGGCGGTGCTGGCATGAAGGGCCGAATGGCGTACTGCTGCACCTGTTTTCTATGTTTCTAAACCATTGTTTATTTGTGACCGTTCTTTGGTTGGTATATTTATTATCTCTCCAGGGTCGCCTTGAGATTAAAATTGATTTCCTGCATAGAAATTACTGAATTTCTAGAGATACATTGTTGGGAATTTTATCCATCTCCTGTATATATCTTTGTTTCTTGAGTTAAAGGAAAATATTGGAGATGTAGGGCTATTTGTGATAGCCTACAATCATTCTTGAGAGCATAGAGAACTGTGATTATAGACCATCTGGATCAATGGTAGCAGGGAATAAAACATGTAGTTAAAGTGAAGATACCTCTCAAATGTGCAAAATTGGTAACCCTAGGTTAGTGTAATCTGGTTATGTCATGATTACATACTATGATTCCTCAGAGTTAACATTGTTTGTAATTTCAGCAACGAATTGGTGTATTTCATTAAGCAATCAGCTGTAAATCATTAAAAGCCTTTGTTTCCATGAAATTCAAATCTTCATTGTGTTACTCAATGCAGTGTCCAAGTTAACTTGCCGCATAGGGAGTTTTACTATGCAAAAAAAAGTGGAAAGGCTGTATTAATGAAAAGAACATTTTAAATTGAAATTAGGAACTTGAAGACAAAAATTCCATCATTAAACAGCTGTCTGATTGGAGAAGTTGCTTCACTACTGCATATTTCTGGGGTGATAGTGTATAGTAGAGTAACTTCGGACACAAGGAAAGGAAGTTTCATCTTTCACAACAGACGTGAAGATCCGATCATGGTATTTTTGTCATCAATATTGTTTTGCACCTGTGGTAATCATCACAGCAAATAGAAGCCATGAAGCTTTTAAGATGCAGTTATCTTTTTGAAGTGCATGCGGTGAGAAACATCAGGAAAACTGCTTCAAGCTTTGCCGAATTACATTTTTTTTGTATAAGCAGTTTTGCTAAATTCAAATAGACATGAACAAAAGTAAACCAACACACTGCAGCATTCTAGCTTTAAAACTCTTCTGACCATGTAATTTGGTTAAAACCTGCTCCTCGGAATAACATTGTTTAGGAGAAAATCAGAAGGTGTCTTGGGCATCCCTTTGAGATTTCAATGTTGGATATAATTATTCTACCAGCTGTAATGCATTAAAATCCTGGCAACCATGAAGTTCAAATCTTTGCCGTACTTTAATGTGTTTAGCTGTGCCATTCATAGTTAATCCAATTCATAAATACTCCAGCTTGCCTAGCGTTAATCAGAAATCTTTAAAGAATGTGGAATCCTGGAGCTTATTCCGACACATTGCATATAGGCAGGAATAATTTTATATATTGCTAGACTACAAAGAGCAAAGGAGCAAAGGGAGGCTAGATGATACCTGGAAGACAAGATGGTTACTGCAGATGAACTAGATGTGGACCATGATGGATGATATATAGGCAAACGTAACACGTTGATTTGATTAGGGCATTATTCGTTGCCTGAAAGCTTGAATGCGCTTTAACCATGTATGTAGCCTTGTGTGGACACTGGAGCCATTATTTCTACAATTAAATTGGTGACAGCTTCATTTTGATACTCCTAAATCCATCCATCATGTAGCAGATGATGGAAGCTTCCATTGGAATATAGATGGAAGCTCCAGACAGACAAGTGATCCACTGGAAACTCCAGTTACTTCCTTATACATTTGTTTCTTTATTGAACCTGTTATTTCCAGCAATTTTGAAACTATGATGACACTGGAGTGATTTATTCTTCAGCAACTGAAGAATAGTATTCTTCAGCAACTAAATTGCTGGCTGCTTGATACACTGCTGCAGTGGTTCTGTGGAGAAATAACTCTAATCCTCTACCAAACAAGGACAGAGAGTGCTGGAGTAACTCTGCGGGTCAGGCAGCATCTCTGGAGAACATAGATAGGTGACGTTTCACAGAGTGCTGGAGTAACTCTGTGGGTCAGGCAGCATCTCTGGAGAACATAGATACGTGAACTTTCAGGTTGTGACCTTATTTCGGACTGGAGAATGCTCCCAATTTGAAACGTCATTAATCCATGTTCTCCAGAGATGCTACTTGACCCACTGAGTTACTTCAGCACTTTGTATCTTTATTTTCTAAACCAGCATCTGCAGTTCCTTGTATTTCCTTCTATTCTCCAATTTTGACAATGCCCTCAAAGTTGTTGCCTGTCGTTTAGATTGGTGTCTGTGGTGAGAGAATGCAGTCAGAAGCCATCCAAACCTTGAGCTGTTTGCATTAAACTTTCAGCCCCGTCTATACCACACCTGTTTCAACGGGAAACCATGGAGTAAGGGGTGAGCATGGTGTAAGGTCAGTAGTCTGAGGCAGGCACCAAGGGAATGCATAAGAATAATTACAAATGATGGTATTATTCTACACTCGCTGAATACAATTCCCATCCTTTTGTCTTTGTGGTTGGTATTGAACAAAAATTGTCATTAGCCTTGGGGCTTTACTTATGGAGAGTACTGAAGAGTATTGTTCAATATTTTTTTGGAGCTGTAAAGAACTTGACCTGACATGCACTTTGGAAATAATTTAATAGTTTGCAAAGTTAGAAGTGGAGCACCTCTCTAGGCAGCCTATCTAGCCTCCAGAATTCACTTGTAACCACAGTAATTATCAGGCTGATACTGGTAATTTTCTGATCAATGGTAATTTGGGGATATTTCTATTGGGAGAATGAGCAGTGGCAGTGTTGTTGAATGATAGGTGGAAATTTACAAATCTCCTGTGCTGCACGCTTGTGTGCTGTACTAAGTTACTTAACATTTCGAATCCAAATGTTAATTTGCAATCTGTGCATTGAGGGTACAGATTGCATCATTGTGACTGTCCTGGTTAACAGGCCTTCAAATGAATCTCAGGGTTAGGAGAACCACAGGGTTGGGAGAGATGCTTTAACGCTATCTGGAGGACCTCACTGTCACCTGTCTACTGCCATGTTCATCTCTCGGTTCTTGAACAGGCAAGAGTTGTGTCTTTACAATCGACTGCTATTGTTGAACAAGCTCTGGGTTTGCATGAGGATCCCTGAGCATTGCATGACCATGGTTGATTGGTCTATGGATCTTCAGGAAGCCTGCAATCCTGGCACGGTCCACCACTTTCCTTAAGGAGAATAGGACAATTCCTTTTTTTTGTGTGGAGAGTATCCTTGATGTCTCACATTTGTGTACTGTAAACTTGGAAAGGCAGCACTCATACACACACCTTGCCTGGAAAGGTACCGAGGTTTACAAGTTCACAGTGATAGCGCCCTTCATTTCTACAAATAGCTCAACACTGATTTAGATCCCTTCAAGATGTATGAGTGTGGGGGTTGATCCCGTTGTTAACATCTGTGACTGTTAAATAGGATACTAAACAACTGTCTGAAGAAGGGTCTCGACCCGAAACGTCACCCATTCCTTCTCTTCAGAGATGCTGCCTGTCCCGCTGAGTTACTCCAGCATTTTGTGTCTATCTTCGGTTTAAACCAGCATCTGCAGTTCCTTCTAACATATACTAAACAACTATGTTTCGTTCTCCATAGATGCTACTTGACCTTTGAGTATCTCTAGCATTTTCTGTTTTTATCCCTGCAAGTAAATCCTTGTGTCCTGTGTATGCTTCACTTTGATTATGAATTGCACATCCAGTTTCTCAGGAGAGATGTCAACTGGGTGTGACAATAGGTGCAGGAGCAGGCCATTTGGCCCTTCGAGCCAGCACCGCCATTCAATGTGATCATGGCTGATCATCCACAATCAGTACCCCGTTCCTGCCTTCTCCCCATATCCCCTGACTCCGCTATTTTTAAGAGCCCTATCTAGCTCTCTCTTGAAAGCATCCAGAGAACTGGCCTCCATCGCCCACTGAGGCAGAGAATTCCACAGACTCACAACTCTCTGTGAGAAAAAGTGTTTCCTCGTCTCCGTTCTAAATGGCTTACTCCTTATTCTTAAACTGTGGCCCCTGGTTCTGGACTCCCCCAACATTGGGAACATGGATTCTGGACTCCCCCAACATCGGCAACTGGATAGAAGTCACCAATGCATTGTCATCATGCTTCATGCATGGTAGCAATGTCCAGATGGAAGTGCATGATTCAAAGTTGAATTATATCCTACGTGCTGGGAGTTCCCACTGTGATTTGGGGATCAGTTTTACAGCCTGATCCAATCATTTAGTGCATAATGTGTAGGAAGGAACTGCAGATGCTGGTTTAAACTGAAGATTGACACAAAAAGCTGGAGTAACTCAGCGGGGCAGGCAGCATCTCTGGAGAGAAGGAATGGGTGACGTTTCGGGTCGAGACCCTTTCTGAACATGGGCCTCAACCCGAAACATCACCCATTCCTTCCCTCCAGAGATGCTGCCTGTCCCGTTATGTAGTGCGTAATAATCCATCCACATAACGTACCAGATTAATGAATTTCTAATGTTTTGATTTCAACTTCCAAATGCTAAATGTTCGTCTACAGTCAGATTTTAGAAGATGTCAATAAGGAATACAAGTGACTGGCACTTCAGTCAGGAAATGTTGAGGACTCCGGGTTGAAGTGTGTACACAATGCTCGCAGCCACCCGAGCTGCTTCTATCCCCGGCTTCAATGCGGTGGCTTCGCGCCCGGAGAGCTGCAGCAGCGGTGAGTGAGTGAGTTACTGGCATTATCCCCGACCCCCTCCTTCTCAACACTCCTGCCCTCCCCGCAACTTTACCCCTGGCACAAACTCTCCACACGCTGTGAAAGGAACTCTCCCCCCAATTGGTCCCTTGAACAAGTGTTGTCATTCAATAAGATGACAACTGATACAACTTTTCCCTGTGCTCCCGTTTTCCCCACCATCTCTCCACCTGCCATCACCCTTCACCCCCCCTCAACCCCCCCCCACCACCCATTCAGTAATTCAGAATAAAGGAGACTTGGAAGCCTTGGGCAAATTGAATTGTTACTGTCTTTATTTTTATTTTTTATTTTTACGGAGAGAACAATCTGCGCATGCGCGGTTTAAGTTTTTTTTTAAAAGCCTACTGACTGCCTACCCTGAGTAATTACACACGGCACGTGCCTGGTCCACGCCAACGAACCCCATACCCAAGCACTATTCTACAGACTAGGGACAATTTATAAATTACAGAAGCCAATTAACCTACAAACCTGCACGTCTTTGGAGACAGACAGCACCCATAGTCAGGAACAAACCGTATGGCAGCAATTCTACCGCGGCGTCTCTGTGCTGTCCAAATTGATGTAATTATACCAAAGGTATTTAATATTTAAAAATTGGAATATATTTAATATTGCAAAATATGTGCAAATGCATATTGGAAGCATAATGGCAGATGCAATTAAAAATGAAGGGAATCAAAAAATATTAGTTGAGATTGTAGATGCACGATCTCACCAGAAAGCAAGGGCATCATCGTACATGTCAACATTTATTATTGTGTAATAAACATGCTGGGGAAATGCCAATTAGCCAGACAAATAGAATGCTAATGTAATGAAATGATATTCTATGACCTTGAAGATGCTTTACAAAGTACTAATAATTGGGTTACCAAGAGGATTGAATGTTTTTGCTGTGCCACTTGTTCATTAAATGTTGGCATCTTATTGATGTGGTTGAGGACAAAGCACAGCAGAAGTCCTGCAAATACAGACAAAGACTGCTCCCACTGTGGACAGTGAATGCCTATTTGTGGCTGTTGAGATAAGCAAGAGTGTAAGAGGCTGCTGGTGGGGAGAGCAAATAGAAACATGGGAACTAGAATAGACTCTTCAGCCCCGAGAATGTCCTGTCTTCATAACATGATGGCTGATCTATATCTTATGGAACATCAAATCACTTTGGTTCGAGGATGGAAATAATACACGGGCACAAAATGATTCTCTGAATGGGATGGGGGATTGTTGGATTTGTAACAATGCAATGAAACCATGTATTATGTCCTCTTGCAAAAGCAGATAAAATCTCAATAGAGAAAAGCAGTACCTTTGACAGAGCAGTTATGTTCCTCATTGCTGCACGGAAATGTAAGCTTATATGTAAATATAATGAACACTGATGTGTTTAGTGATCTAGCAAGGTGAGCATCATTCACTCTGCATATTCGGTTCTGAACAGAATTACTGGCCATGTCATCTTCATTGAGATCATGATATCTAGATGCTTCACTTGCAGTCATACTTTCAAAGATGGTTCATTGTACTGGAAAAAGCATTTAATGTACAAAAACACGTCTGTTGCATAACAGGATTTATACTTTATTTTACATTGGCATGCCTTTGATTTTCTTCAATGCGTACAAATTTTGGATGTTATACTGTTTACACTGTTGTACTTTTCCACATACCATGGAGACTTTTCTAGGCACAATACTGGGCTACATTGTGTTGGCCCAGTCCACTTGTACAAGGGGCCTCTGCAGACTGTTTAGTCCTACTCTTATCCAAGAGGATTATCTCCTTGGCTATCCTTGTACATCAGTCACTGAAAGTAAGCATACAGCAGGCAGTGAGGAAAGCAAATGGCATGTTGGCCTTCACAGCAAGAGGATTTGAGAATGAGAGTAAGGAGGTCCTACACTCAACTATACGTGTACAGGGCCCAGGTGAGACCGCACCTGGAGTATTGTGTGCAGTTTTGTTCTCCTAGTTTGAGGAAGGACATTCTGGCTATTGAGGGAGTGCAACATGCGTTCCCCCGGTTAATTCCCGGGATAGCGGGATTGACATATGATGAAAGAATGGATCAATTCGGCTTATATTCACTGGAATTTAGAAGGATGACTGGGGATCTTATAGAAACATATAAAATTATTAATAGATTGGACAGGCTAGATGCAGGAAAAATGTTCCTGATGTTGGGGGAGTCCAGAACCAGGAATCACAGTTTAAGAATAAGGGGTAGGCGATTTAGGACTGAGATGAGGAGAAACTTTTTCACCCAGAGAGTTGTGAATCTGTGCAATTCTCTGCCACAGAAGGTAGTGGAGGCCAATTCATTGGATGTATTCCAGAGAGTGTTGGATATAGCTCTTAGGGCTAACGGAATCAAGGGATTTGGGGAGAAAGCAAGAATGGGGTACTGGTTCTGGATGATCAGCCATGATCATATTGAATGGCGGTGCAGGCTCGAAGAGCCGAATGGCCTACTCCTGCACCTATTTTCTATGTTTCTATGTTTAGTCCTACTCTTATCCAAGAGGACTATCTCCTTGCAGTCCTATGGAGGCCTGGATATCAATAGCACTTTGACTGGCTCAATGTAGAAGCCATACCAAAACATGGAACCTGGATTATATTTTTACTACCTATATTTCTAAATGTATTGATGACCCACGTGAAATTTGTTCATGACCCGATGTGTGAGATTTATTCATGACTCCGTGTGGTCCATACACCTTATGGCTTCCAGGGTGTACGACCCAGTGCCATAAATATTTGCTAACCATCTAAAGTGGTGGCACATGAAAGCACTGACATCATGCTCGTACTCATGGCCACACTTGTAGTAGTCTGCAGTGCTGCTGTAAGTACTAAAATAATTCATTTCAGTAATCCCCTTCATACTTGTAATATTGAACAAGAAGGAAAGACTTCTAATGTATAATGTTTTAGAATTGTTGCCTCTGGTTCTTCCGAACCAGCATTCTTGATGTTCACTGCTACAGGTAAAATTAAATAGATGTTTTCTCTCCATTGTTTCCACATCATAGGCAATCCAATTAACGCAGTGCAGAACTGCTTTTTACTAACAGAATATCATAGATGAGGCCCTCACTCGTGACTCTTCGGTACCCCGCAGCTCCGCCCTTGCTCCTCCTCCCCCTAATCGCAACAGAGAGAGATTCCCCCTAGTCCTTACCCTCAACCGCATCAGCCGCTGCATACAACACATAATCCTCCGAAATTTCCGCCACCTCCAATGGGATCCCACCATTAGCTACATTTTCCCATCTCCACCCTTTTCCGCCTTCCGCAGAGATCATTCCCTCCGCAACTCCCTGGTTAACTCATCCCTTCCCACCCAAATCACCCCCTCTCTAGGTACCTTCCCCTGCAAATGTATAAAATGCAACACCTGTCGCTATACCTCTCCCTCGACTCTGTCCAGGGACCTGACAGCCCTTTCAGGTTAGGCAGAGGTTCACTTGCACCTCCTCCAACCTCATCTACTGTATCCGTTGTGCAAGATGTGGATTCTTATACATCGGCGAGACCAAACGCAGACTGGGCGATCGTTTCGCAGAACACCTTCATTCAGCCCGCCTGATCCAACCTGATCTCCTGGTTCTGGACACTTTAATTCCTACTTTAATTCCCATTCCTACACAGACCTTTCTGTCCTAGGTCTCCTCCATTGTCAGTGAGGCTAAACGCAAATTGGAGGAACAGCATCTCATATTTTGCTTGGGCAGCTTGCAGCCCAGTGGTATGAATAATGATTTATCTTACTTCAGATAGCCCCGGCTATCAGATAACCTCTCTATCCCTCCCCCCCCCCACCCAGGTTGCACTAGCTTCTCATTTTCACCCTACAAACAGCTAACAATGGCCTATTTCCTTTATCATCCTTACTTTTTTGCATATCTTTCATTCAGATGCTGCCAGTCCCTCTGAGTTACTCCAGCTTTTTGTGTCTATTTTCACTAACAGAAAGTTGATCTTCAAAATGTATGCTTCATTTAGATTGTAATTTTAATCAGCTTATCTAGAGTCCTGTCAGAACAGTGTTTTGCAGCCACCAATTTAAAACAAAAGGAAACAAGTAAATATGTAGTGAATGATGTAAAGAAGAACCTACGAATGGTATAAAAAATATTATACCTGCATACCTCCTTTTATGACATTTTACAACCAATGAATTCCTTATTGGAATTGTGGTAAAAAATGTGGCACCACAGGAGTTTACAAATAACAGTTTGGCGTGTTATGTGAAGTTCAAGTTGTCCTCTCATAGGAAACATAGAAACATAGAAACATAGAAAATAGGTGCAGGAGTAGGCCATTCGGCCCTTCGAGCCTGCACCGCCATTCAATATGATCATGGCTGATCATCCAACTCAGTATCCTGTACCTGCCTTCTCTCCATACCCCCTGATCCCTTTAGCCACAAGGGCCACATCTAACTCCCTCTTAAATATAGCCAATGAACTGACCTCAACTACCTTCTGTGGCAGAGAGTTCCAGAGATTCACCACTCTCTGTGTGAAAAATGATTTCCCCTTAATCCTTAAACTGTGACCCCTTGTCCTGGACTTCCCCAACACCGGGAACAATCTTCCTGCATCTAGCCTGTCCAACCCCTTTTGTAAGTTTCTATAAGATCCCCCCTCAATCTTCTAAATTCTAGCGAGTACAAGCCGAGTCTATCCAGTCTTTCTTCATATGAAAGTCCTGACATCCCAGGAATCAATCTGGTGAACCTTCTCTGTACTCCCTCTATGGCAAGAATGTCTTTCCTCAGATTTGGAGACCAAAACTGTACGCAATACTCCAGGTGTGGTCTCACCAAGACCCTGTACAACTGCAGTAGAACCTCCCTGCTCCTATACTCAAATCCTTTTGCTATGAATGCTAACATACCATTCGCTTTCTTCACTGCCTGCTGCACCTGCATGCCTACTTTCAATGACTGGTGTACCATGACACCCAGGTCTCGTTGCATCTCCCCTTTTCCTAATCGGCCACCATTTAGATAATAGTCTACTTTCCTGTTTTTGCCACCAAAGTGGATAACCTCACATTTATCCACATTATACTGCATCTGCCATGCATTTGCCCACTCACCCAGCCTATCCAAGTCACCTTGCAGCCTCCTAGCATCCTCCTCACAGCTAACACTGCCCCCCAGCTTCATGTCATCCGCAAACTTGGAGATGTTGCATTCAATTCCCTCGTCCAAATCATTAATATATATTGTAAATAGCTGGGGTCCCAGCACTGAGCCTTGCGGTACCCCACTAGTCACTGCCTGCCGTTCTGAAAAGGACCCGTTTACTCCTACTCTTTGCTTCCGGTTTGCCAGCCAGTTCTCTATCCACATCAATACTGAACCCCCAATACCGTGTGCTTTAAGTTTGTATACTAATCTCTTATGTGGGACCTTGTCGAAAGCCTTCTGAAAGTCCAGATATAACACATCCACTGGTTCTCCCTTATCCACTCTACTAGTTACATCCTCGAAAAATTCTATAAGATTCGTCAGACATGATTTACCTTTCGTAAATCCATGCTGACTTTGTCCAATGATTTCACTTTCCAAATGTGCTGCTATCCCATCTTTAATAACTGACTCTAGCAGTTGCCCCACTACCGATGTTAGACTAACTGGTCTGTATTTCCCCGTTTTCTCTCTACCTCCCTTTTTAAAAAGGGGGGTTACATTAGCTACCCTCCAATCCTCAGGAACTACTCCAGAATCTAAGGAGTTTTGAAAAATTATCACTAATGCATCCACTATTTCTGGGGCTACTTCCTTAAGTACTCTGGGATGCAGCCTATCTGGCCCTGGGGATTTATCAGCCTTTAATCCAATCAATTTACCTAACACCACTTCCCGGCTAACCTGGATAGATGTCATTAAACTGGAAAGGGTGCAAAAAGGATTCATGAGGATGCCACCACATCTGGAATGTTTGACATAAGGTCTGGGCAATGGGCTGGGCCTTTTTTCCCCAGGACTGAAGGTGGTGACCTTGTAGAAATATATAAACTTACGAGGAGCATAGATAAGATGAATAGCCTCAGTCAGTGAGTTGCTCTGACAGGATGAACAATATTCATTCCATATATTAGCTTCTGAAAACAATTACTTATCTTCGCCTCCACTGGGTTCATAAGATGCTCTATTCAAGGTGGTTCATCACGAAGTTTCAAAATAATAAAATAAATATTATCTATTTTAGTACAGAATTCTCAGGATTCAAGATATTCACCATTAACCAAGTTAAACTAAGTTCTAGCATGGACAGCAAGTTGGCTGGATGGCAGAAGGCAAAGAGTAGCAATAAAGGAGCTTTTTCTGGTTGGCTGCCAGTGACTAGCGGAGTTCCGCAGGGGTCGGTGCTGGGGCCGCTGCTTTTCATGTTGTAAATTAATGATTTGGATGAAAGGATTGAAGCCTTTGTGGCCAAGTTTGCAGATGATACGATAATAGGTGGAGGGGGCAGGTAGTGTTGAGAAAGCAGGGACTGCAGGACTTGGATAGGTTGGGAGAGTGGGCAGAGAAGTGGCAGATGAAATATGGTGTAGCAAAGTGTGGAGTCTTGCATTTTGGTAGTTGGAATAAAAGTGTGGATTATTTTCTAAATGGGGAGAGAATCCAGAAAACTGAGGTACATAGGGACTTGGGAGTGCTGGTGCAGGATTCCCAAAAAGTTAATCTGTAAATCGAATCGGTAGTAAAGAAAGCAAATGCAATGCGAGCATTTATTTCAAGAGGGCTTGTATAAAAAAACAGGGATGTAATGCTGAGGCTCTGGTCAGGCCGCATTTGGAATATTGTGAGCAGTTTTGGGCACCATATCTGAGGAAAGATGTGCTGGCTCTGGAGAGGGTCCAGAGGAGGTTTACAAGAATGATCCCAGGAATGAGTGGGTTAACATATGATGAGCATTTGGCGGGATTCGGCCTGTACTAGCTGGGGTTTAGAAGAATGAGGGGGGGACCTCATTGAAACGTACAGAATAGTGAAAGGCTTGGATGGAGTGGATGTGGAGAGGATGTTTCCACTAGAGTCAGGGTGATACAGTGTGGAAACAGGCACTTCAGCCCTACGTGCCCACAGCAGCTAACATGTCCCATCTACACGAGTCCCACCTGCCTGAGTTTGGCCCATATCCTTCCAAACCTGTCCTATTCATGTATCTCTCTAACTGTTTCCTAAACGTTAGGATAGTCTCTGCCTCAACTATTTTCTCTGGCAGCTCGTTTCATCCTGCGCTCCAAGGTATAGAGTCCTAGCCTACTCAACCTCTGCCTACAGCTCAGACCTTCTAGTCCTGGCAACATCATCGTAAATCTTCTCCGTACCCTTTCCAGCTTGACAACATCGTTCCTATAACACGGTGCCCAGAACTGAACACAATAAGCGGAAGAGTCAAGGACTAGTTATAGCCTCAGAATGAAAGAAATTAAAGAATATAGAAATTAATTACATATTACAATATTTTAAAACACTTAGATGGGGCATCGTGGTCAGCCTGGACAAGTTGGGCCAAAGGGCTTCTGACCAAATGTCTCTATGACACAGACAGGTACTTGAATACGAAAGGTTTGGAGGGATATGAGCCAGGCATAGGGTAGGTGGGAGTAGTTCTGTCAGCCAACTTGGTCAGCATGGGCGAGTTGGGCCGAAGAGTCTTTTTCATGCTATCATGCAGTATTTTGTACATTGCATAAAATGTGTAACACATCTGTTGGAAGCAAAATGTGTAACCTATTGTCCCTTGGAAATGCAATGCATGATCCATTGTCCTTCACTTTTTGCTGTTCCACTAAATCGGCATGTCTAATTAATGTCACACGTTACAAGAGAACAGTAAACCTATCTGTGGAGTCCATGGTATTATTTTCATGCACAGCAATAAAATCAAGATGTGATTATTAACGTTTTTCTTTTTGCTTATTGAAAAACATTCATGAAATTTTGTGTTGCTATCTGTAACAGAGCTGCAAGACAAATTTATTGCAGATATTTGTGACAATGTACTAATACATAAAACAAGTTTTTAAACCCTTTTGTACCAGTAAACTATGATGAATGTTGGAAATGATATCTTATCTGTCCATTCAACATGTCATGATGTGAAATGCCTAGTGATGCCCCAGCATTCCCCCTCAAACCATGATGACTGAATCATATGACCAATCGTCAGATAAATTTATTATCGGTGGGACTTTACTGCCTTATTCAATGAAACGGTATTTTTCTCTAAACTAATTGCCATCTTAGTTTAGTCACTAATCGCCACTTCCGGAAGTGGCGGCGCTGTCGAACAGCAGCGGCTCGCCTGCAGTCCGTCTGTTTTTACTTTTGTTGTTGTTTTCGTTTGTCCTGTTTTAGTTAAATTTTAGTTTATTGGGTTGTGTATGTGTGGGGTGGGGGGGTGAAACATGATTTTTGTCTCTTCCTTCGGGGGACTGCGACTTTTTCTTGTCGTATCCCCCTTCTCTGCCTCCGTCTGCGCCGAGGCCTAATGGCGGAGCTGCCGGCCTCCAACTCCAACTGCGAGCGACCGACCTCGAGGCTCCGGAGGCAGAGCCAGGACTTACCAGCGCGGGGCTGGTCTGCTTCGGGGCTGCGCTGGCGTTCCGGCGGTGGCGACCGAGGACACTGGTGGCGATCTGAGTCCGGGAGGCTCGGCCGCGGGCCCAGTGGACGACATCGTCGGGAGCTTGCAGGTCACAGGTTGGTGACCTGTTTTTCTGGGGCTCCCGCAACTACAGCTGCGTCCGCTGGACTGGAGGGCGGCAGCTTCGGCAGCTTCGGCCACCCCGGGCCGCGGAGTTTGAACCAGCCCGTCACGGAGCACGGATTCAGCCGCGGGATTGACTTACCATCACCCGGCGGGGTCACAACATCCGAAGTCTGGATCGCCTCAGCGCAGAGGAAGAACAAAGCGGGAAGAGACAGAGACTTTAAGACTTTTGCCTCCATCACAGTGAGGAGGTGCCTGGTGAACTCACTGTGGTGGATGTTAATTTGTGTTTATTGTGTGTTTTGGTATTTATTATTATATGTATGACTGCAGGCAACGAAATTTCGTTCAGACCTAAAGGTCTGAATGACAAATAAAGGAATCTTTAATCTTTAATCTTTAATATTAGTCAATACAGCAGTTATTTTCAAAAACAGTTCATTGTAGGTGGCCTATAAAACTTGTTCGGGACACCTCCTGGAATACTCTTTTAAATTTGTTCTTTTTTTTCTGGGAGTTTGACCATGTATGATTTACAAATTTACCTTGTATCTTTTTTAAACAAGCTTATTACTTGTCCACAGTTATATAAGCATTGCAGATAGACACAAAAAGCTGGAGTAACTCAGCGGGACAGGCAGCATCTCTGGAGAGAAGGAATGGGTGACGTTTTGGGTCGAGACCCTTCTTCAGACTGGCATTGCAATTAGTGTACATTCTCAGGGGAAATAGATGGTAGGCAAAAATGCTGGAGAAACTCAGCGGGACAGGCAGCATCTGTGGAGAGAAGGAATAGGTGATGTTTCGGGACAAGACCTTTCTTCAGACTGATGTGGTGGGGGGGGGGGGTGGGAAGAAGAAAGGAAGAGGCGGAGACAGTAGGCTGTGGGAGAGCTGGGGAGGGGAAGGAGGGAGAAAGCAAGGACTACCTGACATTGGAGAAGTCAATGTTCATTCTGCTGGGGTGTAAACTGCCCAAGTGAAATATGAGGTGCTGCTCCTCCAATTTGCGGTGGGATTCACTCTGGCCATGGAGGTGGCCCAGGACAGAAAGGTTGGATTCGGAATGGGAGGGGGAGTTGAAGTGCTGAGCCAGCGGGAGATCAGGTTGCTTAATGCGAACTGAGCGTAGGTGTTGGGCGAAGCGATCGCCAAGCCTGCGCTTGGTCTCACCGATGTAGAGCAGTTGACACCTAGAACAGCGGATGCAATAGATAGGGGAAATAGATGGTCATTTTAATATCCACGGCAGCCTCATTGGAAATGGAAATGTTACCTTTCTTGTTCGAGTTTCTATCCAGGAAACTCATTGGCACAGGAGATTACTCTGAGCTCTGATATGTGTGCACTGCTGACTAGCATCCCCCTCTACTTGTGATTGGCCTGTCACTGATTGTTTTCCATTTAATTGGCTTCAGTCAGCAAGGGGCAAGCAACAAAATCAGATTTGGCAGATTTCTGAGCTCTTTCTCACTGATGGGTGAGCGGCAGAAGCTGAAGCTGGGAGGCATTAGGTGCATCCAGAGATTCATAAATTCTGGGAATGCCACCTGAAAGGTGATGTCTTAAGGAACAGAATAAATCGTGACACGGACTCTCCAGACTCGTTTTGCGAATCCACAAAGAGGTGGGCAACCGTCTCCTCTCCATAGCAGCCGTCTCGAGGGCAGCGTACGCTGGTAGTGAGGTTCTGACAGTGCAGGAAGGATCTGACTGGGAGGGCTCTCCTCACCGCCAGCCAAGCCAGGTCTTGGTGTTTGTTGGTGAGTTCTGGCAATGAGGCATTTCGCCAGAACTCTGCTCTGGGAACCACTGCAGGACGTTCCGTGCTGACCACTGCCCGATGGAAATGTGGTCAAAGGTGTTGGTCCGGAAGAACCTTTCCATAAGCGACAGATGGTGCGGCAATGTCCAGCTGACTGGCACAGAGGACTCTGTGATTTACAGACTGTTCCCAGGGACGCATTCAGAGACTGACATCGAGTGCTGCTGGAAGGTCATCAACTCGGTGAAAGACGCTCTTTGGTCTGCCCGAGCTTTGTTCACCACCCAGCGGAGCGAGATGTCTCCGGGAATGTTGCCGACTGACCCGCTGCAGACTGCAGGAGTACGTGCTGAGGGACGCACTGACGCTTGGTGCAGCCAACGCCAAGGCTCTGTGGGGGAGGACAACAATCTAGGGTCCTTCCGCTGCTGGACGTGGGGGGCAGGGTGTGGTGGAGACGCCCCTCAAAAATAAGGGAAGGGATTCCACGCCAGTGGGCCACATGAGTGGCAAGGGTGGGGAGAAATTTGGGTAATTTGTGTAAACAGTATTGAATGTTTGTATAGCCTCCGAGAATGGTTTGCACGGTTCCTGTATTGTATATATTTATTACTTGAATAAAGTCTATTTTGAAATTAGAAAAATAAATAAATAAAAAGACGTCTTAAGAGCCTGTCCCACCCTTAAGGGCCGTGTCCTTGGCATGCTAATTACGCGACCTCGTGGTCGCGTTGAGGCGCGATGGTCGCGCGCGACTTCATTCGACCGCACAGACGTCTGGAGCGCGTGACGTCATTTGGAGATGGACACAAAATGCAGGAGTAACTCAGCGGGACCGGCAGCATCTCTGGAGAGGAAGAACGGGTGATGTTTCGGGTCGAGACCCTTCTTCAGTCTGAAAGAAGGGTCTTGACCCGAAACGACACCCATTGCTTCTCTCCAGAGATGCTGCCAGTCCCGCTGAGTTACTCCAGCATTTTGTGTCTATCTTCAATTTTCTTGGCCCTGCTCTGGGAGTAGAAGTGGGGGCGGATCCGGACCGCAACGGCCATGAGCCCCAGGCCGAGCTCGGCGTCGTTTGCCTGCTTCTGCTGCTGTTGGAGGTGAGATGTTGCGTCGCGCCAGGGTCTTGGGCCTGTCCAACTTTGGCCGTCAGTTCCATGACAGGCCGTTGGCGCGCGAAGATTTCATTCGCTACAAAAATTTCGGAGCCCCGCGCGATGTCGCGCACAACTACATACCCCTCCGCGCTTCTCAGTGGGACCGGCCCCGCACGGCCATATGATGCCCGTGCGCCTCAACGCGACCACGAGGTCGCGTAATTTGCGTGCCAAGGGCACGTAAGTGGGACAGGCCCTTCAAGGAACAGACTACACAACTTGTCTGCTGGATCTCTGTTTAACTCAATCAATAACAAATCCCTTGATAGGGGAAAGAAAGCAATGAAATCTAGTTTAGTTTATGGATACAACATGGGAACAGTCCTTCATCTTACTCAGTAATTCCCAGCAAAACACTAAATAGCATTGAAGGAAATCCACTGGATTTCCTTCAATGACACTGCTTCGGCAGAGGGCAACTTTTATGACACTGCTTCGGCAGAGGGCAACAACTTGGATGCTGCTTGTTCCCTTACATTTGTTGGTAAAGGTGATAACAATCTGGACTTGAGAGTTTATTAGAGAATTGACGTGTCAAGGAAGTTTGAGTCGTGGAGTACATGTAATGGTGATCAATGGTCAGCGTGGTCTCGGTCGGCTGAAGGGCCGGTTTCCATGCTGCACATCTAAAATTAGTCTCTAAAACCAAAACTAAACCACCTATTCCTACAGTAATTCATCCATCTGTGAAATTAGCTGAGTTATTCTCTCTCTATTAGCATAGCCTTCCTTGCTGATTAACAAACACAGCACAGATAAACAGGTTTAGTTACCCTCTAATTGCCTCATTAAGTCATTTGACCTGGCCTGACCCTATCCTAGATATTTCTTTACCCCTATCCATCCCTTTTATCATCTCCTCTGCAATGGAAAATTACCAATGCTTTCTCTTTCTAGTCCTAACATAGAACAGTACAGCACAGGAACAGGCCCTTCGGCCCACATTTTTGTGCCGAACAAGATGCCAACATGATCCTGATGAAGTATTTCTGACGTGAAATATCAGCTCTATTTTTTTTTCCCACAGATGCTGACAATTTATTGAGTGACTCCAGCATTGTCTCTATTTGCTCCTGCTCTGACCCACTTCCTTGTTAATTTTTTTCAACTCTCCACAAGAGCTCTAGTAAACCCGCACTTCTTCCACCTTGCTTCTAGCCATCACTCCTGTAAGGATGTATATATTTTGGACCCTTGTTGTTCAGGTGTACCCTCTGCTTTGTATAGATCACATTTCCTTAGAAATGTTCCCTGCAATGTCAAGTCCTCCCTACTGTACCATATCTTCAGCCAGCCATCCATCTGACTTACACTCTATTCATCTATTTGCTCCCCAATTTCCATACTTGACACCAAAGGATTGTGATCTGACATTCTAGTAATCCCACCACCGTGACAATATTTTACCAATTGAAATTCCAATCAAGTAGAAATGGTGAAATATTACCTTTATAGCTTCACCAGTCACTGATTCCAACATCATTTGTCATCTTTTATTACTGGCCTATTTGAGCAAAAAAAAACAAAAAACACATCCATGTAGGAAAACCCCCACATCTGTGTAGGAAAGAACTGCAGATGCTGTTTTAAATCTAAGATATACACAAAATTATGTGGTAACTCAGTGGGACAGGCAGCTTCTCTGGAGAGAAGGAGTGGGTGATGTTTTGGATTCAGACCCTTCAGACTGAAGACTGAAGAAGGGTCTCGACCCGAAACGTCACCCATTGTTTCTCTCTAGAGATGCTGCCTGTCCCTCTGTTACCACGTCATTTTGTGTCTAACACTGTATTTGTGCTTGATGCAATTGCAGAATCATTTATTTTGATTTCAAATAAATAAAACTTGTGCTTTGTTAATGAACCATTAAATAAACTTGCTTTCCAGATAATGAGGTGGGTGATGTGTTTTATTCGGAGTGTTATGTTCTGAGAAGCATTGTTTGAATGGCAGGGAGCAGATTTAAATGTTTACAGAAGGGAATTTGACGTATACTTGAAAAACATTTCAGGACAATGCAGAAAAATCTGCGGTGGGAGAGACTAATTAAACAACTTTAAAAGTGCTAGTGTAATCTTGTTGGGATGGTCAACTCCCCCTCCCATTCCGTATCTGACCTCACTGTCCTGGGTCTCCTCCATGGCCACAGCGAGCAACACCGGAAATTGGAGGAAATGCACCTCATATCCTGGGCAGTCTACATCCTGGGGGCATGAACATTGAATTCTCCCAATTTTGCTAGCCCTTGCTATCCCCTCCCCTTCATCAGCCCTCTGGTTGTCTCCTCCCATCCCCCAGCCCTCGGGCTCCTCCTCAGCCTTTTTTCCTTTTTTCCTTTCTTCTCCCCACCCCCTATCAGTCTGAAGAAGGGTTTCGGCCCGAAACGTTGCCTATTTCCTTCGCTCCATAGATGCTGCTGCACCCGCTAAGTTTCTCCAGCATTTCTGTGTACGTTCGATTTTCCAGCATCTGCAGTTCCTTCTTTAACACTGTGGTCTATGGTGTTGTGCTATTCTAGCTTGCGAGTTGACCATGTATGGTGCTGCAGCAGCTGTGAATGCCAAAATCTTTTTGCTGTCAAATAATGTAATGAATGATAGGCAGCTGAAAGCACAATGCAGTGCTGTTTGAATAACAATCTTACTCCATGAGCACATGACACGCAGTTCTCCAAAACTCAATAGCTTGTTCAAACCAAGTAGACTCACCGCTTCAACTAATTTTATCCGCATTCCATATTTGGCTGCCTTGTTGTCATACCATTTATGAATTCTGCTCATTTCAATTTGCTCACGACTCGCATAGTCACAATGTGCTCAGTGTCTTTCAAGAATATATTAGGCCACGATATAAATGGACGGTTTTAAACCAGAGTGAAAGTTGTACAGCCATTGGTCCTGCTTCGGTTTGGTTTTAAGATTTAATGTGGTTAATTAACTTGGATTTGGTCATTGCTCTTGGTCTCAATGCTAGTGGCTCCCTTTTGAATAGCTGGCCGAGGCAGAATAATTCACCTCAACCACACTAAAACATATCTGAGTCTGAAACTATGAGAGATGGTAGAATTGTAGGCGACCACTCATCATGTTACTGTAAATTATTTCAAGAGATATTCCATAGGTATGATGATCAAAGCCACATGCTCCCACGCAGTGGATACTCCTCATCCAATGTGCATTGTAGTTTCATTGAAGAAATATATTTTAGTGAGCATCGCGGTTTTTGAAACTGTCAGTTATCTGAAATGGTAGTTTGAGAGCTACATCATGCATTTCTGTACTGATGTACCAACTGCTCCAAGTGCCCCAAAGCGTCTGTGTTAGCTTGGAGTGCAGTGACTGTGAAAGTACAAGCAGAGCAGCCATTAACATACAAGATCCAATCAGTAGCCATGCAATTATGTATAATTAATCTATGATATAATTTTAGGAGATGAGCATTGGCTAGAACATCAGGATACTTTAATTCAAATCGTACCACAGTCTGTAAATCAGTCTTGTTTGCAGTAATGCAATGAGTCTGCAATAATGCCGTTTTCAAGTTTGCTATGTTTTGGCATTGCTCGAGTGTATCTCTCGACAGTGTAAACCAGTAAATGGGGCTTGAGCAGAATGGGGCTTGGTTCTTACTGGTAGCGCCAGCCTGAAATGGAGCCTGAAAGCTGCTGATTCTGAGCCAAGTTATTGCTACATTTGACCGTTGCACTCATACATTTGCCAAGAAACAACATTGACATAAACATCAGGATTATATATCATTTTCTTTCAGAGGAAAAAAAACAAGGCTTTGCCGCTATGTAATAGGCTAACTTTATATAAAAAGAAATATCTTTGGTTAATTATATATTAAGAGATGAATGTAGGGGCTATTTTTGTAACTGTGTCAGTACCGGAGTGTCATGGCATTGGATGGATATAATGAGAAACCATATTTTTAGTTTTAAAATGTGCTTTTTTTAATACACTAGAGATTCAAATCGGCTGGCTGTTAATTATCTCATGTCCTGGCTAGAATTTGTCTTGATAATAAGTACCATAGCCATAGTTTGTGGGATCTAGCTGTCTGCCCATTCTCAGCAGTGACCACTTCTGAAGCTTTTCACTGTATAGGTCTCCCCGGTTAACAAAGAACACTGGATGCAAGAAAGTTCATGTAGTGAAAGGTACACTAAACTTTTTACTTTTGTTGGAATTGAAATGTTGAATTTGAAACTCGTCAGTATCTGAGCAGTGAACTTTGGTAATGCCAGGTTAGCAGGATGTTGGTTTATTGATATTCAAGCACATTTGTAATTCAATGTTTTTAAACATTGCACAGATACATTTCAGTGAACCGGCCGGGTTCATTTAAAGAGAGTGTGAGAAGCAGGACTAGACAACTGGTCAGGAATCATGGGAAGGGGAGCGCAGGCAAGTTGATAATGAGCATGGTCTAGAGCCCCCACAAAGGTATAGAGCCTGAAAGCGCAAGAACTGGTTCTGGTGAGTGGTTCGTGATTACAAATAGAAATTTGGTGGCTGGTAAGAACTGCTGCCTCATAGTGCCAGAGACCTGGGTCTGTGTGGAGTGTGCACGTTCTCCCTGTGACTGCGTGGGTTTCTTCCGGTTTCTGCTTGCATCCCAAAGACGTGCAGGTTTACAGGTTAATTGGCTTCTAAATTTCCCCTAGCATGAAGGGAGTGGAGAAGAAAGTGGGATAATTAATTTGGATAGATGATAGTCAGCATGGACTCAATGGGCCAAATGGTTTCAATGCTATATTTCTAAAACTAAACTACATTCCTTGGCTTGAAAGAAAAACTCCGGAAATTTTCCATCTATTGCTTCTACCATAACAAGAGTTCTTAGTGTGCTGATGAAGTCTTTGGCAAACTATTTGCACAAAGGAGCATGTGATTCAAAGCACTTAGAAAATCTTTAGAACTAGTTTCCATCGGTGTGCAGCTGAGGCATTGCTACAGCTGTGAGAGGATATTGGAATGTCAAAAGGTATAACCAGATTGTTCATGTGTGATTTAAATAGACTTTGCCTCTTGCCTCACACTCAGTCATTTTCAGTTTTTGTTTAGCAATTGAAAATTCCAGAAATTTGTTGAACAAAAAAGTAACACATTCAAAACACTAAGAATCAATTCAGTTCAAACTAGTGGCAATTACTTTCCATAAATCTTCTCACGGTGTGAAAACAAACTCTCAAGGGCTTGGGTAAAACTGAATTAGTATGCTGTTGAGCAGGCACTCAAAAGAAAATGCAGCATCTAGGCCAGGTCGCAGTGGGGAGGCTGGAGTGAGTGATGGGTCTGGAGTGATTCTGATATTGCTGGCTCACACATGGCTATGGAAGTGTGGGGGCTGCTGCCATTGGGGATATGACTGAAGCCTGGTAGTGGGTACCTGCTGTGGTTCACTACTGGCATTTAATATCCAATTTGGTCAGGGGGTTGGGTGCTGATTTGGAGGCTTCGTTGATTGGTTACAGGTTGAAATTGAATTTGACAAACAAGCTCTAATTGGAGCCTGGGAGAACTTTTCATGGCTGACAACAGAGGTTCAATCAGGGCAGGGCCATAGGGCGGGTATCAGAGACTAGAGTGGGAGCTGGGGTTGGGAGAGTGAATTTCTGCGTGTGTTGAGATCAGACAGGAGCTTTTATTAAAAGGGTTGGGTTGGAATATCTGGAGACTATAATAACTGGGCAGTTAGGGAGATTGTGGCATGCCCTTGGAGTAAGATTGGTGGGTAGGAGAATGGGAAGGTGATTCTGTTGTTTGGAGCTTTGGGGGTGGGGGACAAAGGAGGAAATGTGGGTTTCGTGCGGATGATAGGTCGACAATGGCATTGTGCTTTTCTTCCAAACATTTGTTGATCTCATGATTGTTCTCATCAAACCAGTCCTGGTGAACCCACTGCAGAACTGAGATGCTCTGCTTGGTATGGTGGTGCAAGCAGAATCAATAATGTCATAAGTGATATGAGCATAATTAGGCCATTTGGCCCATTGAGTCTACTCTGCGTTGCAGGAGAATGGGAGAAAGCAAGAGAATGGCGTTAGGAGGAAGAGATAGATTAGCCATGATTGAATAATCATGATTGAATAATCATGGCTAATCTATCTCTTCCTCCTAACACCATTCTCCTGCTTTCTCCCCATAACCCTTGACTCACGTACTAATCAAGAATCTATCTATCTAAAAATATCCATTGAATCCGTAATGTTCAGAAGAGAATCTGGGGGAAATGAGAGCAATGAACAAAGCCGGAGGTCAGGAGATCGAGCAGCATCTATCTGTGGTTGGAAAGGAATGGTTGACGTTCCACGTCGATCCCCAGTGTCAGAGTGCACAGCTACTATGACTATGGACAGCTCTGGGGGAAATTGATGGGAATGTGGGGAGAATAAAGTTTGTTTAGTGTCAGTAGAGTTAGAGTGGGTGCTTGATAATCGGTATAAACTCAGTGGGCTAAAGAGCCTGTTTCCATTCTGTATCTTTGATAACTCAACCTAGAGATGAGATAAAGGCTAGAGATGAAAAGGAGACACCCCGTGCTTCTCTCCTTACTTACACCCTTATGACTCCCTTTCATCCACCCATCAGTACAGCCTTTGTCCACTCATGTGCACATGTATCCACCTCTCACTTGCCAGGCTTTGATTCCACTCCCACCTCTTTTCCAGCTTTCTCCCCCTACCACAAACCGTGTGAAGATGGGGCCCCACCCAAAACATCACCTATCCATGTTTTCCAGAGATGCTGCCTGACCCACAGAATTACTCCAGCATTTTGTGTTCTTTGTAGATATCCTTGATTTGAGTTTAGTTTCTCAGAGAGATAGCCACCAATCATTGGAGAGTAGTTTTCTAAACTTTAATTTTGCTTTTCACAGTCCTTTTGAGCTTGGGTACATTCTCTATTCAGCAGTTCTCTCTGCACTAATTACATAAAGATCTTTGGTACCAATCTACTATCTTGCCTTTATTCTCACAATATATTTTTGCAGATACTGTGCATTTTCTTACAATAATAATTTTAAAAACTTGCTTAATGTACATAATCTATGGTCTGATTTACACTTATAATGTAGCAACCTTTCTTTGGAGATATATTGTGGAATAATGTGAAAATGTTGAGCTGTTGAAACACTGACTGGTCTGATAGCTTTACTACTGTCTGTGATGTACCAGGCAGCTGTCTTTCATTCTCATCGTGTTAATTTCTCCATTTCACTTTTTCACAGATCTTTTGTTGAAGAGGAAGATCCTCATCTAAAAGTGTCCTTGGCAAGTGGCGATATGGGTGTGACAACCCATTTGCAGTCTTCAAAGACGGGCAATACGCGCTTCTTCACAAGCAATACCCATAGTTCTGCAGTGTTACAGGTACGCATTTAGTCATAATTTTCATCAAGGACAATCTAATGGCTACTCCATAATGTTTAGGACAAAGACCCATCGTTTATTTATTTTCCTCTGTGCTCCACAATTTGAGATTTGTAATAGAAAAATATCACATGTGGCTAAAGTGCACATTGTCAGATTTTAATAAAGGCCATTTTTATACATTTTGGTTTCACCATGTAGAAATTTCAGCAGTGTTTATACATAGCCCCCCCCCCCCCCCCCCCCCCCCCTCCTCCTCCTATTTTAGGGCACCATCATGTTTTGTGGAGTACAGAGGCAAATAAATAAATGATGGGTCTTTGTCCCAAACATTCTGGATGGCATTGTATTTCTTTGCATTTACTAACTGTTCTAGTGTATTCATCGCTGCTTATGTCCCTGAACTAAGCTAAAGGGCAGGCACTGGTTGGTATTGATTTATCATTGTCTCATGTACAGAGATTAATTTGTGTTTTATCCAATTAAATCAGATACTATTATACATGAATGCAATCAAGCCACACACATGTATAACAGGTAGAGCAAAGAGAAAAATACCAGATTGCAAAATATAGTTTTTTAGCGTTTAGTGTTACAGTTCTGGAGAAAATTCCAATGTCCGCAATGAGGTAGGTTGGAAGATGGGGTCTACGCTCTAGCTGGTTCAGAAGTATGATAACTGCAGGGAAGATGCTGATCCTGATTCTGGCAGGTACGAGCTTCCAAGCTTTTGTGTCTTCTGCCCCACAGGTATGGGGAGAAGGAGGATAACTGGGATGTGATTATGCATAACCTGGTCATAAATGATAAATCATATACAAATATGCCTAAACTGTCCAAATATTCAGGATATCCCATTTTTAACAAATTTATCAAATCGGGATATCCCATTAATTATCAAATTGACTGTCATTGTAACTAAATTTGTATTTCAAATGTGTTTGTGTTATATTTATTTTAAATCTCTGGAACGATTACACAGTTGATGGTTGTTTCTATTGGTTGGAGCTGCGCAGAAACAGGTCCTTTGGCCCACCTTGGTTAGGAGCTAGATTGCATGCAGTCTAACTCTTTCCAAGTAATTGGCCATGTCTTCGTGTTTCCGAGTCGATCACGATGAAGATGTATACTGAAACCAATTCCTTTATTTTTTGTTATGTTTTTGTGTGAACTTTTCAATAAATGAGAACTACAACTGGGATGACCAGGAATATCTTTAAATTAGAGGGAAAGAAACAAATATCTTGGCACTTAGAGTCTTGTTGCTTTTGTTAAAAATTATAAATAATACTGTATGGGAGTGTCATCATTATGTAGTCACAGGTACAACTTAGCAGTTGGTACAAGTTAGAAGCTAGAACACACGGGATTTGTGAAACCATATCCCCCATGTACCAATACAAAACATGAACAAAAAAAAGAAATTAATTTCTATTAGTGTGGTTTCTTTCTGACTGGAAAAAATCGTTTTAGCTGTCATGGATTAAATACAAGAGGTGAGTTTCTCTTTACAGAAACAATGCTCAAAGGCCTAGTCATAATGCAGCAGTAACATTGCTCAAATCTGTAGTGACAGAATGGCTAATTTCGACGGTACCTATCTACCTGGAAGGGTTGAGGCTAGAAGCCTTTTCAATTGGGATGCAAGACTTCCTGTCCCATCAGCCACTATATAACTAATTCCAGAATTAGAACGTCAATGCCCCATTAGGCAGCAGACAAGCTGCAAGGCAAGATTGAAATATTTCTTCTATATCTTGGAAAGGACTTCATTTGGTCCTTTATAATGTTGTACAAGAGATGAAGGAGTGCAATGCCAGAGCAGGAGCAGGTAGGAACTTTGCATATTGTTCTACATCTTCTAAACATTTGCACAAGTCCTTAATTTCATAACAGACCCGATCTTTTCTGTGACCGACTGATTCTTGTGCATTGATTGAGACCCAGCAGGTGCTGGGAGCCAACCTCCTACTTTGACTTCTCTGTGGACTGAAATTTAAAGTTCTCCTTCAGTCGTGACAGTGTGATCTGTGGGGACTGTGCTTGAACATTTGCTTGGTTTCTTTCACTACCAAGTTCAAGATTCCTGTTATCCAAGCCTTCAAATCCTTTTCATAGGCAGCAGATCTTTATCATAAAGTGCAGTTTACTGCTCACTGCGGCATTAGGAAGGCCACTAATGTTCTTTTCTCAAGAAGAGAGAATATTGCAGGCCTCTTGAAGGTTTTGCTGATGATGTGTGGTGTTCCAGCCAACCTGGTGGTCTTATGAATAGCAAGGGATGTCGCTCTCTGAACATATGTGAGGGGAGGAGGGGAAGAACAATGGTCAATGGAGGACCTGGCTTGGGGGGGGGGGGGGGACTGTTGTGAGGAATGGGAGGGGGGTGGAGAACAAAGGGGAACCTGGTGTGGGGGTACTTTGTAACTTTGTAAGCGCCCTTTATGGGTGACTATTTGCAGACCTTGGGGGTAAGCAAGCAAAGAGTTTCACTGGGACAAAGTATTCATTCATATGAATTATGATCGACCATGAGAAGAACTTTTTCAGTCAAGGTGCATGGCTTTTATTCTCAGGCATTCTGCATTGCCTCCCATCTTACAGAAGCCATCCATTGAGGAATAGATCATGTGAAGCCAGGGCTATCCACTTCTACCTTGGCTTCTGACTTTGCCTTTGTGCAGTTGAGTGTTACTACAGTTAAAGCCATGGGACGAGGGGGAATTAATTGAGGCAGATGACATGGTGACCTTTATCACAATAGAATTTGAGTGCAGTAGAATTTTCTATAATTAACCAGTCTTGGTAAAACCACACCTGAAGAAGTGTGTGCAGGTTTGATCTCCTCACTGAAGAAAGTATGTACTCATCACAGATGAAACACCATTCACGAGGAGCTGCTATAGTGAGCCAGGGCAGCATTGGACCCCTGTTATAGTGTGTGGGGAGGGAAGAGGGAATCTATGCTTAACTTCCTCTCAAATTTTCTTGAGGCTAGTTTGTGATGGTTCATCGTATTCCGTGAGCACATTACCCCTTTTTAAAATCAATTGTTTGACTTCTTAGCAAATAGTGGATTTATTATTTGCAAGCCGTTGTTTCTGTTAAGGATTCTCGCAAGTTTCTAATGTATTCATTCAGAATCATTTCTGGCATCTACAGTAACTGATGTGTCAAGCCTTGCAAATTCCATGGCATCAATATAATTGGCCATAATGATTTCATGAAAATAGTTTTCTGTACTTGTTTGAATTGAAGCCAGTTTTCAACTCACTGTTCTTCTGCGTGACCCTGTAATCAGGAAAGATCTGAAGGAACTGTAATCAATGCAGTCATTCGAAGGAATACTGGGCTGAGGGACTTTGCAATCCATGAACTTTTAGATATCAATAGAAACATAAAATTGATAACTCATTTCAAGACATGGCTTGAGACAGGACATAACTAGTGAAATGAACATCAGACAAATACGATGCAAATAATTAAGAAACCATGGACATCAAAGTCCCTGGAGGGTCATGGCAGAGGTAAGATGACAGGAGTTGTATACTCGTAGCAGGCTGCCCTAACATCACAGGGTGTAATGCCAGAATGATCAGACTTAATTGGTTTCTGTGCACCCACTTGTCAGTCTCTGAATGTGTGTGAGTGAGGCTGATTGTGCATCAGTGTGTGTATATAAGATCACTTCTGAGGGATCTGAGTGTTACAATAGAGGTGTGAGGTGTGGTTCCAAGTGTTAGAACATACCTAATGACTAGTCATACTTCTATCTGTGGCAAGGCTCCAGTGTTGGCAATCAGTGGTACACCGCTAGTCTGTTCACCTGGAGGTTATGGTGTGAAACACAGGGTTCAAGCTCCATCCTGTACCCTGCCTCTGCACAAACAGCATCAACGTCTGGCACTTGCAGCGGTGTTGTGGCAGAAGCTGTCACAATTTGACACAACAAAGTGTCAGCAGCTGCTCCAAATTCACCTTGTATTTGTTGCAGTCCAAGCTGCTTGGCTTTGCTCTGTGAGAACATGTTTGTTCCCTTAAATATGAATCAATGCTGCACAAGCATGAATCAATAGAACTGAACAACAGGGTGCTCTAATTGAGAGTAAAAGGACTTTTGGCATTTAGCGGAGAGCTAAATTCTCATTGACAACATTCTTGTCAGTTGTATTCATGCTCATGCACTATCTACCATCTTTGCATTGTACCGAGTTTTACTCTGAACCCTATCTCAAAAGCAAGGCCACTTCAATTTAGAAAAAGTTCTTTACTTTTGTTTTCAACTATGACCTGAGATACACAAGCTAGCGGCGCAGACAAGTGCTGAGGAAACCAACCTCTATGCAGAGTAAATGTGTTGAGGTACATGAAATTAGGTGCCTCATAAGAGTGATGTTTTTAAATCTGTGGATGATCAATGATGTAAGGGTACAGTTAACTAAAAGTCGATACTGCTAGGCACAGGATTAAGCTGTTGTGGTCCTGAATTTGACAGTTCATCTAAAATATACAATTCCAGCTGTTCTCAGTTTCTTCTGAGATAGTTGCTGAAACTAAAGCAAAATGCATCGGTGGCAGGATATAGATCACGCACAGTTGATTTTGGTACAAAGGAGGTCGATTCCTAAAAAATCTGGTTGCAAAAATTTTGAATAAAATATGAATTCATTGATTCACATCTTGTGTTGCGAGTACTTAGATCATCATAGTCTGCTTCTGAGAATGGTTAATGGAAATCATTTCTGCATGGAGCTGATCTTATAAGCAGAAGCTTGGTTCTGGTGGGAAGAAAGACTTCGCAACGTATACACTAAGATAAGATGAAGAAAGACAAGACGCCGCACAGAGGACATTAGACCATCATAGATGTGAAGACTTTGATGCCTTCATGCTTAAAATATACACCTAGGTTTTTGATGCACTTCACAATTTAAATTGAAAGATTACATTAATCGGAATGACAATTGCTTCTCAATACCTCCAAAAGACTATATTGACAAATAAAATAGTTTCTTCAAGTATGAATAAATTATGGTCTTGGAAGAGAAATAACAGGCCTGATCATGCGGTGAATGGAGACCGGAATAACTGGTACTTGCCTTCATTTTTGATGAGCTGATTAACAGTGTATTGCTGATTGCCAACTTGTCCAATTTGTTTTGATTTCCTGTCCACCAATGAAACCAGAACTTGGGACACAGCTGTGAGTCTTTTTCGCTGAGATTTTGTGATGCAACAGGACACCTGAATGGCCAGAGACCTCTAGCTGAGTTGGTGCTCGATTTGCCTCAGTCACTGGCTCAGTCTGGGAATCCGTGGGGCAAAGAGTTTCGTGAGAAGTGCATTAAGTGAACATTTCCCTTCTGATTTCCCCAAAGTACAAACCAGCAAGGTAGAGGCATCGTGGATTAACAAAATAGAGACAAAAGATTGTGGTACTCCTTGATAGTTTTTATACAGTTTTCCACACTCCTACTTCCTCTCTGAAGGTTCCCATGGTAATACCCAAGATATCTCTAGGCCACATTATTACTCAGGCTTAATTAGTTAAAACTTTGATCAGGAATTGGAGAACCACTTAGAAGAAATTGGCCTGCAGAAAAAAATGTTGCATTGGAGAGAAGATGTTTCCATGTATACTCACTGCAGTAATCAGACATTATTGTCTAAAGAACATTGTTGCAACTTCAACTGCAAGAGGCCATTGAAATGCACAAGTAATCGCTTCTATTGACACTGCAATGATAGTTTATTAAGCAATGCAGCATTCAGACCTTAGTATTTTTAGTTTTCAGTGACAAAAATAAACGTTTCGCTATTGGAAAGATCATATCAAAGTGCTTTACACGGAGCAAGGTGAAATATAGTCATTGGAAAATTGGAAATATCACAATGAATTTGTGCACTCCAAAATCCTACTAATGCTAATGTAATAGTGACAAAATTAAAGCTTTGTGGTGATGATTGAATCAAGTTTCTTGTCATACAAGCATGGTTGCGGTACAGGTACAACAAAAATCTTGCTTGCAGCAGCACCACAGGTAGATAAGTCAAACAACATACCAAACACACAAAATGTGCATAAAGTGAAAAGTTAAAGTGCAAAAAAAGACAAGATGTTAGTTCAAATATACACAATTAGACAACAGGTCCATGTCCAAGAGGAATAAATGTTATGCAGTAAGTCATGGAAATGATCCCTGTTCTTTCAAGGCCACTGCATGAGGTATTCCTTGCCCACTGGAGGGAGATGAAGTGGCCTTGGTATAACGTATCATCCAAACTGAAGAAGGGCCTCGACCCGAAACGTCACCTCCATAGATGCTCCATAGATGCTGCCTCTCCCGCTGAGTTTCTCCAGCATTTTTGTCTACCTTCGATTTTTCCAGCATCTGCTGTTCCTTCTTAAACATCCAAACTAACAGTATCCCTGTCAGTTCAGTTTCCTTCATGGTGACTCCAAAGAGTTTTAGGCTCAAGACTGTGTTGTGTAAGTTGAATCTAAAACCTTCTTACTTAAAGTGTTTGGAGGTGCCAGTTAAGCCAAACTGGCATTTGCACCTGGGATTTTCAGTTAGTGTTGATGTGGGCAAAGAATTTTTAAATTTATTGTTCACAACTTGTGACCTGACTTTTGAAATATTTTTACTTTGTAGGGATTTGACCAACTGCGAATTGAAGGTTTACTTTGTGACGTTACGTTGGTGCCAGGGGATGGTGATGAAGTGTTTCCAGTCCATCGAGCAATGATGGCCTCAGCCAGCGACTATTTTAAGGCAATGTTCACAGGTAAACCAAAACAAGTCATAGTTTTTGTGAAATGTAAACCATTGTAAAATCACTGCCTTAGTGCTCGGAGCTTTTGCCCAAAATATTTTAAAATGTTCATGCCTGCATTTGCCTCCATAATAGTTTTGCCAAGACATAGTGATGCTCTGTTTGCAGCGCACTTACTCGCTCATGTACTCTTAGTGTAATGCAATGCTAGGTACAGAGTTCTCAAACCGCCAGGATTGCCCATGAGTCCGCAGGAATCGAGTGGTCATTTCCAGAAGATTGCTGTAAACTAATCTGTAAGAAACTTAGAGATACCAAAAAACTGCAGGGCGGGGTTGACCTGCCGAGTTCTTAGAACATAGAACAGTACAGTACAGAAACAGGCCCGTCCCATGACTATCCCTTATCTGCTTGCACATAATCCATATCCCTCCATTCCCTACAATAGACAATAGGTGCAGTAGGCCATTCGGCCCTTCGAGCTAGGATCGCCATTCAATGTGATCATGGCTGATCATCCCCAATCAGTACCCCGTTCCTGCCTTCTCCCCATATCCCCTGACTCCGCTATCTTTAAGAGCCCTATCTAGCTCTCTCTTGAAAGTATCCAGAGAACCGGCCTCCACCGCCCTCTGAGGCAGAGAATTCCACAGACTCACAACTCTCTGTGTGAAAAAGTGTTTCCTCATCTCCGTTCTAAATGGCTTACCCCTTATTCTTAAACTATGGTCCCTGGTTCTGGACTCCCCCAACATTGGGAATATGTCTCCTGCCTCTAGTGTGTCCAAACCCTTATATCTTATATGTTTCAATACGATTCCCTTCCATCCTTCTAAACTCCAGAGTATACAAACCCAGCTGCTCCATTCTCTCAGCATATGACAATCCCGCCATCCCGGGAATTAACCTTGTGAACCTACGCTACACTCCCTCAATAGCAAGAATGTCCTTCCGCAAATTAGGGGACCAAAACTATCCATGTTCCCGTTCAAAAGTCTCATGCCACTATTGTATCTGCCTCGAACGCTACTCCTGGTAACAAATTTCAGGTACTTACCGTCCTCTGTATAAAAAAATAAACTTGGCTCGTATATCTCCCTTAAACTTTGCCCTTTCTGCCAGAGTTTGTAATTTGAAAGAAACTTGAGTGACATTTTAATAAATATGTTAGGAAAATGTAAACATTTCTATTTGCTTGTTACAAAAACCTTGAAGTTAGGAAAGGAGGTTACATAAATGGAGGTTTTGAAGATTATGTTTGCTTGCAGTTCACAATGAAATCCCACCCCATATCCCAGATTGCTTTACTTCTCCACCACCAATCCCCAAACACCTCTTCCCAAATCAATGAGTGAGTTGCTTTTATCCAATCACCTCATGTATACATCTGCTTTTACTTTTGCCAACACTGAATTTGAAATACAGAACCACTGCTTGTTTGGGAACAGCTCCATTCAAGACCCCAAGAAATTGCAGCAAATTGTGGACACCGGCCAGACCATCAGACAAACCAACCTCCCTTCCATTGACTCCATTTATACCTCGCGCTGCCTCGTCAAGGCCAGCAGCATAATCAAGGATGCCGCACCCTGGCCACTCCCTCTTCTCCGCTCTCCCATGGGGCAAAAGTTATAGGTGTGAAAACGCACACCTCCAGATTCAGAGACAGTTTCTTCCCAGCTGTTATCAGGCAACTGAATCATCCCACCACAACCAGAGAGCAGTCCTGAACTACTATCTACCTCATTGGTGTTCCTCAGACTATTTTTCATTAGACTTCACTGGCTTTACCTTGCACTAAACATTATTCCCTTATCATGTATCTATACACTGTAAATGCCTTGATTGTAATTATATATTGTCTTTCCGCTGACTGGTTAGCACATTACAAAAGCTTTTCACTGTATCTCGGTGCACATGACAATAAACTAAACAGAACTGAACTTAAGGAATCAATTTGTATTTAACATGGTATCTTTCTCATGGTAACAAAATATTTCCTACGTTGTACCGAAAATGGGGTCAAAGCATTAGAAGCTTTCAGACTGTAAGTAGAATGTAGAAACAAGGAACCACATATGCTGGTTTACAAAAAAAGACTGATCAGTCTGGAGAAGGGTCTCGACCCGAAATGTCATCTGTCCATGTTCTCCGCGGATGCTACCTGACCTGCTGAGTTACTCCAGCACTCTGAGTCTTTTTTAAGTCTATAATGTTCAGTTGTTCATGATTTTATTGAAAAATGTGATATTTTAAGCAGTTACACTAATTTATGTCTATTTGTAACTTCTACTCGATAACTTTTGTAACTTGGCCAACCTGAGGTACCATGCACATTGAAGTGACAATTTTATTTTTTGTGATCAGGTGGAATGAAGGAGCAGGACCTGATGTGCATTAAACTTCACGGAGTGAATCGGATAGGGCTTAAGAAAATCATTGATTTTATTTATACCGCAAAGCTCTCCCTGAATATGGACAATCTCCAGGATACTTTGGAAGCAGCAAGCTTTCTGCAGATTTTACCAGTCTTGGATTTTTGTAAAGTATTCCTTATATCAGGGGTAAGTTTTAAATATTTGTTTCATGCGTGCAGTGTGCATTCATTTATTATACTTAATGTTACTATCGGTTACCAGATTGATTATGATATTTCCTGCACTTACATTGTGACATAAGAAAAAATGAAATGATTCAACTTTTGATATTAGTTATTTATATTTTACAACCCACTAATCATTGCCATATATGGTTCTGGAAAATCAAATATCTATCTATTACAGACTTCTAAGTTTTATATATCTTTTCTCAGAGGCTGTCGTCAGATTTTGTAGATTGTAATTATGATATCTTGCAATAACTGGCATTTTATTTGTTCAATATATAATGCTTCCGAATTCAATCTGAACTCAGTGGAGGTGGTCTGCTTTCTTTACCTAGTTAGTTTACCGTATTTTGGTGAAAATTAGTTCACCTTTTATCTATGAATTGTTTGTTATAAAAAACAATGCCTAGAGGAATGGTTTCCAGTTGGGAGTTGATCATTTTGCCCCATGCACAAAGATTGCCTTAATTTGTTAAGAATTAGCAGTCTCAGCCACACACTGGCTCAATTACCCTTAGGAATCTAGTTTTGTCATTATCCATGATACTCCATTGAGACAAAGAGTGTTGCATGTATTATTCAGAAAGATTGTAGTGGACAGCTTCATCAGAAAATAATAGATGTTTCCTGCAGTCCTTAAGAAGGTTGTTAAAGATTTCTGCTGATTGAAACCAAACTGCATTGTTACACAAAAGCAGAGTTTTACGGTAAATGCCCTGGGAATATTGGATGGCTAAAATGGGAAGTGTTTTCATTTCTCTGCACCACTCATGTTAACTTTGATGAGAATTTTTATAGAAGTACTCAAACACATTGCAATAAATCAGACATAAAAGACATAATATATTTTTGTTTTCTTCCCCAGGTTTCACTTGAAAATTGTGTTGAGGTTGGACGAATTGCCAATACCTATAACTTGACAGAAGTAGATAAATATGTAAATAATTTCATTCTGAAGAATTTCCCAGCTCTGCTAAGTACTGGTGAATTTATGAAACTCCCTTTTGAGCGGCTTGCCTTTGTGCTTTCCAGCAACAGCCTCAAAAATTGTACTGAACTTGAACTGTTCAAGTCCGCCTGCCGTTGGTTGAGATATGAGGACACACGGATGGATTTTGCCTCCAAGATAATGAAGAACGTTAGGTTTCCGCTAATGTCACCGCAGGAACTAATCAATCACGTCCAAACGGTGGATTTCATGAGAACGGACAACATTTGTGTCAACCTATTACTGGAAGCCAGTAACTATCAGATGATGCCCTACATGCAGCCTGTTATGCAGTCTGAGAGAACATGTATCCGTTCAGATAACACTCACTTAGTAACCTTGGGAGGAGTGCTGAGGCAACAGTTAGTAGTGAGCAAAGAGCTAAGATTGTACGATGAAAAGGCCCATGAGTGGAAATCATTAGCTCCTATGGATGCACCGAGATACCAGCATGGCATTGCAGTGATCGGAAACTTCCTTTACGTTGTCGGTGGGCAGAGCAACTATGATACGAAAGGAAAGACTGCAGTTGACACTGTCTTCAGATATGACCCTCGGTACAACAAGTGGATGCAAGTAGCATCTTTAAATGAAAAGCGTACATTCTTCCACCTAAGTGCTCTGAAAGGACATCTTTATGCAGTCGGTGGTAGAAACGCCGCAGGAGAATTGGGTAGGTATTTTCTTTTCTGGTTATCATTTTTACAACCAATAGATAGGAATCAAATGGTGAAAGGCCTGGATAGCGTGGATGTGGAGAGTAGACAAAAGTGCTGGATAAACTCAGCGGGTGCAGCAGCATCTATGGAGCGAAGGAAATAGGCAACGTTTCGGGCCGAAACCCTTCTTCAGACTGATGTAGGGTGGGGGGGGGGCAGGGAGAAGTATGGAGAAAGGAAGAGGAGGAGCCCGAGGGCTGAGGGAGAGCTGAGAAGGGGAGGAGACAGCAAGGGCTACCGGAAATTGGAGAAGTCAATGTTTATGCCGCTAGGGTGCAAACTGCCCAAGCGGAATATGAGGTGCTGCTCCTCCAATTTCCGGTGGTGCTCACTCTGGCCATGGAGGAGGCCCAGTACAGAAAGGTCGGATTCGGAATGGGAGGGGGAGTTGAACTGCTGAGCTACCGGGAGATCAGGTTGGTTAATGCGGACCAAGCGGAGGTGTTCGGCAAAACGATCGCCAAGCCTACGCTTGGTCTCACCGTGGATGTGGAGAGGATGTTTCCACTAGTGGGAGAGTCTAGGACCAGAGGTTATAGCCTCAGAATAAAAGGACGTTCCTTTAGGAAGGAGATGAGGAATTTCTTTAGTCAGAGGGTGGTGAATTTGTGCAATTCATTGCCACAGAAGGCTGTGGAGGCCATTAATGGATATTTTTAAAGCAGATATAGATAGATTCTTGATTAGTACAGGTGTCAGGGTTATGTGGAGAAGGCAGGAGAATGGGGTTGAGAGGGAAATATAGATCCGCCATGATTGAATGGCGGAGTAGACTTGATGGGCCAAATGGCCTAATTCTGCTGCTATCATGCATGAACATGAATTTCTTTATAAAGTAACTGATATTTCAAAGTTCTTAGCTGTCTTATTTGAAAAGAGAAAGAGCTGTACAATGCCGCTAAATTATCCACAACACATAAAGACTCTGTTGTTTGACCACTCTTTTGGGTGAACACTAAACCAATTAGATTAGTGTCATTATAACAATCTTTGATCCATAATCCAGTTTTAAATGACTAAATCGATCAAAAATCAGGTAGCAATTTATGTTATGGTCATATTTGGATAAATTGTGTTTTGCCAAGAGCAAATGGAAACTGCCTGAAATCAATGTCAGCCGATGTTAACCATGGCATTCAGAAAGTGGATAATCAGGGTGGATTCAAACAGCTTTCTTACGACCTTTAAACGCAGAATAAAGAGTTGGACCGAGAAGTTAACTGCTTAATAAGACTTTCTTGATTTGAAAGGGTGACTGAATTATTTTAAAAAAATCAGTGCATAATGAGTGTTATAAATTCCTCTTCTTAATTAAATTCATTAAGAATGGAACATGGTTATTGCTATTTGACTATTTTGAGCACTTCACATGATAAATATATGTGGTATAACTAGTTTAGTCTTTAATGGGTTGGAAAATCTAATCCAATAGACCTAGGAACAGGGAAATATGCTTGTCGTGTTTTTAGTGCAATGATTTGTTCATATGTTTTCTTCTCAGACAATGATTTATATATTGCTACAAAACTCCGTGGATATATTGCCACACGGTTCTTTGCAAATATGAATGGTCCAATTTCAGAGTCAATGTCCTTTCATAAATCACTTGCATGGATTATTACTATCACTGATAATCCCAGAAACCCTATATGTGGTTGAATACTTTTGAGTGCTTTGCCTACCTGATGAGCTTGTTGATTCTGTTGGTGTCCGCAGCCTTCGCCCTGCTATCCCATGGGGGGAATAGATAGCGTAAATGCAAGAGTCTTTTACCAGAGGACACAGGTTTAAGGTGAGAGGGGAAAGATTTAATAGGAATCTGAGGGGTAACATTTTCACACAGGGTGGTAGATGTTTCCATGCTGTATGACTCTATGACTCTAAAGTTAGCGAACAGGCTGTTGATTAATTATTGTAACATCGCAGCATCATCATCAAACCCTTCCATCACTTTGTTGATAATGGACTGTAGGCTGAAAAGTGATAAATGACAACATTGGTTTGCCTTGTTTTATTTTATGAATTAGATATGTCTGGGCAATCTTCCATTATATAGTGTAGATGCCAAGAGTTCTAACTGTACTGAGCACCTTGGCTACAGCTGTGACTAATTTTGGAACACAAGGATATTTTGAAACACTTGACTGTTGCTATATTTAGTATGCTCAGCAGGTTCTTGGCATCTGATAGAGTGAATCAAACGGGATGAAGAATTCTTCCTGCCATGGAAGCTGAGATGATTCACATACTTGGTACTTTTGGTTAAAGGATTTTTCAAATATTTATTTTTCTGCATTCTTATGTGAATTTTGCCGTTTCCAGGGATGGGAACATTTTGGAGCTGCCTATTTTTCTAATTGTCCACCATTCGGGTATGGATTTGGCAAGATCGCAAAGCTTTAATCAGATCTGCTGTTTGACAAAATTGGACTCTGCTTAATATTCAAGAGGTTATTGGTTGATGCTTCACCACGTCGGTGCATTGTTTGGATGAGCTGTGGAAGCAGCGAAATCAATCTGACATGATTGGGTGATAGATGAGATGGGGAAAGTACCCAAGACAATAAAGAAAGATGAAAATAATGGATTTGGGTGATGGCAACTTATAGCATCCTAATTAGCTGGTGAGAGTGGAGTGCCTTTCTAGATGGATAGAATTAAGATGGGCCAATATATCTCTCTCTCATTCATTCTGTGAATGAATGAGTACATCTGTTGCAGTATTTCCACATTATCAAATGTCAAGATGGAAGCTATATTTTGGCATAGTGATAGTTCAAGTGACTTCAGAGAATTCTTACTTTTCAAAGAATGGTTTCAAAGGAAAAGTTTTCTTATTTGCAATTCCTATTCAATGTGAATAATTGCAATAATGAGTCACCCTTTAAAGAAGATCTCATGAGAATTCTTCATATGTCATCGTGTTTTGTCCGCATGTTCCCACACTTCATTGTCCTCTTGTATTACTTTATGATTAATAAGATAACTTGGGAATTGTTAGTTCTGCATCTGCATTTTTTTTACGAACAACTTTGCTTGCTCGAACATGCACTTTGTTCGGTTTTGTGATGGTTGTTTATTTTTGGAAATTAATGTCATTTCAGAAAGGTTCCCTCCTGTTATCAAAATCAAAGCAGATCTCTCCACAGAGGCATTTGTCATAAAAGTCATAGAATTGTGCACCATAGAAACAAATAATTCAACTCATCTAGTCTCTGCTGACTAGTGGGAATCCTTCCATCTCCCAGTACTTGGTCCATTGCCTTCAATGCATAAGCAGTTCAAATACTGATATAAACAATTCTTAACTGCTGTCAGCAACCCAGTTTAAACCACTCCAAGGAGAAAGGAGAGTATTTTATGATCGGAAGGGAAGCAACACACCAAGGTACCAATGGCAGCAATGAAGGTGCTGCAGCCACATTTTCAGCAATTAGTGAGGAAGTTAAAAGGTAGAACCTCAAAGGTGGTCATCTCTGGATTATGCCTCGTGCATGGTGGCAGCGAAAATAGGAAGATAAAGCAGATTGAGGTAGGGGTAATGTTGCTAAAGATAGGTGCCCCTATTCTTGTGACCAATTCTTGAACAGGGAGAATGTGTCAGGTGGAAGCTGAGGCGCAGTTCCTTAAACTTGTAGATGTGGACTGAGCTTGGGTGCTCCACAAAACCATCACCCAATCAATGTTTGGTTTCTCCAATGTAGAGGAGACTGCGTTCTTGGTTCTTGGTTTCTTGGTCCTCCAAAATATTCCAAATGGAATTTAAACTGGAGGTGGTGGACTTAAGCCAGAAAGGGTTTTTGGGAAGAAAGAGCTACCTTAAATTTAGTTGCATCTGGTTGGGTAACTATAGTAGGGTGGAGATTATTCCATGCTTTAATTGTGCAGGGGAAGAATGAATTGCGGTACACATCTGTCTTGGTAGCTGGAATCTCAAATTGGATCGAATGCCCTCGTCTGCTCCTAGTTGGTTTGGGTTTGGTTTTGTTCATTTTTGTAAATTTACCATTGGTCCCAAGCAGGAAAGGAATGTTTCCAGTTAGTAATGCTGCACAGTTCTGCCTATATCTTTACTTAAATTGTGTTTGGGTTGTCTGAGAGTGTTGAATATTTGATGTCTCTTACAGGTCCATTTAGTTTCAAATGAAACCATTTAATCATTGAGCTGGGGGTACCATGTAATGTCTTTCATTGACAGCTAGAGATGCTTTTAGTGGTTGCACAATATAACTCTTGGAATCAGGCCACTGTTATTAAGCAATGTAAAAGCTACTTAATTTACAGTTTTAATTGATTGTAATGAGGGCTCTTAATGAAATAATACTGAAATGTTGAGTAATGTTTCTCTAATGTTGCAGCTTCATCGGACTTTGGTTAGGTAGCATTTTGGGTATTGTATGCAGTTCTGGTTGCCGTGTTACAGGAAGGATGAGGAAGCTTTGGAGAGGGTACAGAAGAGATTGCGTAGATTAGAGGATATTAGCTGTAAGGAGAGCTTGGACAAACCGATTGTTTTTTATGGAATACTGGAAGTTGAGCGAAGACCTGATAGAAGGATATCAAATTATGAGAGGCATAGATAGGGTAGATAGTCACAAACTTTTTCACAGGGTGAAAATGTCAAAGAACAGAGGACATAGCTTTAAGTTGGAAAAGTTTAAAGGACATGTATTGGGCAAGTTTTACAGAGAGTGTGGTGAGTGCCTGGAACACGCTGCCATGGGTGGTGGAGGATGAAGATGCATTAGTGGTGTTTAATAGGCTTTCAGATAGGCACGTGGATATGCGGGGAATGGAAGGGTCTAGATCATGTGCAGGCAAGTGTGATTAGTTTAGCTCGGAACCATGTTTGGCACAGACATTGTGGGCTGCAGAGCCTGTTCCTGCGCTTTGCTTCTCTATGTTTTATGTTCTAAGGCAGGTTCTGACCTCTAGTTAGCTTTGTTTTCTGGTGAACATGAGATGGTAGAATCAGCATAAGGATATATATAGGATACTCAATTACAGCTACAGACAGTTTATTATCTATTAGCATTTACACAGACCTGGTTCGGAATGTACCAATTGAACCATTTTTAGTGTAAAGTTATCAAATTAATTAAATAGCACAAAATGTACTTTGCTGCATGCTTTAAGTGATGCTCCATTTGATATTAAACTTTATTACATTTGAGGTATAAGAATTTAGGAACAAGCGCTCATGAAAGGATTTATTATTCCATTTCCACTTATAGCAATAGAGTAATAGCTCACAGTGGAGTCATTTCAGGGAAAAGGCGAAAAGGTGCAAGAGGTGCTGGTACAAGTATTTATCAAAGCCTGTTTCTTGTTTTATTCATCAGTTTTATAAATTCATGTGGAAAACAGATTATATTATGTAAAACGCAAGTGCTGGAGTAACTCTGAGACCAGGCTGCATCTGTGGAGGCAATGGATGCTGCCTGACCCACCGAGTTCCTCCAGCACTTTGTGTTTTACACAACATATTCCAGCAGTTCCTTGTGCCCCCATTTTGAATATATTCCGTTCCTTAAAATGAATGTTGCAGAAACTCTATATCTCTGCGTTTTAGAGAATTTATCAAAATAGTTCATAAAACAAAATTAACTCATTGTATGACACTTATGAAAATAAATGTGAAAGCTTATAAATTACTTTGAATTTTTTTTAAATTCCAAATATTTTTTAAATCGCTAGAGTATTTCAAGGGGTTTCAGTGTATAGAGGCAGTAATGGAAAGATGGTATTCAATGCCATAAATATCATTGATGTTAAAGCACTCTTTCCACAGAATCAAATTGAAAGATTGGACAAACAGTGTTGTGAAGATTGACAGCCAGAGGATTGGGAAATGTTTAGAAACAAGCAAAAGTTGACTAAATATTATAACAAGGCAGAAGAGTATGAAAAGAAACTAGAAAGTAATTTAATAATTAATTTTTAGAGCTTTTATGGCCATATAAAATTGAAGGGAGTAGACTGGGGAACTGATGCCAGGTGGTAGAAATCCTTTATCATCATTATGGACTGATCTTCAGTGTAGAAGACACAAAATAGCCCATCAATAACAGGTTATCAAGGGGCTATCGGAAGGTAGGAACATAAAATTATCCTGTTTGCTAATGAGGGAAATATCGGCAAACTAATGGGACTAAAGATTGAACACTCCTTTGGACACGAGAGGCTGCATCGTACGGTATGAAGGAAGTGGCTGCACTGATTAGTATTAGAATGCTGCCAAGGTAACACCAGTGTTCAAAAGGAGAGATAACACCAAGACCAGAGTGAGCACCACCGGAAATGGGAGGAGCAGCACCTCAGTTTGCACCCTAGCAGCATGAACATTGACTTCTCCAATTTCCGGTAGCCCTTGCTGTCTCCTCCCCTTCTCAGCTCTCCCTCAGCCCTCGGGCTCCTCCTCTTCCTTTCTCCTTTCATCTCCCTGCCCCCCCCCCCCCCCCCCCCACCTACATCAGTCTGAAGAAGGGTTTTGGCCCGAAACGTTGCCTATTTCCTTCGCTCCATAGATGCTGCTGCACCCGCTGAGTTTCTCCAGCACTTTTGTCTAGGCAGAAAGCATAGGTCACTCAGGGAAACATCTGTCAATGAGAAAATACTGGAATCCATTCTTAAAAAGGTAATAGCAGGACATTTAGAAAATCTAAAGAATGTCTAGTAGAGACATTTTGTTTTATAAATTGACAAATTGAAGATGCAACATACAAGAAGTGATTAAAGGGGAGCCAGTTAATGTGGTGTATTTGCAGTTCCAGAAAGCGGTCAGTAAGATTCCACATAAAGTTACATGCAAAACAAAAGTGCATGGTCTTGGGGATTATATGCAGAGACATGGATTGTGGAGTTGGCTAATTCACAGAAAATAAACTCAGGACAATTAGTCACTTAGTACGGTGCGATGGGGATCAGTGTTAGAGACTGCACTGTTTGTGATCCACATGAACGTCTTGGATAAAGGGATTGAGAACACTCTAGACAAATCTGATGATACAAGGACAACTAGACTGGCAACTTGTCAGAAAGACAAAAAAGAGCCTGTCCAAGGATATTGATAGGTTAGGAAATTGGCAAAACATCGAACAGTGTGGAGATAGAAGAATGAAAATGTAAATAGTTATTTAAGCGAAGTGAGACCACAAGTGGATGCACACGGACCAGAAATCCTGGTACATGAAACACAGGGAAGTTAGTATACAGTTAAAGGTGATTATGGAGTCATGGAATATTGGTAAAGTTTTGATGCAGCTTGGGAAGATGTGATCATGCCTCACGTGGAGCAGTGTGTAAAGTTTTGGTCTCCATTCTGCATGAAGACTATATATGAAATGTTGGCAGTGCAGAGAAGGTCACTTGCTCAATGAACTGCCTTGCATTTAAGCCGCCCTGTTTGTTATGTCCTAAATTAACTCAAATTTGTCAAACATGATATCCCCATTATGAAACAAAATTGTCTCTGACCGATTGTCTTTAGATCTATACTCACTGGCTTTGTTCAATCCTGACCTCTGGTGCTGTCTACGTGGAGTTTGCCAAAACTCCTTGTGATCGCATTGGTCTCCCCAGGTACACCAGTTCCCAAATACTGGTTGGATAATGACTATTGTAAATGTATCCCTAGTGTAATTGTTTGGAGGGGAATCAACGCGAAATTACTGGGCATGTGATAGGTTACAGGGATCTGAGTTGGGAAATGGGATTGATGTGATTGTTCTGAGAAAAGCCGTAGACTCGATGAAGCCTATTGGTTCACTCCTGTCATGACTTGCAGCTTTTGTAGTTCATTCTCAACGAACAAAAGAGTATCATAGAAAATTCAGGTGTTTCAAATAAACATTGGGTGACACAGTGGCACAGCTGGCTGACCCACTGCCTCACAACGCCAGAGACCAGGGCTCAATCCTGACTTAGGGTGCCGTCTGTGTGGAGTTTGCACGTTCCCCAAAACTTTCCGGTTGTAGGTTAATTGGCCTCTATAAATTTCCCCTGATGTATAGAGAGTGGATTAGAAAATGGGATAACATAGAACCTGTGTGAACCATCACGACAAAACAGATGGTTGGCATGAGCCGAGAGGCCTGTTTCTACGCTGTATCTCCAAACTACAACTAACGTCTAAGACATTTTTATACTGCAAAGGTACCAAGACACAGGAAATAGTTATTTTTTAAACTTCTCCAGTACTACCATAATTTTAGGAAATGCTAACTGTGTGAATATTTGGTCCCCTGTGTGTCATTTCAAGCCCTATGTGTAAAAAAAACATAGATGCTAACAAAATGAAGTAACCTCAATCAACTGTAATAGGTGTAAATGGACCTGTAACGTGCCTTCATAGCATGGGGACTTATCCACTGCATCGAGTATAATGTTGATCAATATTGAATAAATGTAGAGTTATTTATGAAGGGTACATCTATCGCCAGTATTGATGCTAATGGTTAGGCATTTCTAGATAATCATTAATTATTGGAAACAAGAATACTTCCATGATCAATACTGATAATGGCAATTTTCATTTGCAGAATAAAGTATGCACTCTGCATTTTGTGATCATTTCCCATTTCTTTATAACAGCCACTGTGGAATGCTACAATCCAAGAACCAATGAATGGAACTATGTTGCCAAAATGAATGAACCTCACTATGGACATGCTGGGACTGTGTATGGCAACTACATGTACATTTCAGGTAGGTATCTGCTCCAATTACTATTTCAACTTCTCTGGAAGATTTTGAAGTTAATTGTAATCACGAATCTTCAATGTTTCTTGACTCCATATATCAATGTAGACCAATGCAACTTAACTCTGCAGTGTCACAAATTTACATAGTTCAACTATGTACCTGTACTTTTCGGAAGCTCTCATCAATGGGCCTCGAGTTCCTTCAGTTTGTATAAATCCCACCACTAGCTCAGTAAATGCAACACGATCCCAGGCTAGGGGGGAAAAAAGCAATTGTCACTGTACTCTGGCATATTGGAATAAATCATGTCCTTCATGTGACTACCTTGGAATTGGTAAGAGAATTGAAGACATGCTCCATCAGACCAAGACTCGGGCGATACATAAGAGATTGATTAGATATTCAGCAAGCAGTACACTTCTGTTAAAACAATAAAGAAGTTTGTTCTTCTGCTTCCTGCTGTCAGAGTACCGTAGCTTTGCACATCCTCTTCTGGTGCAACGTTCAGGCCAATGGTTGTGCTGAGCTCACAAATGTGTTGCATGTTCGTAATCTTCCTGCTTTGTATCTTTCTACGTAGGAAGACACTGAATGCTGGAGTAGCTCAATGGGTCAGCCAGCATATCATCAGAATATGGACAGGCAACGATGCTAGTTTATAAAAGAAGACAGGGTGCTGAAGTAGCAGAGTGGGTCAGGCAGCATCTCTGGGATACATAGATAGGCGATGTTTCAGATCAGGACCCTGAATCAGTCTGAAGAAGGGTCCTGAGAAACAAGGAAAATCGGTTGTTCCTTGTTTCTCTGTCCTACTACATTCCTGTTTCAGCTTTCATTTCAGACATAGTTGTCAGTCAGATCTGCAATTTATGGGTAATCAGTCAGGTTGACTTGTATGTACCTCATCACCCACATCGTTGCAGAATCCTATAACGTAACGTAACAGAGTACAGTTATCTTGGACATTATTCAACAGATTAAAGAAAAGGAAGTCAGAATTTCTAAATCTGCGAATGAAATAATTTTGAAATGTAATCATTATTACAAGGCTAGAAATATTGCAGCAAATTTGCATATAATAAAGCCTCAAAAGCAACAGATAAATAACAAAAATCTGACACCAAGGATTGTTTAATTTTTGGTGATGTATTAGACCTGCATTTGTTCATTGGTTTGGATTGACCCACAACATTGTCTGTTTCTCTCTGTGCAGATGCTGTCTTGAGCATTTGCAGCATTTTTTTTGTTTGCTTTGTTCAACAGGGAGCAGGCTAATGAATCTTCATTATCCTGTGCAATATTTATCTCCTGCATCACATGGACAGTTTGCTCTGATATTTGTGAAAGCTTGCAAATTGGCTGCCATATCACATGCATGCCAGCAATCTTTTCTTCTAAAGTACTTTATTGAAATCAGAGTGATTTCAGATGTCCTTGGGTATGAAAGATGCCATTTAAGTGCCGAGCACTTTGAAATGTCAGGCCACCCGCTACGTGTTGCTAAAGTAGAGAATTTTTATCAACCCAGTCCTTGTATATCTATTTAGAAAGAAAGTGAAAAGGACTCTGGGCGCTGCATCCCTCTGCTGCCATTGCTGAGAGTAGAAAAAGTCAAGTCAAGTCAAGTCACATTTATTTATATAGCACATTTAAAAAACAACTCTCATTGGCCAAAGTGCTTTACATTTGTTATAAGAATAGCACAAACAAAACAAACTACATACATATATACATGCAGCCCTCACTCAGAGGACGTCAGGAAAGGCTTGGGAGTATAGATAAGTCTTTAGTCTTGAGTTAAAAGAGTCGATGGAGGGGGCAGTTCTGATGGGAAAGGGGATGCTGTTCCACAGTCATGGGGCTGCAACCGCAAAGGCTTATGCCTAGACCGTGGGATATTCAGCAACCCCAAGTCGGCCGATCTGAGGGGCCTAGAGGTGGAGTGGTAGGTGAGAAGACTTTTTATGTAGGTGGGGGCAAGCCCATTGAGGGCTTTGTAGACATGGAGGAGGATCTTGAAGTTTATACGGAACCGCACAGGGAGCCAGTGGAGAGAGGCCAGGATCGGGGTGATGTTGTCCCTCTTTCGGGTGCCCGTCAGGAGTCTCGCTGCGGCGTTTTGGACCAGTTGCAGGCGGGACAGGGAAGATTGGCTAATACCAGTGTAAAGGGAGTTGCAGTAATCTAGGCGGGAGGAGATGAATGTGTGGATGATCTTTTCGAGGTCATCAAACTGGAGGAATTGTTTTATTTTAGCTATCGTCCGAAGCTGAAAGAAGCTAGCTTTTACCACGGCATTGACTTGTTTGTCAAATTTCAGTGCTGAGTCAAATATCACGATGAGGTTTTTGACGTGAGGTTTGAGTAGTGGGGTAAGGCTTCCAAGGCTGCCTGCTATCATTTTGATTGAGTCCGAGGGGCCGAGAAGGATGACCTCAGACTTACTCTCGTTTAGTTGGAGGAAGTTCTGGGCCATCCAACACTTTATATCCTCGAGGCAGTGGGTAAGGTTAAACAGATTTGATTGGTTTTTGGGCTTCAGGGGAAGATAGAGTTGTGTATCGTCTGCGTAGCAATGGAAGGAAATGCCACGCCTTTCAATGACTTGGCCTAAGGGGAGCATATACAGGGAGAAGAGAATGGGGCCAAGGATGGAACCTTGTGGAACCCCACAGCAAAGATTAGCTGGGGAGGAGAAAGAGTTGCCTATGTTAGTCGAGAAACTCCTACCTTTGAGGTAGGAGATGAACCAGTTCAGGGCAGTGTCATCAATACCAACCCCATACCGGAGACGGTCAATTAGGATGGTGTGGTCGACAGTGTCAAATGCTGCGCTGAGGTCAAGAAGGAGCAGAATTGCTCAGTCGCCGGAGTTAACGGTGAGCAGTAGGTCATTGTGTACCTTCAACAAGGCAGAATCTGTGCTATGGTGAGCCCTGAAACCTGATTGGAAAGTTTCCAAGATAGTGTTTTGGTGAAGGTAAGGTATAAGTTGACTTAAAATTACCTTTTCAAGGGCTTTTGAGAGGAAAGGCAGTTTAGAAATGAATCTGTAGTTGCTTGGCAAGGTGGGGTCGAGGTTAGGTGTTTTCAGGAGTGGTTGGACCACCGCATGCTTGAAGCAGGTAGGTACAGTGCCAGTGGCCAGAGAGCTGGTGAAGATGGCGAGGATGCTGGGACCAGCTGTTGTAATGACGTCCTTTAGGAGGGCAGAGGGGACAGTATCGAGGGGGCAGGTAGTAGGTTTCATGGTGGTGATCAGTTTTACAAGGGAGGGTAGAGTAACGGGTTGGAATCAGTCTAATTTTGAAGAGCAGACCAATGAGACAGCCAGGTCACAGGTGGGAGGGGAAATATAAGTTCTTATGTTCTTTACCTTGCTGGTGAAAAAGCAAATCAAGGGGACAGTTGACAAAGTCAAACCGAGCCCAGCATCTCAAGACCAAATAGGCTTTTCATTTGTGGAACATTGTGGTTCAAATTGTCTGCCGTGCTTCCTATATATTGACGGATACGGATTTCAAAATGACTTTGTCAGGTGAAGAACATTTTGAAAGAATCTAGAAGACACTAAATCAATGTCAGCCTTTCTTTTGTTCGCACTTTGATCTCCTACTTTGATCATGTTTGTTACCTTTTATTTGGACTGATCTTTGAACAGATAAATTGATCAGATAATATTATTCTGGCTTTCCTTTATGAACCATCCACCTCTCTTTCATCTGAAGGTTTTGGTTAGATTTAATTCACAATGAGAATTGTGTAAACTCTTCCAAAATAGCATCTTTTACAAATACACATCATTTTACATTGCCCTGTTGCTTCTGAAAATATCATCATAAATATCCCTGCCTCTGTCCTTCACACATTTAATGCATTTCTCATATTGCTGTTATATACCACTGCAATCATTAATATTGCCAATCCCATTGCTCTAATTTCAAACAAATTAATCCTTGCCCGAAAGGGAGAGAAAAAAAATGCACACATTTACAATCAAGTATCCTGCAGAGTCAGGATGTTTAAGAAGGAACTGCAGATGCTGGAAAATCGAAGTTAGAAAAAACTGCTGGAGAAACTCAGTGGGTGAGGCAGCATCTATGGAGCGAAGGAAATAGGCAACGTTTTGGGTCTTGACCCAAAACGTCACCTATTCCTTCGCTCCATAGATGATGCCTCACTCTCCAGCATTTTTGTCTACTTGCAGAGTCAGGATATTTGTTTTCAAAAAATAAAGGTGGCAAGGAATTATTCTTGCTTGTTTAACTGTCGATAAAGTTTTGATAGAATTGAGATGATTAAAGTATTTGATATAGAAGTTGGAAAGACCAGTCCTTGCTTGGGGGGGGGGGTCCCCAGAATAAAGAGGCCATAAAGAGGTTGGTATTGGTGGCACTGCCCTGAGCTGGTTCATCTCCTACCTCAAAAGTAGGAGTTTCTCGACTAACATAGGCAACTCTTTCTCCTCCCCAGCTAATCTCTGCTGTGGGGTTCCACAAGGTTCCATCCTTGGCCCCATTCTCTTCTCCCTGTATATGCTCCCCTTAGGCCAAGTCATTGAAAGGCACGGCATTTCCTTCCATTGCTACGCAGACGATACACAACTCTATCTCCCCCTGAAGCCCAAAACCAATCAAATCTGTTTAACCTTACCCACTGCCTCGAGGATATAAAGTGTTGGATGGCCCAGATCTTCCTCCAACTAAACGAGAGTAAGTCTGAGGTCATCCTTCTCGGCCACTCGGACTCAATCAAAATGATAGCAGGCAGCCTTGGAAGCCTTACCCCCACTACTCAAACCTCACGTCAAAAACCTTGGCATGATATTTGACTCAGCACTGAAATTTGACAAACAATTCAATGCCGTGGTAAAAGCTAGCTTCTTTCAGCTTCGGACGATAGCTAAAATAAAACAATTCCTCCAGTTTGATGACCTCGAAAAGATCATCCACACATTCATCTCCTCCCGCCTAGATTACTGCAACTCCCATTACACTGGCATCAGCCAATCTTCTCTGTCCCGCCTGCAACTGGTCCAAAACGCCGCAGCGAGACTCCTGACGGGCACCCCGAAAAAGGGACCACATCACCCCGATCCTGTCCTCTCTCCACTGGCTCCCTGTGCGGTTCCGTATAAACTTTAAGATCCTCCTCATGTCTACAAAGCCCTCAATGGGCTTGCCCCCACCTACATAAAAGTCTTCTCACCCACCACTCCACCTCCAGGCCCCTCAGATCGGCCGACTTGGGGTTGCTGAATATCCCACGGTCTAGGCATAAGCTCAGGGACGACCGTGCCTTTGCGGTTGCAGCCCCCTAGACTGTGGAACAGCATCCCCTTTCCCATCAGAACTGCCCCCCTCCATCGACTCTTTTAAGTCAAGACGTCCTCCTGAGTGAGGGCTATACGTATATATGTATGTAGTTTGTTTTGTTTGTGCTATTCTTATAACAAATGTAAAGCACTTTGGCCAATGAGAGTTGTTTTTAAATGTGCTATATAAATAAATGTGACTTGACTTGACTTGACGAAACAACAGTGAAGTCTGCAACTTTCTCCACCTTGTAATTGTTTAGGGTAGATTCATTCAACAGTTTGAAACAATGCCAGAATGACTTCTGGTAAGCAGAGATGTTAAGGATATGGAATCAAGGCAGGCAGACAATTAAAATACAGATAAACAATGAGCTAAACACAAAGTGCTGGAGTAACTCAGTGGGTCTATTAATCTAGCTGAACCAGTTTTAAATAACAACATTTGAATGGGCTGCATTCTTATATTGATGCTGATGTCCTCTCTTAATAGGAAAAGGTATCAACACATTTACCTTTTGTATTGCAAGAGCCAGGAGATCATTTAACCTTTTCTACTTCTGCAACATTGTCCATTTCCACCACATCCTCAGCTTACCGGCTGCTGAAGTCCCCTCAGTGCCTCATCACGACTTTGCCTTTCCATCGCGCTCATAATTGGTCATGGAGTCGGTAGATGTCCTTGGTGGTGAAGTGTTTTGAACGATTGGTTATAGCCCATATCAATTCCTACCTCAACAAGAACCTGGATCCACTTCAATTTTGCACTTTGCTGTACACCAATAGAAGTTCAAGAGAGTATTTGTTGACATATTGAATCTCCGCAATTTCCTCAAGAATTGTAGTCATTGCTTGTTCATTTTTTGTTCGGGGAGCAGGGGTGGAAATAAACCTCACAGAAGAAACTTTTGCTAATAGTTCTACTTTGTTCTTGCTCTGCAGGAGGGATTACTCATGACACTTTTCAAAAGAACTCATGTGCTTCGACCCTGACACAGACAAGTGGACACAGAAAGCTCCCATGACCACTGTCCGAGGGCTGCACTGCATGTGCACTGTTGGAGATCGACTTTACGTCATTGGAGGCAATCACTTCAGGGGAACCAGCGATTATGACGATGTTCTGAGCTGCGAGTTCTACACGCCGGCCTTGGACCACTGGACTCCGATCGCTGCCATGTTGCGTGGGCAGAGCGATGTGGGCGTGGCGGTCTTTGAGAACAAGATCTACGTGGTGGGGGGCTATTCTGGAACAACCGCTGCATGGTGGAGATAGTTCAGAAGTATGACCCTGAGAAGGATGAATGGCAGAAGGTCTTTGATCTCCCTGAGTCGCTGGGAGGGATCAGAGCATGCACTCTTACAGTCTTTCCACCGGATGAGAATACTGGGTCACCTTCCCGAGAATCGCCTCTATCTGCACCTTAGACAAGGGACGCAGCCGCTCTCACTTCAGCTCTTACAAAGAACTCATTTGCACAGCATCATAATTAATATCAAAGATTATCTGCCTATTTTGCTCAGTAGTGACTATTGTAGGCAGTGACTCGAGTATAATTGCAGAAATAGTGGATCGACTTATTTGTGCAGTACTGTTGGCATCAGTTGTCTGTCTGCCTGTTACAAGAGAGACATAACAAAATATATATGTCCAGGATTGAACTCTGTCTGAAAAAGTTCAACAATTTAACTGTTATACAGTGTGATTTTTTTTTCCCCTACACATTTGCAATGCAGAGGATTTCCCTCTGATTCGTTTAAAACAGTTCAATAACTAACCTATAAATGCTTATTCATTACCATGGTCTTCAAGATTTGAGAACTAATTTAATACAGTGCATATAGATGTGGGAAGGTAGCCTATCAAACGGCATTAAAATGTTGACCCCGACTAATCACTTGCCCCACCTATTTGAAGTTACAAAACAAAACTGGTCTTTTTGGTATCTTAAGTTAAACACAGCTCTGACGGGTTGGATTCCAGTGTGCAGTATTTGTGCTACCATCATTTCACTTCTGCTGAATTTGAAGAGCTGACCAGCCTGATTTTGACCCCTGGTTGGCTGCTCCTTTGTTTGCTGTACAGGCCATTAGCTCAGCGCATCTCTCCTCTGTACATCTTGGATGGTGAAGTTATTTAATGCACTCTTTGGCATCAGGAGGAGAGCTGCTGCAGCTCAGCGAACATGAACCATGGCGCTCAACACTTTTTGTTCAATAAAAGTTTAACTGAAATCACCAGGCCATCATACTTTCTAAACTGCATCTCTTCCAAAAACTTGTTCATGTTTGCCTTTTTATTCTGTGTTGTCTTTAACTTCATAAATGATCTGTCAGCATAAAAGAGTGAGGGGAAATAGCACACTGCAGTCATACGTGAAGAGGGAAAGGATTGCGTTAATGTTTTGGATATAGATGCTTCATACAAGTTTTTGTGCAGGTTTGAACATGTTATATTTGCTCCAGTGAGTATATTACATGAGCAAAACTATGTTCTTAACTCTTCAGAGTAAGTTAATATTCGTGCTTACATTATTTATGATTATATTCATCTTTTCTTGACTCTTCCTATATATATTTTGGCTGGCTGCAATAAATCAGATGAGACCTGAACCAAATCTAAAGAAACCTCTACCTCACGGATCAGCTACATCAGCACAGTTGCAGAGAATTGATTGTTCTAATCGGTTATCTCAAGCAGAGAAATGAAGTAGGGCCTTTAATACCTGCTAATGATTCGATTTAAGCAGCAGTATTCTAGGTTGTGTTTGTCAAATCACTCTGTAAGGATTATCCCAAGAAACGGATCATTCACCAGATTCTTGTTAAACTGTCCTTGATATTTTGAGGGTTTTATTTTGTTTTTGACTCACAGATGCAGTTTAGAAACTGCATCAATTTCTCATTGTGGTGGTGTATCCATCTGTACAGTAGATTTAGACATGTCATTATTTAGTGGGATTCTTTAAAGAGTAATCAATAATTGCAGGAGATCTCCAGGGGCGTATGTATTAGTGTTTAAAATTGGGCCGATATAAAGGGGATCCAGACGTGTGTCCATTTTTATGTGGTTCCTGGAGGTGTTCTGTTATTTGTCAGTATCCAAAGTCCGTATTTGTGGCAGATCCCTGGCTGCATTTAGCACATGTTAACGGCCTGTCCCACTATGGCGACCTAATTTGCGAGTTTAGAAGAGTTTGCGCTTGCCATAAACTCGCAGCATGGTCGACACGTGGTCCTAGGAAGTCACTGTAACTCTCCTTCATGCTCGAGGGAAGTTCCCGCGTACTCGAGGCCTCAGTTTGGTCGCCGAAAAACTTTCAGCATGCTGAAAAATGTTCCGCGAGTAAACATTGGTCGGCATGGTTCTTTTGAACGTGTAGTGCAGCGGTAGTGCGGTCGCCATGCAGTTATAGGTAGTCGAGGTAGCCCATATGCAATTTCCTTTGCTGACCGGGCATTTTAATTGGCTCATTGGGGGGAAAAAAACATAAGCACGAGTTATCAAAACCAAGGAAAACCGACCGGTAATGTTAACTGCCCGCTAAACTTTATTAAAAGTTGTCTGGCTTCTTAAAAGTGTTTCCACTCCTTCTCCCCCCTTCTCTCCCCTTCTCCCTTCTCCCCTGACCCCCCCCCCCCCCCCCATCCCTCCCTCCCTCCCCGCTCTTTTAAAGGACTTAATGTACACTGTGCCAGCTGTCTTTTACCTTCCTGTTCATCACGGGTATCACCTTGGCTTTGCACAGTGTGAATTTCAGACAGGGCTCCCCGCTTTCCCTGGCCCCGCCTTTGCGATGTGTATGTGTATGTGTGTGTGCTGACGGTCGATCCAGCTCGCGTTTTTTCAGGCGAGTGCCCCCGAGCTTGAAGGTTGAAGACAGTTGCTGAAAAGTCGCGTAAGTGGGACAGGCCCTTTAAGAGTCCTCAATATTTACACGGTATCTTCTGTGAATTGATACAGGGTATCTCCTAAACCATTGAATTTTTGCAAATAATCCACAAATGCAAAACAATGTTCACAGCGGTGCTCTCATTTTTGTAGTAATCTCTGAGAGTTCATCCAAATTTGTCGGCTGTTCATATGGAGATATGCATTGAAAACGAAACACTGCATTGTGTAGTTACCAAACTGACACGTGTGACATTTGGGGTCATCTGGTTTAATATTTTTTCCTCAATAAGGCATGGATGAGAAAGCAATATGAAATACCAAAGACCATTAAAGATCCCATGATTCACATATACATTTTACGAATTTAAAGATTGGTCCCAAAAGAAAAATAAACTGGTTATTTTACTGTGATAATATGGCCTACAATTTGCCCATGAGAAGTATCTATCTAAGTTTGATTGCCTTCCAGCAATAGTGTGTTGGGTGTCTAATTAATTGGTTTGTTTTTGCCTAAACTAGCCTGGGAGGAGTCGTGAGTTTTATTGGCTGGGTTCAGAGGAATAAATTTGTGATTTTGAAGTTTAGTCTCAATGCAGCCTGCCAAGGAGTAGACATGCTCTGAGGACAAACGTGGGAGAATGCAAAAGTAGAAGAACCAGGCCATTGGAGAGCAGGAAGCGTTAATAGTACTGAGATGTGAAAGTGGTGTTAATATATGGAAGTGTAAGGAGCTGTGGAGAAAGGTCATTGGTAGCTGTAAGAAAAAATGATGATAACAAATTAATTTTAAAATTGGGTTTTACATTTTAGAGCAGTGATTTTCCATTTGGCAGACCTGATTTATTACAACAATGTTGCAATCTAAATTTAGAGTATTGGAAATGATGGCTCCGTTATTTAATTAATGGCTATAATTTAGTAAAATAAATATTCTAGTCTGTTCTACCATTCAATTAGATCATGGGTGATCTGTAACTTTACTCCATTTCCCTTAGTAGTCTTACTGAATAATAAAAGTTTCCTTTTTGACCTTTTATTCCCAGGGTTCGCTGCCCGCAAGAGTTCTAGGTTTCTGTTTCCTTTTCACCTCTAGCCTTTGTCACCTACTCCATTTCTTGCCAACAATCTCCGCCTCACCTGTATCCACCAACCACCTGCCATCCTTAGTCCCCTCCCCACCTCTCTTTTTCCAGCTTTCTCTCTCCCCCCCACCAAAGCCATCAGTCTGAAGAAGGGTCCTGACCCAAAACATCATCTGTTCATTCCCTCCAGAGATGCTGCCTAACCCCACTGAGTTCCTGCAACACTTTGGGTTTACTTAAGATTCCAGCATCTGCAGTTTCTCGTGTCACCAGATGTCTATTGCCCTTTGTATGGAACTTATTTCTTAATTTCAATCCTGGAACTATCATCTCTAATTTTCAGATTATGATACCTAATTCTGGATTTTGCCCTCGGGGTGAAATATCCTATTACAATTAAAACACTAAGTACTTGTGCTATAACTCTAAAGTGCTCAACTAAGAAAACCAAGCCCAAAGCCAAAGTATTATCTAGCTATCTAACTGAATATACCAATTTATGCTCAGGACAATAAATAACTCTGTATGCAAAAATCAGCTACCTACATGTTAACTATCTCTTTAAAAAATAAATCATATCGATGAAAGTATATCATTGAGGTTATCAAGTGGGCACCTCTTTTCACTAGTGTTTCATTCAGTTAGGCCCACAACACCTCGGGAAGGCTCAACAGTTGGTTCTGGTATCCCACAACAACAGCTCTCACCAACTCTGCTACCAGTATTGACTAAATAAAGGAAGCTGCAGCCAATGAGCTCACTAACAAATGCTAAACAGCTGCATCCTATCTTCTTCTAATCCTAGCCCATCATTAAACTTGTAACACCACAAATATCACCCTTGCATAAGACCAGGATACACTTACAACAAACTACAATTACAAAGACATACACAAACTGCATGTCATACCTTTTCTTTCTGCCCCCAACTGACATTATTTCTTCTCCACCAAATCCACGTCCTACCTTGATCTTCTGCCTCTGACATCTGCTTTACTGCCTGACGCAAACTGTCCATGAATTTCTAGCTCTCCAAATAGCACTTGGTCGATCTCGCTATGAAACCTCTACCGGACGTACTCTTGCTGCCTATTTCCTACGCTCCATAGATGCTGCTGCACCCGCTGAGTTTCTCCAGCATTTTTGTGTACCTTCGATTTTCCAGCATCTGCAGTTCCTTCTTTAACTCTTTAGTACTCTTGCTCTCTCTCCTCACTGCTCAACTTCTGCTGCCAACTCTACATCTGCTTTTTCCATTCATAAGCCTCATCCACTAAGTTGTCCCAAGGCACCGTCAGTTCTATAAAATATACTATATACTGACTAACTGACCATAAAGGGCCTGTCCCACTAACGCGACTTCTCAGTGACTGTCTTTGACCTTCAAGCTCGAGGGCACTCGCCTGAAAAACCTAGACCTGGATCGACCGTCAGCGATGAAACGGCAAGCTGGATCGCACGGCGCACACACACACAAACACACACACACAGCAAAGGTGGGGGCCAGGGAAAGCGGGGGAGCGCTGTCTGAAATTCACACCTGCGATGAACAGGAAGGTAAAAGACGGCTGGCACATAACAGTAAGTCCTTTAGAGAGCGTGGAGGGGGAGGGGAGAAGGAGTGGAGACACTTAAGAAGCCAGACCACGTTTAATAAAGTTTAGCGGGCATTACCGGTCGGTTTACTTACTTTTTTTTATCAACGAGCTTTGCTTTCGACTACCCTCGATTACCTACGAATAACATGTCGACCTACGACCTACCTCGACTAAACCTACAAGTAAAAGAATAACAATTTTTTCATGGCGACCTTTTTTTACTCAGGGGCATTTTTCAGCATGTTGAAAAATACGCCGCGACCTAGCTGAGGCCTCGAGTACGCGGAGACTACTCACGAGCATGAAGGAGAGTTACAAAGACCAACTAGGACCTCGTGTCGACCATGCTGCGAGTATGAGTCGAGGGCAAACTCTTCTGAACTCGCGGATTAGGTCGCCGCAGTGGGACAGCCCCTTAACACTATATCAGGCCTCAAACTAGTCATTATTTCCAGCGGAACAACAAGCTTTCCTCCCAAATCTACCTGCATCTCCCAATCATTGGTTCCCCGTAACTGGCCTAACTCAGACCTGTCTGAAAACTTCCCTCCTCTACCTTTCTCTCCCTTACGGACAGAATGAATTGCTACCCTCAGTCTCCTGATGCCTACTAAATTCACCTGTACTCCTCTCAATTGCTGCAGCTATGCACTTCATTACCTAGTTATGATGCCAATTATACCGATCCTGAGAGAGACTAGTCCTACATCCTGACAAAATACGCCTCAACGTTGTCGCCCTCTGAACACAAGGAACATGCCGGGTCCCCACCTACCCATTATTTGAGGTTCTGTGGTGATGGCAGCACATCATCAATAGCCCATATAAGGAAACTTACATGACCAGCCTCCATACACCACAGTTCCCTCCAGCTAAACCTCCCTTTCTACACTTTCCCAGTTCATCCACTGTCCCTGCTTAACCTATGCTACTGCCCTTATACATCTCACTACTTCCTCCGGACGATGTACTTACTCTACTACCAATTTCCTCCTCTCTGTTGGACCTGCCTTACTCCACACATTGGTTTCCCAGTGCTGAGCCCTAAGCCTCTTTTCCCTTGGTGCACTCTACCAACAATGTCTGTATGCCTCAGAGCTGCTTGTGCTTCTTCTGCTGCCTGCTTTGAGTTCCACTTCCTCCCTCTAGTTGCACTTGGCACCAGGTTACTAACTAAGGTATCCTTGCTCCCTGATAATTGCAACTCTAACCTCACCTTAGCACACTTAAACTCCTCTGTTCGGCTAGACAATGGTAAATGGAGAATACCTTTCCCATCTGAGGCCCTTTGCTGTTGTTACTTTCTGCCAACGACAAGAAAGACCTGGAGCTTCTTTCCCTCTACCACTGAGCCGCTGTCCTTCATTGATGCGCTAATCCTACTCCCAGTCCGTTCCGTGGCCTGTAACCGGGTAATCCACCTGTGAGTTATCTTCCACCCCTGCTCTTGCAGACTACAAGGGTATCTTTCTATTATCTGTCATAGCTTTCTATGTGTACAGCGAGACTGTTTACAATCTACGCCACTGCTGCAGTGAGGTGCGAACCCATGACAGCTCCAGTGGGGTCTATTCAGCTGTTTTTCCAAGCTGTCAGGCGGACTTTCCCTAATTGTCTAATTACCTATGTAAGTATTTTGACCACAGCAACTAGAACCCCAGAGAGAGTTAGATAGAGCTCTAGGGGCTAGTGGAATCAAGGGATGTGGGGAGAAGGCAGGCACGGGATATTGATTGGGGACGATCAGCCATGATCACAATGAATGACGGTGCTGGCTCGAAGGGCCGAATGGCCTCCTCCTGCACCAATTTTCTATGTTTTTATGTAAACCTTCTAAACTCAAAGGAGTACACAATCCAATTAATGCCACGTGTCCTTGCGTTTATACGCTGGTCAATCTATGGAGTTTGCACGTTCTCCCTGTGACCACATGGGTTTCCTCCCACATCTCAAAGACTTGCAGGTTTTTAGGTTGATTGACCTTGGTGTGTAGGGAATGGGTGAGAAAGTGGGATAACATAGAAATAATGTGAACGGTAATCGATGGTTGGCATGGACTCAATGGGCTGAAGGGCCTCTTTCCATGCTGTATCTCTAAACTAAATTATCTTGAACCCCTTTTCAAGATCATATCCATCTAGGTCTGCCCAAAACTGAAAGAGTTTCCCACAAGGTCAGACCAGGCACTGCACAGCTTCCTTCTTATTGTAGTCTGCTTTAGACAAAGATCAACAGTCCATTAGCCCTTTACATTATATTTATATCTGCCCATTCATTATTTTAATGATTGCTCCTCCACAATTCCAATATTTGCTATTAATGATTATGTCATTTGTTGTCTGTTTACTTGAATTTTGTTCAGTCATATTTTACTGGAAATGATTGAATGGTACCTGAATGTTTTATGTATCATATTGTGCCATGCTCTTTGCTGAAGAATGGAAATCATAGTTTTCATGTTAATGAGAAACCATGGGCTGGAAATTTGTTGGTGATTGCTAGCATTATTTATCAATGTGCATTGTCCTCTGCTTCTACATTTGATTCCTTTGCAATCGACTGCAGAGTACAACATGCATATACTACAAATTTACCTTTAGTGTTTGCAAGCAGCAAAGACTACATTTCTATTCCATCCACTTTCAATTCAAATAGCAAAGCATTCCCATAAGGAGCATTCAAAATTTAAATATTTTCCCATGCAGAATATTGAAAAAAAATACTATTTTCAAGAAACAGGAACAGTTGCTGCAACCGTTTGAGGAGTCCCAAGGGCTCTGCTTTCTAAGCAAGGGGCCAATAGTTATGGTGAACCCTGATACATCATTGTCAGTGAAGGATGTTAAGGCCTTGGGAAGTGTGGCAGAGGGGATTTGTCTGAAGTACAACAGTTTTGAGAGACATTACGTAAGTTCAGTGGCTGAAGAAGCTGAGATTTTTATCCCACAGATCAAAGAGAGGCTGAATACATGCTGTCACTGAAACAATTTGACAAAGATTATGTCCATCATCAAGAAGATCTGAATGCACAACATGTGTTCAAAGTAATCCTAAAATATCCTGGGCAAATTGGAATTATTTTTATACTATATATTGTGATTTGGAATGCATTGCCTGAAATATGTTGGAAACTTCCATGAAAAGGATCAGGGATGGACTTGGACAAATCCGCAAAGCAGCAACAAATCAAGTCTAGAGAGTTTATTGTCATGTGTCCCAGATAGGACAATGAAATTCTTGCTTGCTGCAGCACAACAGAATATATATAGTAAGCATAAATACAGAACAGTTCAGTGTGTCTACATAGCATAGACCATATATATATACACATAAAGGAACAGATAAAGTGCAATAGGCTGTTATAGTTCACAGTTTGTTTGATGGCGAGTTTAATAGCCTGATGGCTGTGGGGAAGAAGCTGTTCTTGAACCTGGATGTTCCAGATTTCAGGCTCCAGTACGTTCTTCCTGATGGCAACGGAGAGATGAGTGTGTGTCCAGGATGGTGTGGGTCTTTGATGATGTTGGCAGCCTTTTTGAGGCAGCGACTGCGATAGATCCCTTCGATGGTGGGGAGGTCAGAGCCAGTGATGGACTGGGCAGTGGTCACAACTTTCTGCATTCTTTTCCGCTCCTGGACGCTCAAGTTGCCGAACCAAGCCACGATGCAACCAGTCAGCATGCTCTCTACTATGCACCTGTAGAAGTTTGAGAGAGTCCTCTTTGACATACCGACTCTCCGTAATCTTCTCAGGAAGTAGAGGCGGTGATGTGCTTACTTTATAATTGCATCAGTGTGCTGGGACCAGGAAAGATCTTCGGGAATATGCACACCCAGGAATTTGAAGTTCTTGACCCTTTCCACCATCGTCCCATTGATATAAACGGGATTGTGGGTTCCTATCCTACCCCTCCCAAAGTCCACAACCAGTTCCTTGGTTTTGCTGGTGTTGAGAGCCAGGTTATTGTGCTGGCACCGTTTGGTCAATCGATCGATCTCACTTTTATACGCTGGCTCTTCGCCATCAGTGATTCGTCCCACAACAATGGTGTTGTCGGCGAACTTGATGATGGAGTTCGCACAATGACCGGCTATGCAGTCATGAGTATAGAGTGAGTACAGCAGGGGGCTGAGCATGCAGCCTTGAGGTGCTCCCGTGCTGATTGTCTGTGTTGCAGTTAAACAGCAGAGTCTCCCAAAACATCTCACAGGAACATTGTTGACAAAATCTTTGTCAAAGAAGTGTTAGAGCTACTCTTTGCTATGTTATACACCTTTTCTTTTAGTTTTATTCCATCCCTAACTTCCCTTGTCAGCCACAGTTGCCACTTACTCCCCTTAGAATCTTTCTTCCTCTTTGGAATGAAATGATCCTGCATCTTATGGATTATGCCCAGAAATTCCTGCCATTGTTGTTCCACCGTCATTCCTGCTAGGATCCTTTTCCAGTCGACCTTGGCCAGCTCCTCTCTCATGCCTTCATAGTCCCTTTTGTTCAACTGCAACACTGACACATTTGATTTAACCTTCTCCCTCTCAAATTGCAGATTAAAACTTATCATATTATGGTCACTACCTCCTAGCGGTTCCTTTACCTTGAGTTCCTTTATTAAATTGGGTTCATTAGACAACACTAAATCCAGAATTGCCTTCTCTCTGGCAGGCTCCAGTACAAGCTGCTCTAAGAATTCATCTCGGAGGCACTCTATAAACTCGCTTTTTTGGGGTCCAGAATCAATCTGATTTTCACAGCCTACCTGCATATTGAAATCTCCCATAACCACAGTGGCATTACCTTTGTTACATGCCAATTTTAACTCCTGCTGCAACTTGCACCCTATATCCAGGCTACAGTTTGGGGGCCTGTAGATAACTCCCATTAGTGTCTTCTTACCTTTACAATTCCTTAATTCTATCCACAGCGACTCTACATCGTCAGTCCCTGTGTTACCCCTCGCAAGGGACTGTATTTCATCCCTCACCAACAGAGCTACCCCACCTCCTCTGCCCACCTGCCTGTCCTTTCTATAGAACGTATAACCCTGAATATTCAGTTCCCAGCCCCGATCCTCCTGCAGCCACGTCTCTGTAATCCCCACAATGTCATATCTACTACCAATCTCTAACTGAGCCTCAAGCTCATCCACTTTACTTCTCATACTTCATGCATTCATTTATACCAGGGCATCAATAATACCAGTGCCCAAGAAGAGCCTCAATGACTATCGACCAGTGGCACTAACGCCTTTGGTGATGAAGTGCTTTGAGAGGTTGATCTTGGAGCAAATCAACTGCTACCTCGACAAAAACCTGGACCCACTGCAGTTCGCTTACCGCCGCAACAGATCAACGGTGGATGCGATCTAGCTGGCCCTCCACTCCGCTCTGGACCACTTGGACAACAAAAACTCTTATGTCAGGCTGTTATTCATCGATTACAGCTCGGCATTTAACACAATCATCGCCTCCAAGCTGGTTACCAAACTTGCAGAACTGGGTCTCTGCGCATCCCTCTGCAATTGGATCCTCGACTTCCTCACTCTCAGACCACAGTCTGTTCATATTGGTGGAAATGTGTCAGCCTCGATAACAATCAGCACGGGAGCACCTCAAGGCTGCGTGCTCTGCCGACACCACTGTTGTGGGACGTATCACTGATGGGGATGTCAGAGTATAGAAGAGAGATCGAGCAACTGTCCATATTGTGCCAGCACAATAACCTGGCCCTCAACACCAGCAAAACCAAGGAACTGATTGTGGACTTTGGAAGGAGTAGGATGGGGACCCACAGTCCCGTTTATATCAACGGGTCGATGGTTGAAAGGGTCAAGAGCTTCAAATTCCTGGGCGTGCACATCTCTGAAGATCTTTCCTGGTCCGAGAACCCTAATGCAATTATCAAGAAAGCACATCAGCGTCTCTACTTCCTGAGAAGATTACGGAGAGTCGGTTTGTCAAGGAGGACTCTCTCTAACTTCTACAGGTGCACAGTAGAGAGCATGCTGACTGGTTGCATCGTGGCTTGGTTCGGCAACTTGAGCGCCCTGGAGAGGAAAAGACTACAAAAAGTAGTAAACACTGCCCAGTCCATCATCGGCTCTGACCTTCCTTCCATCGAGGGGATTTATCGCAGTCGCTGCCTCAAAAAGGCTGGCAGTATCATCAAAGACCCACACCATCCTGGCCACACACTCATCTCCCTGCTACCTTCAGGTAGAAGGTACAGGAGCCTGAAGACTGCAACAACCAAGTTCAGGAATAGCTACTTCCCCACAGCCATCAGGCTATTAAACCTGGCTCGGACACAACTCTGATCATTAATAACCCATTATCTGTGATTTGCACTTTATCAGATTATTTATTCATGTGTGTATATATATAATGGCATATGGACACACTGATCTGTTTTGTAGTAAATGCCTACTATGTTCTGTTGTGCTGAAGCAAAGCAAGAATTTCATTGTCCTATCAGGGACACATGACAATAAACTCACTTGAACTTGAACTTCATATATAATACTTTTAATCCATTACTCACCTCACCTTTCACATCGATTTCCATTTCACTTGGCCATACTCTCCTATCCCTTCTTGAGCTTTCTGTCCCGTTAATTCTGGTGTCTTAACTTTTCCTATACTCTCTTTCCCTTTAACTCCATCCTTGTATTTCCAATTTGTCTCCTCCCCCCCCCCCCCCCCACTATTTAGTTTAAACCCGCCTGTGTAGCAGTGGCAAACCTGCCTGCCAGACATACACAAAAAATAAATTGCACAAATTCTGCAAGATACTGAAAAGGAAAGACTACAAAAAAGGACATTAGTGAAAAGCATAATTAGCTTAAGAAACAAGTTAATTGTTTCAGTTGTCAAGCAGGTTGGTATGGATTGGTTCAAGAAACAGATAGTTATAAAAAGTAGCTGATCCTAATTTGGTGGTGTGTGACTTCAGGCTTCTGTGCCTACTGCCCAATGGTGGCAGTGAGAAGAAGGCATGACCCAGATGGTGGGGTCTGACTGATGATAGATGCCACCTTCTTGAGGCAGTGACTCAAGTAGATGCATTTGGAGGCCCCTTACCCGATATGGACCACTCTGCAGCCTCTTGAATCCCTATGCATTGGATTTGTCATACTGCAACAGTCTATATACTTTCTACAGTGCATCTTTCAAAATTTGTTATGGTGGGCATACAAATCTCTTTAAACATAAGAAATTAGAGGTGCTGGCTGGCCTATTCATGATTACATCTATGTGCTGGAACCAGGACAGGTCACCTGAGATGTTATCAGCCACGAACTTGAAGCTACTAACTCCCACCAACACCAACATCCGAATGAAAATTGGCACGTGGTCTCCAACTTCCTCTTCTTGAAGTCAATGATGAGTTCCTTGGTTTTGTTGATGTTCAATGAGAGGTTGAGCTGTTGCAGCCCCACTCATTCTGATGGTCCATCTTCTGTACACTGACTCATCACAACTCTTGATTCGGCCCACCATGTTGAGAATTCGCTCACTGTTTAAAGCCAGAGGTGAGGCCATGGTTTCACCCTCAGTGGGGCTTTATTTTAAAAGGAAGTGGAAACTGTGTGTTCAACTATTTTTAAAACTACTTTGATACAAATACTTGGAAGGCAAGCTGGTGCAAGTTGATTATCAGTAAACAGGAAGACAGAATTGATGTTACAATCAGATTATCCATGGTCTTATCAAATGGTGGAGTATGCTTGAGGAGCTGACCCTTGTACTCTAATTCATACAGTACATGGGTCAACAAAGAAGACTTGATGGAATTTGAAACAGAGTCAAAAGAGTTTTGGATATTCTGGGATGTCAGGACTTTCATATGAAGAAACACTGGATAGACTTGGCTTGTACTCGCTAGTATTTAGAAGATTGAGGGGGGATCATATAGAAACTTACAAAATTCTTAAGGGGTTGGAGAGGCTAGATGCAGAAAGATTGTTCCCGATGTTGGGGAAGTCCAGAACAAGGGGTCACAGTTTAAGGATAAGGGGGAAATCTTTTAGGACCGATATGAGAAAAACATTTTTCACACAGAGAGTGGTGAATCTCTGGAATTCTCTGCCACAGAAGGTAGTTGAGGCCAACTCATTGGCTATATTTACGAGGGAGTTAGATGTGGCCCTTGTGGCTAAAGGGATCAGGGGATATGGAGAGAAGGCAGGTACGGGATACTGAGTTGGATGATCAGCCATGATCATATTGAATGGCGGTGCAGGCTCGAAGGGCCGAATGGCCTACTCCTGCACCTATTTTCTATGTTTCTATTCATGAGTTCAAATTATTCTTGCAATCAATCACTCTGTTCTTAATCACTGATGAGATATTGCGTATTCTGTTTGCATGAAAAAAAAATGCTTGAAACCTCCTGGTGATCCTGAAATACTTTACTCCTTTTTACATCGGTGAGACCAAGCACACGCTTGGCGATCGCTTCGCCCAACACCTCCGCACAGTCCGCAACAACCAACCTGATCTCCCGCTGGCTCAGCACTTCAACTCCCCCTCCCATTCCGTATCCGACCTTTCTGTCCTGGGCCTCCTCCAAGGCCAGAGTGAGTCCCACCGCAAATTGGAGGAGCAGCACCTCAAATTTCGCTTGGGCAGTTTACACCCCAGCGGTATAAACATTGACTTCTCCAATTTCAGGTAGTCCTTGCTTTCTCCCTCTTTCCCCTCCCCTTCCCAGCTCTCCTACAGCCCATTGTCTCCGCCTCTTCCTTTCTTCTTCTTGCCTCCCCCTCCCACCCACACATTAGTCTGAAGAAGGGTCTCGACCCGAAACATCACCTATTCCTTCGCTCCATAGATGCTGCCTCACCTGCTGAGTTCTCCAGCATTTTTGTCTTACTCCTTCTGATGATCACCAATGATCAAGCCCAGTGCAAACCTTTGTGAGAGACTGTCGAAATTTGGAGAGCTCCTTCCATTTTGTGACATCTTTATGTAAGAAATAAATATTTGAAGCTGAACAAAGAAACGCTGATGGAGGAACCGAGCAGGTCAGGCAGCTGATTCCAACATCTGCAGTCTCTTGTGTTTACATTTTTGAAGCTGTGATTTTAGTTCCAGGCTCAATATATCAGCATTGCAATCATCCATATATATTAGAAGCAGAGCTATTATTTATTTTTAGAGATTGAACCCAACTATTAAAACAGGAGTGAGAAATTTTGGACAGGTGCATCGCATGCTCGTGCCTTGCAATCCTATTGTGATTTCACCAACATCACCTTTTGAAGCCTCTGGTTTCTTCCTTCATCAAGGAAGCATCTTCGTGCAAGAAACATCTCTGGAGACAGAACCATGAACCTTTCTTTGTCAGCATTCATGCATTTGAAATATCAAATACTTTTAAGGTGCTTGCGGCAAAGTTTAATGGGTAGAACAGAAAGCAGCACAGGAGCTGGTCCTTTAACCCACAATGTCTGCACTGACCATAATGCCAAACTAAATTAATCTCTGCCTGCACGTGATCCATACCCTTCCATTCCCTGAATATCCATGTGCCTACAGTACACAAAAGCCTCTTTAACACCACTATTGCATGCTTTCACAATTACATCTGACAGCGCATTACAGGCACCCACCATCAACTGTGTGGAAAAACAACTTACCCCGTACATCCCCTTCAAGTTTTTGCTCCTCATTTTAAATCTATGCCTCTCGTATTTGACATTTCCACCCTGGAAGAAGGTTCTGCCTGTCTACCCACTCTATGCTGTCTGAAGTGTCCTGGATCTGAAACATGAGCCACTTCACTTTCCACAGATGCTGCCTGACCTGACGAGATTTTCTGGCATTTTCTCTTTCATCCAAGTGAGGAAACATGTTTGTTTTCTCATTTTACCATTCTAAACAAATGTATCGGATCGACTCATTAACTGAAAGGAAGAATAAGAGGGAGACGCAAGAATTTAAGTTGATGGTTTACAACACAAAGTGCTGGGGTAACGTGCTGGGTCAAGCAATTTCTCTGGAGAACAGTTTCTCTGGAGAGCAGTTTTGGAGAGCATTCGTAGGGGGCGCCGTCCTGTGTGGTATGGCTGCCCAGCTTGCAGCTGTCCGTTTTCATCTTTTTTACATTTTTAGTTAGTTAGTTGTTTTGTTTTTTAGGAGTTCTATTCTTTTTTTATGTGGGGGCTGGGGGTGGGGGGGGGGAAGGGGGAAACTACTTTCTAGGGTCCGTTCCTGGTCGGAGAGGCAGCTTTTCTCCGGGCTGCACCTTCGACCCGTCCTCGCGGCCTACCAGCGGGCCTGGAGCGGCGTTTCCTGAGGGGACCGCCCAGGACCTCAGCTTCGGCGGCGGCGCAGTGCTGGAGCGCTATCGCGGAACGGAGCGGGCGATGCCTTGCCAGGGTCGCCGCGCTGGAGCTCCGGTGAGCTGAGCCCGCAGGTGAAACATCATGGAGCTGCTGGTCTGCGGGCGCGGCGCTGAACTTTAACAACGGGAGCCTGGAATCTCTCGCCGAGATCACCAGTGGTGGAGCTCCATCCAGCGCAGCCTCTTGGCTTCACAAGCCGCGGTCTCGAGTAAGGAGGTGGCCGTTCCAGGTGTCCCAAGCCGCTGAGAGGGTTCTCCCGACGCCGGAGCACCATCACCCGGCGAGAATGGCCTGGAACATCGGGCCTCCGTGAAGGCGACTGTGGAGGCCTCAATAGGCCCGACTATGGGTGGACAAGGGGATGGGGACTGGACTTTGTGCCTTCCCCCACAGTGGGAACCATTGTGGGGGGATGTTTTTATGTTTTATGTTAAATTTCTTTAATGTTGTGTCTAATTTGTGCTGCATGGCAAGACAAATTTCACTACACCATTTGGTGTATGCGACAATAAATGTCCTTTGTCTTTGATCCTAACCCATCAGTGCCAATAGATGATCGCTGGTCGGAGTCTTGTTGCGTATGGCGTGCACAGCCTAAAGTTGTAGGACAACTTGTTCTGTTTGATCTTATTTTATTGGTTGATTGCATTTGTCGAAATGTGAAGGGTGCAATCTCCCACCCCCCTGGTCGGAGTAAACTCTTTGGGCCGGCGGGCCTGGTCCAATGCTGTGTCTCTAAACTGAACCTTTCCACAACACCTGGTGTTTTTCCATTTCTTTAGTGTATTCAAGCAAGCTTCAGTATACCAATGCTCTCCTGGTGCTAGGAGCTGACTGAATGTTGATTAGTTATCATTGCTGCCTCTGGCAATAACACTTAAGATGTCTGGAGCTTTGATCAATAGTCTACTGCAGCCTCTGGAGTTTATAAAGGCAGATCCTGCCAGGAATGAGTGACATGTCTCTTTTCCCCAAAACTCATTGTTTGCCATTCATAGGGAACAAGGATCTATCTTTGTAAGTGGTCATTTGCTTTTGATACTGGGAATGAAGGCATCAATGATTCCATGTCATGAAGTAGGATGACTTCCTTCAAAGTCTTGCCAGAGTTTTAGAAATTCACAGAGGCCGGCACGGTGGCACAGCGGTAGAGTTGCAGCCTTACGGCGCCAGGGACCCAGGTTCGATCCTGATACGGGTGCTGTCTGTACGGAGTTTGTATGTTCTTCCTGTGACCTGCATAGATTTTCTCTGGGATCTCTGGTTTCCTCCCACACTCCAAAGAGGTACAGGTTTGTAGATTAATTGGCATGGTATAATTGTAAATAGTATCTAGTGCGTAGGATGGTGCAAGTGCGGGGATTGCTGGTCGGCGCGGACTCGGAGGGCCGAAGGTCCTGTTTCCGTGCTGTGTCTCTGAAGTCTAAAGTCTACGATGTACCTTGTGATGTTCTCCTGGTTAAAGAAGCTCGACTGCTTCAGTGCTTTGTTCTATGTTGGTGAATATTGCTGAGATATAGATGGACACCACTAGCAGAGATAGATCAGTAAACACACAGCAGCCCCTAATATCTCTAAACTAAACTCAATTCCTTGGAGATTTTGAGAGATAAGAGTGTTTATTTATCATATGCATTATTTATGAACCAAAAAAAGGAAATCCGTACATTAATCTGATTTTGTCCTGTAAATCCAATCTTATTCTTCCCACATTCTCATTGACTCCTCCAAGATTCTGCCACTCACCCACACATTCATGGCAAATTGACAAGCGCCCAACCAGCACGTCTTTTGGATGTGGGAGGAAACCAGAGAACCTGAGCAAACCACACAGAGAACGGCAGAGTTTCGGATCGAACCAGGATCTCCCGCACTGTGAAGCAATTGCTCTATTGTGCCCTCCAGAGCAGGGAAGGGAATGATGAATGCAGAAAACAGAGAATCCTTACACCATTTGGCCATTCGGCCCATCACTAGTCTACACTACCACTGCCCCACTCTTCTATTCTCCTCTATCCAATTCCCCTTTTAGACAATAGACAATAGGTGCAGGAGTAGGCCATTCGGCCCTTCGAGCCAACACTGCCATTCAATGTGATCATGGCTGATCATCCACAATCAGTACCCCGTTCCTGCCTTCTCCCCATATCCCTTGACTCCACTATCTTTAAGAGCTCTATCTAACTCTCTCTTGAAAGTGTCCAGAGAAACGGCCTCCACCGCCCTCTGTCATATGATGAAAGAATGTCATATGATGAAAGAATGGAGCGACTGGGCTTGTATTCACTGGAATTTAGAAGGATGAGAGGGATTCTTATAGAAACACGTAAAATTATTAATGGTTTGGACACGCGAGATGCAGGAAACATGTTCCCGATGTTGGGGGAGTCCAGAACCAGGGGCCACAGTTTAAGAATAAGGGGTAGGCCATTTAGAACTGAGATGAGGAAAAACATTTTCACACAGAGAGTTGTGAATCTGTGGAATTCTCTGCCTCAGAAGGCAGTGGAGGCCAATTCACTAGGTGCATTCAAGAGAGAGTTAGATAGGGCTAGCGGAATCAAGGGGATATGGGGAGAAGGCAGGAACGGGGTACTGATTGGGGATGATCAGCCATGATCACATTGAATGGCGGTGCTGGCTCGAAGGGCCGAATTATCAATGTATCTACTGTATATCTGTGGAGAGAATGGACAGATAATGTTTCAGGTCAGGGCCCGTCTTCAGACATTCTACCATCGAGCTACCCCTCATCTTCATCTGGTTTGGATTTGAGATGCAAGGATACGATCGGGTTTGAATTATCCACTCTACCTTCGGTTTTCTGTATGTAAGCAAAGCTGCATCTGCCTGAATAGCAAGGAAGTGTGTGCAATCTGTAAGAGTACATACATGATTACTGCAGAAACAAGGAACTGCAGATGCTGGTTTATACCGAAGATAGACACAAAGTGCTGGAGTCCTTTTTGCACCTCCGGTCCTTGTCACTTACTCCACCCATCTGCCAATCAAACCCTGTAAACAGACACAGAGTGCTGGAGTACCTCAGCGGGTCAGGCAGCATCTGTGGAGAAAATGGGTGGGTGATGTTTCACAGAGTGCTGGAGTAACTCAGCGGGTCAGGCAGCATCTGTGGAGAACATGGATAGGTGACGTTTCACAGAGCGCTGGAGTAACTCAGCGGGTCAGGCAGCATCTGTGGAGAACATGGATAGGTGACGTTTCACAGAGTGCTGGAGTAACTCAGCGGGTCAGGCAGCATCTGTGGAGAACATGGATAGGTGACGTTTCACAGAGTGCTGGAGTAACTCAGCGGGTCAGGCAGCATCTGTGGAGAAAAAGGGTGGGTGTTGTTTCGAACTGGGTCCTTTCTTCAGACTGAAAGGGTCCTGACCTGAAACGTCACCCATCCTTTTTCTCTAGAGATGCTTCCTGACCCACTGAGTTCCTCCAGCGCTCTGTGTTTTGCTGATAAATCTATAACATCAAGACAGTTTCAATTCTGCAAATACTTTTGCTGCTGCCCTTATGCAGCATGTCTGCGCTGTGGAGATAGTGAAGCAGGGGAAATCTAACATGGTCATAACCCATGTAGAAACAAGGAACTGCAGATGCTGGTTTACCAAAAACGACACCTTCTGCAAGTAACCTGCTGGGTTCCTCCAGTACTTTGTAGTTTTTTTTTCCCCTCTGGTTCACTGAGATTAGGATGATCCCGACATACAGTGAAAAGCGGTGTTTGCGAGCTATCCAGTCAAATGAAACTACTCGAGTGCAATCAAGCCGTACGCAAGTACAACTGGTGGTGCCAAGAGAATAAATGCTAGAGTGCATAGAGATTTAAGAGTGGAGCAATTATCGTGGATACAGTCACATTCTCTTCTAGGGTTTCTGCAAGCTGGCACCATCTAATATCAGTAACAATTGTGCCAGATCTGCAAAAATATAAACACTAAATAATTTGCAACATTGAACCAAACATGTGGCGCTGTGGTAGAATTGTTGCCTCTCAGCGCCAGAGACCCGCGTTCGATCCTGACTACGGGTGCTCAATACCCAGTGATTGTAAGTTCTCTCTGTGACCGCATGGGTTTTCTCAGAGTTCTCCGGTTTCCCCCCACATTCCAAAGACGTTGGTTAATTGGCGTCTGTAAATTGTCCCCAGTGTGTAGGATGGAATTAGTATATGTGTGATCGCGTGTCGGCATGTACTCAGTGGGCCGAAGGGCCTGTTTCCACCCTGTATCTCTAAAGTGAATGTATTTGGATTTCATGCACTCAGCATTCCAAATACTCCCTCAAACTGAAGCAGTGAACTGGCGATGAACTGTATGGTTCCATCCTATTATAATTTAACCTTTGCGAAATGATTCACATCCTCGCCCACAGACATCTCTCTCGCCAAACAACCCTTGGCTTGCAGAAGATTGAAGTCTGTGTAGATTTTCAAGAGGGAATGTATACTTAAAGAAACAATTCTCCCGAGAGTTAGATTTGGCTTTGGACCATTGTCACTATGATTTCAAGATGTGTTCAAGATACAGAGGGCAGTGGAGGCCAAGTCACTGGATGGATTTAAGAGAGAGTTAGATAGAGCTCTAGGGGCTAGTGGAATCAAGGGATATGGGGAGAAGGCAGGCACGGGTTATTGATTGGGGATGATCAGCCATGATCACAATAAATGGCGGTGCTGGCTCGAAGGGCCGAATGGCCTCCTCCTGCACCTATTTTCTATGTTTCTATGTTTCAACTTTTAACTAAAACTTTCATCACTTCTCCACCATCCATTTTAGAATAATGGTAAAAACCACAGTAACTAACAAAACACAAAGTGCTGGAGAAACTCAGTGGGTCAGGCAGCATCTGTGGAGGGAAGGGACAGATGATAGTTCGGGTCGTGACGCTTCTTCAGACCGACCTACTGATGTCCATAAGACCATGGATAGTGGTGAATCTGTGGAATTCATTGTCACAGAGGCCAAGTCATTAAAGTGGTGATTAGAAGGTTCTTGAAAAGTAAGGGTGTCGAGGGTTACTGTAAGAGGCAGGAGAATGGGGTTGTGCGGGAAAAGTAGATCAGCTATGGTGAATGGTGGAGGAGACCTATGGATGGGCCAAATTGCCTCATTCTGCTCGTATGTCTTGTGGTCCTATGAAATTCTGAGGACCTCCTACTGTGCCAAGAGCCAGGCCAAAGGTTCTCATGTCTAGCAATGAGGGGAAAGTTTTAATAGGAACTTGAGGACAATAGACAATAGGTGCAGGAGTAGGCCATTCGGCCCTTCGAGCCAGCACCGCCATTCAATGTGATCATGGCTGATCATCCCCAATCAGTACCCCATTCCTGCCTTTTCCCCATATCCCTGACTCTGCTATCTTTAAGAGCCCTATCTAGCTCTCTCTTGAAAGTATCCGGAGAACCGGCCTCCACCGCCCTCTGAGGCAGAGAATTCCACAGACTCACAACTCTCTGTGAGAAAAAGTGTTTCCTCGTCTCCGTTCTAAAAGGAGCAACCTTTTTTTACTCAGGAGGTGGTGGGTGTATGGAACGAGCTGCCAGAGGAGGTAGTTGAGGCTGGGACCATAACACCATTTAAAGGCCACTTGGACAGCTACATGGTTAGGAATGGCCAGAGGGGTTTGGGCCAATTCAGGCCAATGGGACCAGCTCAGATGGGCTGAAGGGCCTGTTTGGGTGCTGTGTAACTAATTGCAAAGCTTCAGAAGCCAGAGATGACAAACAGCACTGCCAGCAGCCTCCGCCACTCCACACAGCAGATCTGGAACGGAAAGATCCGGAAACATGTGGGCGGATGCAAAACAACAAAACTAAAGTAAGAGCTGCACGCCTCCATCATCCTGTCAACTTCCTTGTCACAGTGATGAAGGCTGAGAGGTAGTGTGTGAGCCTATTCTGTGCAACTTCTGGTTTATTCATCCAAGCACCTTGCGACTGATCTCTCCAGACTCTCAGGACTTTCAGCAGGAAAGCTCTTTTCCTCGATTTCCTTCCAATCCTTCCACCCCAGCACGGAAATCAATGTCTTGGACTTATTCTAGTGGGGTTGGACCCTCCCCATGTCTCTGCCCAAGTCCCCATCACTTTAAACACATTGATTAAATCTTCAACAATCTCCGAACATAGAAACTGCAAGGTGCTACTTTAAAATTATCACGATAAAAATAGATTGGCACCTTAACAAGTTTCATCAGAAAAAATATTGGGGCTCATCTTCTGAGGATTGTGACAGAGTGGTTGAATTTTTTAAGAAAGAACTGCAGATGCTGGAAAAATCGAAGTTAGACAAAAATGCTGGAGAAGCTCAGCGGGTGAGGCAGCATCTATGGAGCGAAGGAATAGGTGACGTTTCGGGTCGAGACCCTTCTTCAGACTTCAGTCCAGAAACGTCACCTATTCCTTCGCTCCATAGATGCTACCTCACCTGCTGAGTTTCTCCAGCATTTGTGTCTATGAGTGTTTGAATTTAATTAGCATTCCACATCTGTGCATTTTCAAAAGGACTAATTAATGATGGGGAAGAGACAGCTTCCAGCAGGAGGAGGGATACGTGACTGGCAGACGAAAGAGGACAGGTAAATATCAGTGCCGTTTACAAATCTCCCAAGTGTTTTCTGATCAGGGACATTGTTCATTAAAAGTGGCAATGAACTTCCTCTGGTCATAAGTGATAGTCGCAGAATTTGGCCATTCGGCCCATCAAGCCTACTCTGCCATTCAATTATGGCTGATCTATCTCTCCCTCCTATCCCCATTCTCCTGCCTTCTCCCCATAACCCTTGACATCCGTACTAATCCAGGGTCTGTAGATTACAGGGACGAGTTTCACCCCAGTCACTCCCTCTGCTCCCCTCTACCATCAGGCAAGAGGTACAGCTCTTGTGAAAACGCACACATCCAGATTCAGGGAGCGTTTCTTCCCAGCTGTTATCAGGCAACTGAACCATTCTATCAACAACTGGAGAGCAGTCCTGAGCTGCCATCTATCTAATTGGTGACCCTCGGACGTCTTTAATCGGACCTTACTGGATTTTATCTTGCACTAAACGTCATAGATAGTAAAGAAAGCGCACTCAATGCTAGCATTTATTTCAAGAGTACTTGTGTACAAAAACAGGATGTAATGCTGAGGCTCTATAAGGCGCTGGTCAGACCGCATTTGGAACATTGTGAGCAAATTTGGGCTCCATATCTGAGGAAGGATGTGCTGGCTCTGGAGAGGGTCCAGTGGAGGTTTACAAGAATGATCCCAGGAATGAGTGGGTTAACATATGATGAGCGTTTGTCAGCACTGGGCCTGTACTCGCTGGAGTTTAGAAGAATGAGGGGTGGTTCTCATTAAAAGGGTTGGATAGAGTGCATGTGGAGAGGATGTTTCCACTAGTGGGAGAGTCTTGGACTAGAGGTCACAGCCTCAGAATTAAAGGGCGTTCTTTTAGGAAGGAGATTAGGAGAAATGTATTTATTCAGAGGGTGGTGAATCTGTGGAACTCATTGCCACAGACGGCTGTGGAGGCCAAGTCAGTGGATATTTTTAAGGCAGAGTTAGATAGATTCTTGATTAGTACGGGTGTCAGGGGTTGTGGGGAGAATGGGGTTAGGAGGGAGAGATAGATCAGCCATGATTGAATGGTGGAGTAGACTTGATGGGCCGAATGGCTTAATTCTACTCCTATCACTTATGACCTTATTCCCTTTAAAATGTATCTGTACACTGTAAATATCTCGATTGTAATCCGGTATAGTCTTTCCGCTGACCGGTTAGCACACAAATAAAGCTTTTCACTGTACCTCTGTACACATGACAATAATACCATGTAATCCCGTGCTACCTGCTCCATGGTCGGATAGTCGGCGACTAAACCGTCTGCCCCACCTGGTTTGCCAGGTGAGGAGGGGGCTGTGGACCCCCAGCAGGACCAAAACAAGACCTGTCAAAAGGCGGATGAGCTTCTAGCGAACCAACGGTCATCCACACTCTAGTAGAAGTTGCGATCACTGTCGTACACGGCATTGTAAGGAACGATGATAAAGTACACACACCAAAATCCTATACTTCCAGCGGCGGAAGTCTGCAGGAACTGGAGGACAGAGATGTGTGGTGCGTCCGTCACCGTTCCCATCAGAAACCAGCACCACTGCGTCGCTAATGTTTTCAACGATGATGATGATGATTGTAGCGCATCAGTTCCACAGACAGAGTCCAATGTCCACAATGGGGTAGAGGTGAATCGGACAGTACCCTAGCTTATGGAAGGGCCGTTCAGAAGCCTGATAACAGAGGGGAAGAAGCTGTTAATGTATGAAGTCTCCATGTATTGGGCGGTGCTGTGGTTTGGAAGCGCACCTACCTCTGAGGGAGGTAAGTCTAGAAACTTGGGTATCCACATGCAGGGCTGATACGTACAGTACATAGTTGATGCTGCATCCCTCTGGAAAATCAGAGTTCCCACATGGAGAAATCCAGCTTGGAATCCATGCACTGTTGTGGGCGGTGCAGCAGGTAGAGCTGTTGCCTTAAAGCAATAGACAATAGGTGCAGGAGTAGGCCATTCGGCCCTTCGAGCCAGCACCGCCATTCAATGTGATCATGGCTGATCATCCACAATCAGTACCCCGTTCCTGCCTTTTCCCCATATCCCCTGACTCCACTATCTTTAAAAGCCCTATCTAACTCTCTCTTGAAAGTATTCAGAGAACCGGCCTCCACTGCCTTCTGAGGCAGAGAATTCCACAGATTCACAACTCTGGGTGAAAACGTTTTTCCTCATCTCCGTTTTAGGCTTACCCCTAATTCTTAAACTGTGGCCCCTGGTTCTGGATCCAGAACCAGGGGCCACCAGCACCAGAGACCCGGGTTTGATACTGACCTCGGGTGCTGTCTGTGTGGAGTTTTACAATCTCCTTGCAACCGCGTGGGTTTCCTCTGGGTGCTCCGGTTGATTGAAGGTTGGCATGGACTCAGTGGGCCAAAGGGCCTGTTTCCGTGCTCTATCACTAAACTAAAGTAATATTAAAGTGAGATTAACTTTAAGGTGAAAGGGGCAAGATAAGAAGTTTGGGGCAGTGTTTTCACATGAAGTTGGTGGGTGTATGGAACGAGCTGCCGGAGGAGGTAGTTGAGGCAGGGACTATAACAACATTTAAAAGATATTTGGACAGGTACATGGATTGGAAAGGTTTAGAGGGATATGGGCCAAACACAGACTAGTGTAGATGGGGCATCTTGGTCAGCATGGGTAGGTTGGGCTGAAGGGCCTGGTCCAAAGACTGCGGCACGATGGCACAGCGGTAGAGACCTGGGTTTGATCCTGACTAATGGTGCTTGTCTATACAAGAGTTTGTACGTTCTCCCCGTGACCCACATGGGTTTTCTCCGAGATCTTCGGTTTCCTCCCACACTCTAAAGACGTACAGGTTTGTAGGTTAATTGGATCGCTGGGCCAAAGGGCCTGTTGGCTGTATCTTTCAACTAAACTAAACTGTATATGAATGTCAAATACCAACAACTGAATTATTGAATGGCTAATGCCCTGAGTATGTTTTTATATGGCAAGTGTAGAATCTCAGTATTCTATACTACATTCTATTTGCTTAGAGCTGTTCTCATTGAACAAGAGTCTTGTTACATTTATTAGTTTAGCAACCAAATGGAGGCAAAGTTCTGAAAGTGAGGAGTGACGAAGATTCTAATTCTTCCACTGAATTGGAAGAAGAGCATCACAGCTTCATCAGTGTTGTTTACAGCGACCTTTAAGGTATCGACTCACTCCACTGAGCAAGCAGAGACTGACCTTTCCCGAGGCGCCTCTTCCCGTGGTGAACAGCTGCCGAGATTGTCTGATGGGGAAGGGGTTATCTTTAGAACCCAGCGCCAATCTCTCGTCCAGTATGGGGCAACAGACATCTTCAGGTGAAGATTTCAAAGCTCCCAACTTCACACCTCCTTTCACCGCTAATATCATCACTGCACGAGAAGACACAAAGCACCGAAGTAACTCAATGGGTCAGGCAGCATCTCTGGAGAGCATGGATAGGTTACGTTTCGGTCGAGACCTTTCTTCAGACTGATTGTAGGAGGTTGAAAAGAAAGCTGGAAGAGAGGAGGGGCAGGACAAAGCCTGGCAGGGTGAGAAGGGTTACTTGATAGGCAGATGGTTGGACACGATGAAATAGACAATAGGTGCAGGAGTAGGCCATTCGGCCCTTCGAGCCAGCACCGCCATTCAATGTGATCATGGCTCGATCATCCCCAATCAGTACCCCGTTCCTGCCTTCTCCCCATATCCCCTGACTCCGCTATCTTTAAGAGCCCTATCTAGCTCTCTCTTGAAAGTATCCAGAGAACCCGCCTCCACCGCCCTTCCACAGAATTCCACAGACTCACCACTCTCTGTGAGAAAAAGTGTTTCCTCGTCTCTGTTCTAAATGGCTTACTCCTTATTCTTAAACTGTGGCCCCTGGTTCTGGACTACCCCAACATTGGGAACATGTTTCCTGCCTCTAGCGTGTTCAAGCCCTTAAAAATCTTATATGTTTCAATGAGATACCCTCTCATCCTTCTAAACTCCAGAGTGTACAAGCCCAGTTGCTCCATTCTCTCAGCATATGACAGTCACGCCATCCAGGGAATTAACCTTGTAAACCTACGCTGCACTCCCTCAACAGCAAGAAATGATAGAAGGCGTGAGACAAAAGGATTCAAGGATTGCGAATTATGAAGCTAGAGGATCTCTACACTAAACAAAAAAAATATAGCGGAATACATGGTCGATCTTAATGTCAAAATGTATCCATGGAGTTAATTGAAGTGAATTAGTTCAGGCAAACCAAACCCGCATCTAATCATCTTCAGATGCACGAGCTAATTGTTTGGAGCTACCTATTAAACCAGAGGAGCTGTCAGGAGGCCTTCCCTCTGATAGCCGTGCTTTTAAACCAACCTTACAAACAACCTTGTCGACTGTCAAATCTTTCATGCAATTGTAAAATATTCACAGAAAGAGACTTCAAATGATGACTCCTATACTCACACAAAAGATTCTGCATAATTATTGTCATGTAGCAACCCGTTATTCATTCTAATATTGACTGAGTTTTGTGAACATTGACAATGGGATTATGTTAGAAATACTCCAATGATTTATGCTTTAATAGCCCTGGATTGTAGGTTGCACTGAGGCTGTTGTCGATATCAATCACCGGGGTTATTAATTGGTCAGGAGCCACCATTAGTTGCTAGAGTGCTTTTATCGCAGCTCTTTAATAACGTGCTCGAGACCTGCTGGAGAGTAAAGACTCGGCATTCAACACTTCTGCAGCCATGGAGCTGCCTACTGGGTTAGTGGTCTCAACACACCACAGGTGGGTGAGCAAGTGGAAGCGTCTATTACAGAGATCATAGAGAATAGGTGCAGGAGGCCATTCGGCCCTTCGAACCAGCACCGCCATTCATTGTGATCATGGCTGATCGTCCCCATAGGTGATTAGTGGGCAAAATTAGGGCACATGGTATTGGGGGTAGAGTGCTGACATGGATAGAGAAGTGGTTGGCAGACAGGAAACAAAGGGTAGGGATTAACGGGTCCCTTTCAGAATGGCAGGCAGTGACTAGTGGGGTACCGCAAGGCTCGGTGCTGGGACTGCAGCTATTTATAATATACATCAATGATTTGGATGAAGGGATTCAAAGTAACATTAGCAAATTTGTAGATGACCAAAGCTGGGTGGCACTGTGAACTGTGAGGAGGATGCTATGAGAATGCAGGGTGACTTGGGTAGGTTGGGGGAGTGGGCGGATGCATGGCAGATGAAGTTTAATGTGGATAAATGTGAGGTTATCCACTTTGGTATCAAAAACAGGAAGGCAGATTACTATCTAAATGACTTCAAGTTGGGAAAAGGGGAAGTACAACGGGATCTGGGGGTCCTTGTACATCAGTCTATGAAAGTAAGCATGCAGGTACAGCAGGCAGTGAAGAAAGCGAATGGCATGTTGGCCTTTATAACAAGAGGAGTCGAGTATAGGAGCAAAGAGGTCCTTCTGCAGTTGTACAGAGCCCTAGTGAGACCACACCTGGAGTATTGTGTGCAGTTTTGGTCCCCTAATTTGAGGAAGGACATTCTTGCTATTGAGGGAGTGCAGCGTAGGTTTACAAGGTTAATTCCCGGGATGGCGGGACTGTCATATGCTGAGAGAATGGAGCGACTGGGCTTGTACACTCTGGAGTTTAGTAGGATGAGAGAGGATCTTATTGAAACATATAAGATTGGTAAGGGTTTGGACATGCTAGAGGCAGGAAACATGTTCCCGATGTTGGGGGAGTCCAGAACCTGGGGCCACAGTTTAAGAATAAGGGGTAAGCCATTTTGAACGGAGACGAGGAAACACCTTTTCACACAGAGAGTTGTGAGTCTGTGGAATTCTCTGCCTCAGAGGGCGGTGGAGGCCGGTTCTCTGGATACTTTCAATAGAGAGTTAGATAGGGCTCTTAAAGATAGCAGAGTCAGGGGATATGGGGAGAAGGCAGGAACGGGGTACTGATTGGGGATGATTAGCCATGATCACATCGAATGGCAGTGCTGGCTCGAAGGGCCGAATGGCGTACTCCTGCACCTATTGTCTATTGTCTATTGTAACAGTAACACTAGGTTCTTCACTGTTTAATGCAGTATGATTTGCTGGATAGCACGCAGAATAAAGTTTTCACTGCCTCTTGTTACACCTGGCAGTAATAGACCAATACAATACCAGTTTAGTTCAGGTACAGTGAAAAGCTTTTGTTACGTGGTAACCAGTCATTGGAAAGAGAAAATATGATTACAATCGAGCCATTTACAGTGTACTGATACATGATAAGGGAATAACGTTTAGTGCAAGGTAAAGCCAGTAAAGTCCGATCAAGGCTGGTCTGAGGGTACGGATTTCAAGTTCAAGTTGAAGTTACATTTATTGTCCCATGCACCAATTGGTACAGTGAGATTGGAGTTACCATACAGCTATACGAATAAAAAGAACACAATACCCGATAGAGTTTAACATAAACATCCCCACACAGCGGAATCAACGTTTCCCACTGTGAGGGAAGGCAATAAAGTTCCGTCATCTTCCTCTTTGTTCGGGGCCATGAGCCCCCCGCAGTCTCCGCTGTTCAATTCCTCTCGCCGGGATGATGGAACTCCGACATCGGAATGGAAGAACATTCTCGGCGGGTTGGAGTTTCCGAATCGGCCACTTCCTACCAGAGACCGCGGCTCCCGAAGTCCACAGGCTGAGCTGGGCGGAGATTCAACACAGGCGACCCTCGGCAAAAGATCCCAGAACTCCGCCATGTTAGAGTCAGCTCCGCCCGCGGCTGGAAGCTCCGCAAACCACAGCTCCACGGTGTTAAATCAGCAGGCCCAACACTCCGGAGCTCCAACACTGGCGATCCCCGGTAAGGCATTGCCCGCTCCTCGATGGAATTCAGTGTTGCGCCACTGCTGAAGCTCTGGCTGGTCTCCGGCAGGAAAGGCCGCGCCAATCCAGTTGGTAGGCAGCGAGGAGGGAGCGGAGATGCGACTCGGAGAAAAGACGCATCCTCGACCGGGTAGTGACTGGGAAAGATCATAGATAAAGTAAGAAATGTTGGTGTGTGAGTGGAGATTTGAGAGTGTGGGGCGATTGTAGTGTGTGAGTGTAGATCTGCTCCTGTGGCCAGCTGGGGGGCATGTTGAAAATGGCGATAATCACCGCATGATCACAATAGGCTGCGGAAACAGACAACTGATACAAACCATGAGGGGGTGTTGCCGACGCCTGGATGTCGCACGGAAAATCCTCTGGGCAAAGAAGTCAATAATTGTTCCAACTCCTGCCTGTTCTAATCCATACTTTCTCACAGGGCAACGTGTCACAATTAAAGATGGTTAATGGTTGTCTTGCTGGAGGGGATGTGCCAATACGGTTCGGACGGACATCTGGCCTTTCTGCTCTTGGGCTTTCAATTCCTGAATGATTATGGCTATGAGCAGCACCGGGCGCAGCGGTAGAGTTGCTGCCTCACAGCGCCCGAACCCCGGGTTCAATCCTGACTACGGGTGCTGTCTGTACGGAGTTTGTACCTTCTCCCTGTGACCTTGTGGGTTTTCTCCGGGTGTTCTGGTTTCCTCCCACATTCCAAAGACGTGCAGGTTTGTAGATTAATTGGCTTCTGTAAATTGTCCCTCGTCTGTAGGGTAGTGTAAGTGTACGTGGTGATCGCTGGTCGGCGCGGACCCGGTGGGCCGAAGGGCCTGTTTCCACGCTGTGTCTCTATACTAAATTAAACTAAAGAGATATTGCACTTCATTGAATTCAACCAAATATTGCAATTTGCAACTCTTGACTTCTTCAAGAATCATCTATTTAGTATTTGCTAAATTATTAGCCCATATCCCTCCAAACCACCCTTATCCATGTACCTGTCCAAATATATATTAAATGCTATTATAGTCCCTGCCTCAACTACCTCCTCTGGCAGCTCGTTCCATGCACCCACCACCCTCTGAGTGAAAAAGTTGCCCCTTGGGTTCCTATTAAATCTTTCGCCTTAACCCTGTCCACTGGTTCTTTATTTAATGTTTGCTTTTAATGACAGAAGGCCAATTTATTGATCAAATGCTCTCTGTTGATCAAAGAGAAGGTGAACTGTCACAGCTTAAACGGGAGAGATAGATAACGACAGCATTGAGTATTACTTGAGCAGTTTCAAGCCAGGTGCTTAGTGACAGGAACTCATGCGTAACCCAGAGGTGTCATTGATTCTGCTTCAGGTCCAATACACCATACCACAAGTTACACAGTACCTCACTAAGAATAAGGAGTAAGCCATTTAGAACGGAGACGAGGAAACACTTTTTCTCACAGAGAGTGGTGAGTCTGTGGAATTCTCTGCCTCAGAGGGCGGTGGAGGCAGGTTCTCTGGATGCTTTCAAGAGAGAGCTAGATAGGACTCTTAAAGATAGTAGAGTCAGGGGATATGGGGAGAAGGCAGGAACGGGGTACTGATCGTGGATGATCAGCCATGATCACATTGAATGGCGGTGCTGGCTCGAAGGGCCGAATGGCCTACTCCTGCACCTATTGTCTATTGTCTATTATCTATTGTCTCACGTCTTATTGAAGTACATTAATTTTGCACAAAGCACACAATACTGGAGGATCGCAGCGGGGCAGGCAGCATCTGTGGAGAGAATGGACAGGTGAGTTTTCAGGTCCGGACCCTTCCTCAGACTGAGTTTTGCATGTTCTCTCACATTGTAATGATGAGTTCCTTCGTGGGAAATCTAGAACTTGTTCAACCAGTAATACTTTGTTGGCAGCTGTAGGCCTCAAATGTGTTGTTAATGTATCAGTGCGATTGCTTTTAAATCAGAACTTCTGCCAGTCATTTTAACAGCAACACCAAGCAAAGGCTCATTTTAAATGGGTTTGTATCTGTCCGGAAAACATCAGAAGACCTGAAGTGATGTAAGCATTGTGTTATAACACAGAGAGCACTCATCTCACATTGTGTTACACTGTAAACATTAGGTTATTCCAGATACCATTACCAAGACATGCATCCGCTAAACAAGATCAGTGTGTTTGCAAGGGGACATTTTAAGATGCTTCATTTTCTTTAGCATTGAGCAAGGATTTATAGCCAAAACTATTAAACAATGGTTAAAGTTCAGGATCCACGTATAATCCAGATTTAGTATGATGTCGCTGTCAAACCAGATTAAATCCAAGTTTAGCATCAAAAAGTTAATGATTCAAATTAAATTGACCAGGGAGTTGACAACTCAGATTAGACCCAGAATTAGCAACATTCACAATATGCGTCACACTGACAGAGCAGGAGTGAGGGGAGGGGACAGGATATGTCACCCATACCCCCTCTCCCCACCTCGCCACCCCATGCTCTCTCTCCCCTCCCTCACCCCATCTCTCTACCCTCTAAAACCCCACTCTCTCACCCCTCAATATCCCCTCCCTTTAACCACCCCTCCCTGTCACCCCCACTCTCATCCCTCCCTGCCATCCCACGCTCTCTCTCCCCGACCTGTCTCCCCACCCCTCTCATCTCCCCACTCCTCTCCTCTCCCCACCCCTCTCCTCTCCCCTCTCTCTATCACCTCGCCTCCCTCTCCTCTCCCCACCCCTTTCCTCTTCCCACCCCTCTCCTCTTCTCCCCACCCCTCTCCTCTCCCCACCCCTCTCCTTTCCCCACCCCTCTCCTCTCCATACCCCTCTCCTCTCCCCACCCCTCTCCCCTCTCTCTATCACCTCACCCCTCTCCTCTCCCCACTCCCTGTCCTCTCCCCACCCCTCTCCCCTCTCTCTATCACCTCACCCCTCTCCTCTCCCCACCCCTCTCCTCCTCTCCCCACCCCTTTCCTCTCCCCACCCCTCTCCTCTCCCCACCCCTCTCCCCTCTCTCTATCACCTCACCCCCTCTCCTCTCCCCACTCCCTCTCCTCTCCCCACCCCTCTCCCCTCTCCCTGCCTCCCCTCTCCCTGTCATCCCACCCTCTCTCTCTTCTCCTCGTCCTTGTCACTATCTTCCTCTCTCTATCTCTCCATAGTTCTGCTCAGAATACAACGGCACAAATCCCTGAGCTGATCTGAAATCAAACACTCCAAGCATTACATTCAAACCGCGCACAAACTCATTTTCGTGGTGTGATGATGATCAGAAAAAACATTTTAGTGCCTTACTAGAGAGACACGGTGGCGCAGGGGGTAGAGCTGCTGCCTCACAGCGCCAGAGACCCGGGTTCGATCCTGATCTCGGATGCTGTCAGTGTGGAGTTTGCACGTTCTCCCTGTGACCGCGTGGGTTTACTCCGGATGCTCCGGTTTCCTCGTACACCCCAAAGACGTGCAGGTTTGTCGGTTATGTGGAAGCAAGGAACTGCAGATGTTGGTTTACCAGAAAAGACACAAAGTGCTGGAGTAACTCGGCAGGTCAGGTAGTATCTCCTGTGATTTGTAGGTTAATGGTTCATCTGCAAATCACCCCTAGTGTGTAGGGAGTGGCTGTGAAATTGGGATAGCATAGAACTAGTGTGAACAGGTGATAGCTGGTTGGCACAGACTTGGTGGGCCGAAGGGCCTGTTTCCGTGCTGTATCTCTAATCTAAGTACCTTTCTGGGAAAACTCTGTTCTAAACCTCGTGGTCCCTGAGTCAAGTTTGTGTTTCTGAATGGGACCTGTTATCTATCGTGACGCTGGATTTGTCTGTGAGGTTAAACCAGTGTGATGGACTCTGCTTATCCCAGGAAAGCTCTGGTCTCCTGCACTGACCTTTGGACTTTAGAAATACAGCGCTGAAACAGGCCCTTCGGCCCAACAAATATGCACCGACCAGCGATCCCTGCACACTAACACTATCCTACACACACTAGGGACAATTTACAATTTTTTCAATTAACCTTCAAACCCGCACGTTTTTGGGGTGCGGGAGGAAACCGGAGCAACCGGAGAAAACCCACGCAGCCACAGGGAGCACGTACAAACTCCGTACAGACAGCACCCGTAGTCGGGATCGAACCTGGGTCTCTGGCGCTGTGAGGCAGCAACTCTACTGCTGTGCCACCGGGCTGCCCCCTGCTGGAGTTTGCAGGAACTCCCAGTGTCATGTGTGTGGTTTCTCCAGGTGTTTCACCAAGTTGACGGTGAATAATCTCGCGGTTCCCAAAGAAATGGGGACTTCCCACAGCCATTGGAAATTGTGCTGGCTTCATAGATACATAGAAAATAGGTGCAGGAGTAGGCCATTCGGCCCTTCGAGCCTGCACCGCCATTCAATATGATCATGGCTGATCATCCAACTCAGTATCCCGTACCTGCCTTCTCTCCATACCCCCTGATCCCTTTAGCCTCAAGGGCCACATCTAACTCCCTCTTAAATATAGCCAATGAACTGGCCTCAACTACCCTCTGTGGCAGAGAGTTCCAGAGATTCACCACTCTCTGTGTGAAAACGTTTTTCCTCATCTCGGTCTTAAAGGATTTCCCCCTTATCCTTAAGCTGTGACCCCTTGTCCTGGACTTCCCCAACATCGGGAACAATCTTCCTGCATCTAGCCTGTCCAACCCCATAAGAATTTTGTACGTTTCTATAAGATCCCCTCTCAATCTCCTAAATTCTAGCGAGTATAAGCCAAGTCTATCCAGTCTTTCTTCATATGAAAGTCCTGACATCCCAGGAATCAGTCTGGTGAACCTTCTCTGCACTCCCTCTATGGCTATAATGTCCTTCCTCAGATTTGGAGACCAAAACTGTACGCAATACTCCAGGTGTGGTCTCACCAAGACCCTGTACAACTGCAGTAGAACCTCCCTGCTCCGATACTCAAATCCTCTTGCTATGAAGGCCAACATACCATTCGCTTTCTTCACTGCCTGCTGCACCTGCATGCCTACTTTCAATGACTGGTGTACCATGACACCCAGGTCTCGCTGCATCTCCCCATTTCCTAATCGGCCACCATTTAGATAATAGTCTGCCTTCCCGTTTTTGCCACCAAAGTGGATAACCTCACATTTATCCACATTATACTGCATCTGCCAAACATTTGCCCACTCACCCAGCCTATCCAAGTCACCTTGCAGTCTCCTAGCATCCTCCGCACAGCTAACACTGCCCCCCAGCTTAGTGTCATCCGCAAACTTGGAGATATTGCTTTCAATTCCCTTGTCCAGATCATTAATATAAATTGTAAATAGCTGGGGTCCCAGCACTGAGCCTTGCGGTACCCCACTAGTCACTGCCTGCCATTGTGAAAAGGACCCGTTTACTCCTACTCTTTGCTTCCTGTTTGCCAGCCAGTTCTCTATCCACATCAATACTGAACCCCCAATACCGTGTGATTTAAGTTTGTATCCTAATCTCTTATGTGGTACCTTGTCGAAAGCCTTCTGAAAGTCCAGATACAACACATCCACTGGTTCTCCCCTATCCACTCTACTAGTTACATCCTCGAAAAATTCTATAAGATTCGTCAGACACGATTTACCTTTCGTAAATCCATGCTGACTTTGTCCAATGATTTCAGCACTTTCCAAATGTGCTGCTATCCCATCTTTAATAACTGACTCTGGCAGTTTCCCCACTACCGATGTTAGACTAACTGGTCTGTAATTCCCCATTTTCTCTCTCCCTCCCTTCTTAAAAAGTGGGGTTACGTTTGCTACCCTCCAATCCTCAGGAACTACTCCAGAATCTAAAGAGTTTTGAAAAATTATCACTAATGCATCCACTATTTCTGGAGCTACTTCCTTAAGTACTCTGGGATGCAGCCTATCTGGCCCTGGTGATTTATCGGCCTTTAATCCATTCAATTTACCCAACACCACTTCCCGACTAACCTGGATTTCACTCAGTTCCTCCATCTCCTTTGACCCGCGGCCCCCTGCTATTTCCGGCAGATTATTTATGTCTTCCTTAGTGAAGACGGAACCAAAGTAGTTATTCAATTGGTCCGCCATATCCTTGTTCCCCATGATCAATTCACCTGTTTCTGACTGCAAGGGACCTACATTTGTTTTAACTAATCTCTTTCTCTTCACATATTTATAAAAACTTTTGCAGTCAGTTTTTATGTTCCCTGCCAGTTTCCTTTCATAATCTATTTTCCCTTTCCTAATTAAGCCCTTTGTCCTCCTCTGCTGGTCTCTGAATTTCTCCCAGTCCTCTGGTATGCTGCTTTTTCTGGCTAATTTGTACGCATCATCTTTTGCTTTGATACTATCCCTGATTTCCCTTGTTATCCACGGATGCACTACCTTCCCTGATTTATTCTTTTGCCAAACTGGGATGAACAATTTTTATAGTTCATCCATGCAGTCTTTAAATGCCTTCCATTGCATATCCACCGTCAACCCTTTTAGAACTAATTGCCAGTCAATCTTGGCCAATTCACGTCTCATACCCTCAAAGTTACCTTTCTTTAAGTTCAGAACCATTGTTTCTGAATTAACAATGTCACTCTCCATCCTAATGAAGAACTCAACCATATTATGGTCACTCTTGCCCAAGGGGGCACGCACAACAAGTCTGCTAACTAACCCTTCCTCATTACTCAATACCCAGTCTAGAATAGCCTGCTCTCTCGTTGGTTCCTCTACATGTTGGTTTAGATAACTATCCCTCATACATTCCAAGAAATCCTCTTCCTCAGCACCCCTGCCAATTTGATTCACCCAATCTATATGTAGATTGAAGTCACCCATTATAACTGTTTTGCCTTTGTTGCACGCATTTCTAATTTCCTGTTTGATGCCATCCCCAACTTCACTACTACTGCTAGGTGGCCTGTACACAACACCCACCAGCGTTTTCTGCCCCTTAGTGTTTCGTAGCTCTACCCATACCGATTCCACATCCTCCAAGCTAATGTCCTTCCTTTCCACTGCGTTAATCTCCTCTCTAACCAGCAACGCTACCCCACCACCTTTTCCTTTCTCTCTATCCCTCCTGAATATTGAATATCCCTGGATGTTCAGCTCCCAGCCTTGGTCACCCTGGAGCCATGTCTCCGTGATCCCAACTATATCATAATCATTAATTGCTATCTGCACGTTCAACTCATCGACCTTATTACGAATGCTCCTTGCATTGAGACACAAAGCCTTCAGGCTTGTTTTTACAACGCTCTTACCCCTTATACAATTATGTTGAAAAGTGGCTCTTTTTGATTTTTGCCCTGGATTTGTCTGCCTGCCACTTTTACTTTTCACCTTGCTACCTATTGCTTCGGCCCGCATTTTGCACCCCTCTGTTTCTCTGCTCACCCATTTAAGAACCCCACCACCTCTTATTCTCTGTTTATTATTGTTTTCTTCTTTCCCCCCTACATGTTGGGTCTGAGTGCTTTCCTTCTCTGCCTCCTGGCTCACACACTGTCTAATAGCATTCTCTATTTGAGTCCCTCCCCCCAACCATTCTAGTTTAAAGTCTCCCCAGTAGCCTTTGCAGATCTCCCCGCCAGGATATCGGTCCCCCTCAGGTTCAAGTGCAACCCATCCTTTTTGTACAGGTCGATCCTTCCACAAAAGAGGTCCCAATGAGGGGCTTGTGCAACGGGAGAGGAGATTTGGAGCTTCAGTCCGCTGTGATTGATTATATAGAACATACAACAGTACAACTCTTAGACTCTTCAAGGATTACATATTCCTTTAGAATGTCCTGGCCCTTCGGCCCACCGAGTCTGTGCCGACCAGCGATCACCCATTCACACTAGTTCTATGTTATCCCAATTATCCCAATTTCTTCTTTGTTGTTTGTTGAATGTATGTTTTAGTGTCTTTAGCTTTGTTATATGTGTGTGAGTGTGTGGGGGGAGGGGGGGGGGGTGGTTGGGGGAAACTTTTTAATCTCTTCCCTCGACGGAGATGCGATTTTTTACGTTACGTATCTCCGTCTGCACTGCGGCCTAACATCGTGGAGCTGGCGGTCCCCGGTTAGGGACCTACTTCGGGAGCTCCAACCGCGGGAGCTTCGACTGCCCCGACGCGGGAGAATAAAGAGGAATGAAGATTAGACTTTGTTGCCTTCCATCACAGTGCGGAATGTGGGGAATCCGCTGTGGTGGATGTCTTTGATTTTTCCATCCTGGAAAAAAGGTTCTGACTGTCTACCCTATCTGTGCCTCTCATAATTTGATATACTTCTATCAGGTCTGCCCGCAACCTCCTGGGATCCAGAGAAAACAATGCAGGATTTTCCAACCTTTCCTTGTAGCTAATAACCTCTCATCATAGAAACATAGAAAATAGATGCTAGAGTAGGCCATTCGGCCCTTCGAGCCAGCATCGCCATTCAATATGATAATGGCTGACCATCCAAAATCAGTACCCAGTTGCTGCCTTCTCCCCATATCCCTTGGGCGGCGTGACCGACATTGGGGTAAACTTTTAAATCTCTTCCCTGTACGGGGGACCCGACCTTTCCCTGTCGGGTCTCCGTTGTCGTTGGGGCCTGGCATGGTGGAGCGGCCTCCAACCGGAACGACCTGGGGGCTCCAGTCGCGGAGCCTGCGGACTCACCATCGCGGGGCTGGCCGGTTTCGGAGCGTGGAGAGCTGTGGTGGCGTGCGGCTGCGACCCGACCCCGGAGCTCGGAGGCTCCAGCCGCAGGCCCGGTGGACGGTGACACCGGGAGCTCGCGGGTAATTGTATTGTAATTGTATTGTAATTGTAATTGTATTGTAATCTCTTTATTGTCATTGCACTATGGTACAACGAAATTTAAAAGTCAATCCCACCGTGCGATTCACAAGAGCAATTTTAAATATATAAGAAAAAGTAAAAATATATACATATAAAAAGAAAAATTACAGCTAAATAACAATGGCAGCTGAGGTAGAACCATTCAGTTATTTATTATTTTGCATTGTTAAGTTCACGTATGGCTATGGGGTCGAAGCTGTCTCTGAGTCTGTTTGTGGGAGTTTTGAAAGACCTGTACCGTCTGCCAGAGGGCAGCAGGTGGAACAGGTTGTGTCCCGGGTGGGAAGGGTCCTTCAGGATGTTGGCTGCCCTGCCAAGGCAGCGAGAGCTGAAGATGTCCTTCAGGGAGGGCTGTGGGCAGCCAGTGATTTTTTGTGCGGTGTTGATGACCCTTTGAAGGGCTCTCCTGTCCGCTGCAGAGCAGCTGGCATACCATGTGGTTATACAGTACGCCAGCACACTCTCGATGGAGCAGCGGTAGAAGGACACCAGCAGCTTCTCCTCCAGGTTGTTTTTCCTGAGGATCCTCAGATAGTAGAGTCGCTGCTGGGCCTTCTTGACCGCTGTGGTGGTGTTTGTAGTCCAGGAGAGATCCTCCGTAATTTGTGTGCCCAGGAATCTGAAGTCTGAGACCCTTTCCACACAGTCCCCATTGATGAATAGGGGTTTGGGGGCTGCACTGTTCTTACGGAAGTCTATGATAATTTCCTTTGTTTTTGTGGTGTTTGGGATGAGGTTGTTGTCTGAACACCACGCTGCCAGTCTTTGGACTTCCTCCCTGTAGGCTGTCTCATCTCCTCCTGAGATACGTCCAACCACAGTCGTGTCGTCCGCGAACTTGACGATGGTGTTAGTGGAGTGGGCGGGGGCATAATCGTGGGTGTAGAGGGCGTAGAGGAGGGGGCTCAACACACAGCCCTGTGGGGAGCCGGTGCTGAGTTGGATGGGGGTGGAGAAGTGATGGCCCAGTCTGACGGTCTGGGGGCGGTTGGACAGAAAGTCCTTGATCCAGAGGCAGATGGGTTGGGAGAATCCTAAATCCATGAGTTTGGTGACCAGTCTGCTGGGGATGATGGTATTGAAGGCGGAGCTAAAGTCCATGAAAAGCATCCTCACATAGCTCCCCTGGTGTTCGAGGTGGGTCAGTGCAGTGTGAAGAGCAGTGGCGATGGCATCCTCAGTGGATCTATTTGCTCTGTAGGCAAACTGGTGTGGATCGAAGGTGGGCGGGAGGCTGGCTTTGATGTGCTGCTGGACCAGCCTCTCGAAACACTTCATGATGAATGGTGTGAGAGCGACCGGTCGGTAGTCGTTAAGGCCGCTGATAACAGGCTTTGTTGGTAATGGGATGATTGTGGCAGACTTCAGGCACGGTGGGATGATGGATTTGGACAGGGACAGGTTGAAGATTTTCGTGAAGACCTCGGAGAGCTGGTCTACACATTCCTTCAGAACCCTTCCTGTCACGCCATCCGGGCCGGCAGCCTTCCTCGGGTTCACCACCCCGAGCACCCGCCTCACTTCATGCTCCTGCACAGTGAGGGTGTAGTTGTTGTTGTCAGGGGCTGGTGGGAGAATGGTGACGAGCTCTTCTGATTCTGCCTCGAAGCGAGCAAAGAAGCAGTTCAGCTCCTCTGCCAGTGAGGCGTCGCCGTCGTGCTGTTGCTGGGCTTGTAGTTGGTGATGTGCTGGATGCCCTGCCACACCCGCCGTGGATCGTTGTTGTTAAAGTGGTCCTCTATCTTCCTCTTGTGGGCCGCTTTGGCATCCCTAATGCCTTTCTTCAGGTTGGCTCTGTACAGGGCTCTGTCGCCAGACCTGAAGGCGGTGTTGCGGTCCTTGAGGAGAGTTTGGACCTCTTTTGTCATCCACGGCTTCTGGTTGGGGTACACCCGGATGAGTTTGTCGACGGTGACGTTGTCAACACAGTTCTGGATGTAAAAGAGTACCGTGGATGTGTACTCCTCCAAGTCCTGATTTCCAAAAATGTCCCAGTTTGTCCTTTCAAAGCAGTCCTGTAGCTGTGAGGAAGCTCCTTCAGGCCAAGTTTTAACAGTCCTGGTGGTGGGTTGAGCTTTTCTCCTGAGGGGGGTGTATGCTGGTGCTAAGTGAATGGATAGGTGATCCGACTGGCCTAAGTGTGGTAGTCGTGTGGCTCTAAACCCCTTCTTGATGTTTGAGTAGGCCTTGTCCAATGTATTTTCTCCCCTGGTTGCACATTTGATGTGTTGTTCAAACTTGGGGAGAACTGATTTTAAGTCTGCGTGATTGAAATCACCAGCTATGATAAGGGCTGCTTTGGGGTAGGTGTTCTCTTGTTTGCTGATAGCGCTATGGAGGTAGCCTAGGGCAATGCTAGCATTAGCATCCGGTGGGATATACACAGCTGTAACAATGACCACGGTAAACTCAAGTGGAAGGTAGAAAGGCCTGCATCTAACTGTCAGGTACTCCAAATCAGCAGAACAGTGTCCGTCTATGATTGTGGTATTTGTGCACCAGTTGTTGTGAACGTACATGCATAACCCCCCTCCTTTGCTCTTGCCGGAGTCTTTGTTTCTATCCCAGCGAAATGCTGTGCGGCCTGCTAGCTCAATGGCTCCGTCCGGTACAAGTGCGTGTAGCCACGTCTCTGTTATCAGCAGAATGCAACTGTCCGCGATGAATTTGTTTGCGGCGACGTGTAGTCTTAGTTCGTCCATTTTGTTGGTGATAGATCTGGCGTTGGTGAGAATGATGCTGGGTAGCGGTGGTTTATGTGGTTGTTGCCTTAGCCTAGCGAGTAGTCCGGACCGTCGACCACGCTTTTGCTTCCTGTGCCTCCTCCGTCTCCGGCGTTTGCTGGGGCCGACAACAATCCACGGAGAGCCCGGTGTCCTGGCTATCTCCGTGAATGCAGAAAAACACACTTAACTGCCTGTTTACACTGTAATCCGATAATCCGAAGATCCTGTCGGCTGAAGGTGAGATTCGCACGACAAAACGTAACATTGTCAAACAGACATACAAACAAAAACACACAAAAAAAGCACCGAAAGGGAGAGCTTCGAGCCGCTGCGACTGTGCGCGCCGCCATCTTGTATCTTGTCTCCCTAGTGGGAGACCGCTTTTCGGAGCTCCCGCAACGGCAACTTCTCCCGCCCGAATTGCGGAGTTGAAAATGAACCGCAGCAGGGCCTTACATCGCCGGCGCGGCTTTAACGGCCGCGGGACTTGCCTTCGCCCGCTCCAACATTAAGACCCGGAACAAGGCCTTACATCGCCGGTGCGGGAATTGCCATCGCCCGCCGGGGGGCTTTAACATCGGGAGAGGATGGAGAGCAGGGGAGATACAAGACTTTGCCTTCCATCACAGCGAGAAGGAGATTCGCTGTGATGAATGTCTGTGTGAATTGAGTTGGTTGTGTGTCTTGTAAAATTGTTTCTTCTTATTGTATGACTGCAGAAACCAAATTTCGTTTGAACCTCATTTGAGGTTCAAATGACAATAAACGGTATTGTATTGTATTGTATATGGGGGAAAAGCTAAATCTAAGTCTCTCTTGAAAACATCCAATGAATTGGCCTCCACTGCCTTATGTGGCAGAGAATTCCACAGATTCACAACTCTCTGGGTGAAAGAGTTTTTCCTCATCTCAGTCCTAAATGGCCTACCCCTTATTCTTAAACTGTGACCCCTGGTTCTGGACTCCCCCTACATGGGGAAATCGAGGCATCATTCTGGTAAACCACACATGCACCCTTTCCAAAGCCTTCACGTCATCCCTGCAATGGGGTGACCAGAACTGTACACAATACTCCAAATGCAGCCGAATCGAAGACCGATAAAGCTGCACTGTGACTTCCTGGCCCTTCAGCCCACCCAGTCCGCGCCGACCAGCGAAACCCGCACATTAACACTATCCGACACACATTAGGGACAATTTACACACACACCAAGCCAATTAACCTACAAAGCTGTACGTCTTAGGCGTGTGGGAGGAAACCAGAGATCTCAGAGAAAACCCACGCGGTCACGGGGAGAACGTACAAACTCCGTACAAACGGCGCCGGGATTGAACTGAAACTGCTGTAAGACAACAACTCTACTGCTGTGCCACCGTGCCGCCCTTTATTCATATAACCATATAACCATATAACAATTACAGCACGGAAACAGGCCATCTCGGCCCTTCTAGTCCGTGCCGAACACTTACTCTTACCTAGTCCCATCTACCTGCACTCAGACCATAACCCTCATTCCTTTCCCGTCCATATACCCATCCAATTTATTTTATAAATGATAAAATCGAACCTGCCTCCACCACTTCCACTGGAAGCTCATTCCACACAGCTACCACTCTCTGAGTAAAGAAGTTCCCCCTCATGTTGCCCATAAACCTTTGTCCCTTAATTCTCAAATCATGTCCCCTTGTTTAAATCTTCCGTACTCTCAATGGAAAATGCTTATCCACGTCAACTCTGTCTAACCCGCTCATAATTTTAAAGACCCATCTTGTTCAACCTTTCTCTGTAACTTTGGTGCTGAAACCCAGGCAACATTTTAGTAAATCTCCTCTGTACTCTCTCTATTTTGTTGACATCTTTCCTATAATTTGGTGACCAGAATTGTACACCATATTCCAGGATTGGCCTCACCAATGCCTTGTACAATTTTAACATTACATCCCAACTTCTATATTCAATGCTCTGTTTATAAAGGCCAGCACACCAAAAGCTTTCTTTACCACCATATCTACATGAGATTCCACCTTCAGGGAACTATGCACAGCTATTCCTAGATTCCTCTGTTCAACTGCATTCCTCAATTCGCTACCATTTACCATGTACGTCCTATTTTGATTTGTCATGCCAAGATGTAGCACCTCACACTTATAAGCATTAAACTCCATCTGCCATCTTTCAGCCCACTCTTGTAAATGGCCTAAATCTCTCTGTAGACTTTGAAAATCTACTTCATTATCCACCACACCACCTATCTTAGTATCATCTGCATACTTACTAATCCAATTTACCACACCATCATCCAGCTCATTGATGTATATGACAAACAACAGTGGACCCAACACAGATCCCTGAGGCACCCCACTAGTCACCGGCCTCCATCTTGACAAACAGTTATCCACCATTACTCTCTGGTATCTCCCATTCAGCCATTGTTGAATCCATCTTGCTACTCCACTATTAATACCTAACAATTGAACCTTCTTAACCAACCTTCCATGTGGAACCTTGTCAAAGGCCTTACTGAAGTCCATATAGACAACATCCACCGCTTTACCCTCATCAATTTCCATAGTAACCTCTTCAAAAAATTCAAGAAGATTAGTCAAACATGACCTTCCAGGCACAAATCCATGTTGACTGTTCCTAATCAGACCCTGTTTATCCAGATGATTATATATATTATCTCTAAGTATCCTTTCCATTAATTTGCCCACCACTGACGTCAAACTAACAGGTCTATAATTGCTAGGTTTACTCTTAGAACCCTTTTTAAACAACGGAACAACATGCGCAGTACGCCAATCCTCCGGCACCATTCCCGTTTCTAATGACATTTGAAATATTTCTGTCATAGCCCCTGCTATTTCCACACTAACTTCTCCAATGTCCTAGGAAATATCCTGTCAGGACCTGGAGACTTATCCACTTTTATATTTTTCAAAAGTGTCAGTACTTCCTCTTCTTTGATCCTCATAGTTTCCATAGCTACCCTACTTGTTTCCCTTACCTCACATAATTCAATATCCTTCTCCTTGGTGAATACCGAAGAAAAGAAATTGTTCAATATCTCCCCCATCTCTTTTGGCTCTGCAGATAGCTGTCCACTCTGACTCTCTAATGGACCAATTTTATCCCTCATTATCCTTTTGCTATTAATATAGCTGTAGAAACCCTTTGGATTTACTTTCACCTTACTTGCCAAAGCAACCTCATATCTTCTGTTAGCTTTTCAAATTTCTTCTTAAGATTCTTTTTACATTCTTTATATTCCTCAAGCACCTCATTTACTCCATGCTGCCTATAATTATTGTAGATCTCTCTCTTTTTCTGAACCGTCCAATTTCCCTTGAAAACCATGGCTCTTTCCAATTATTACTCTTTCCTTTCAACCGAACAGGGACATAAAGATTCTGTACTCTTAAAATTTCACCTTTAAATGTCGTCCATTTCTCTACTACATCCTTCCCATAAAACAACATGTCCCATTTCACTCCTTTTAAATCCTTTCACATCTCCTCAAAGTTAGCCTTTCTCCAATCAAAAATCTCAACCCTTGGTCCAGTTCTGACCTTCTCCATAATTATATTGAAACTAATGGTATTTTGATCACTGGACCCGAACTGCTCCCCAACACATACCTCCATCAACTGACTTGTCTCATTTCCTAACAGGAGGTCCAGCACTGCCCCTTCTCTAGTAGGTACCTCTATGTATTGCTGCAAAAAACTATCCTTCCCCCTTTATGCAAACTCCAAACCATCCAGCCCTTTTACAGAATGTGTTTCCCAGTCTATGTGTGGAAAATTGAAATCTCCCACAATCACTACTTTGTGCTTACTACTAATATCTCCTTACATATTTGCTCTTCCAATTCTCGCTCTCCATTAGGCGGTCTATAATACACCACTATAACAGTTGCTACACCTTTCCCATTTCCCAGTTCCACCCAAATAGCCTCCCTAGACGAGCCCTCTAATCTATCCTGCCAAAGCACTGCTGTAATATCTTCCCTGACAAGCAATGCAACACCTCCACCTCTTGCCCCTCCAATTCTATCACACCTGAAGCAACGAAATCCTGGAATATTTAGTTTCCAATCACAGCCATCCTGCAACCATGTTTCACTAATCGCCACAACATCATAGTTCCAGGTGTCAATCCAGGCTCTAAGCTCATCCACCTTTCTTACAATGCTCCTAGCATTAAAATATACACATTTAAGAAACCCACCACCTCTAATTCTCTGTTTATTATCTTTTTCTTCTTTCTCCCCTACATGTTGGGTCTGAGTGCTTCCCTTCTCTGCCTCCTGCCTCACACACTGTCTACTAGCTTTCTCTATTTGAGTCCCTCCCCCCAACCGTTCTAGTTTAAAGCCTCCACAGTAGCCTTTGCAAATCTCCCCGCCAGGATATTGGTTCCCCTCGGGTTCAAGTGCAACCCGTCCTTTTTGTACAGGTCACACCTTCCCCAAAATAGGTCCCAATGGTCCAGAAACTTGAATCCCTGCCCACTGCACCACTTTTTTATTTTATTTTATTTTATAAGTTTATTAAAGATAGAACATTTTGTGTAAACATCAGTAAACATGGAGGGGATTACCACGCAGGTTCATTGCTCTGTATGTTTGATTTTGAAGGTAGCAGCAAATATTAGATTATTGAACGTCTCCTGGACGATATAAAATGCAAAGGCAACAGTATTAGAGTCACATAGCACGGAAACAGGCCCTTCGGCCCAACTAGTCCATGTCGACCATCATGCCCCACCTGCCCACGTTTGTCCCAAATCCCTCTAAACTTTTCCTATCCATGTACCCATGCAACTGTCTATTCAATGACTTAATTACACTCACCTCTATCACCTCCTCTGGCAGCTCATCCCATATTCACACCACCCTCTGTGTTAAAAAGTTGCCCCTTAGATCCCTTTTAAATCGTTCACCTCTTACCTGAAAACTGTGCCCTTTAGTTTTAGATGCCCCACCCCTGGGGAAAGGTCTATGGCTCTTCACCTTATCTCCACTCCTCATGATTTTTTAAACCTCTATAAGGTCACCCGTCAATCTCCTGCACTCCGGGGAAGAATGTCCCAGCCTGTCTAACTTTTCCTTACAACTCGAGCCTACCAGTCCTGGTAACATCCTGTGATTTTTTTGTTTGCACTCTTTCCTGTTCTTCTTATCGAGTCCACGTCACAAGATTAGAAGTTGTTCAGCCAGAGCTAAACTCACTTCTCGGCATCTGCATACAATGGTGTCTGTCTTGTCGCTTCTTCTGCTTCTTGTGCATGGTGGTGGAGAGATTGGTGGAAACAGGGCCGCGACGTGAACGCTCTTTCCTTCACCCCCCACTCTTTCCAGTTTAAGGACATCCTTCTTATAGCAAGCGAGGAGAACTGTATATGATTCTGGAAATGTGTCCTCACCAACATCTTGTACAAACACTAGAAAACAAGGAACTGCAGACAGCTGTAAAAATAAATAAATAATGCAGGGTTGGAAGCATATGGATGTAAAATAATCCATTACTGTAAATACAGAATATAGTAGTGTGGAACCAGGTATCTGTAGATGCTGGTTTACCAAGGAAAGACACAAAGTTCTCATTGAAAAGTACAGAATAGTGAAGGGCTTGGATAGAGTGGATGTGGAGAGGATGTTTCCACTAGTGGGAGAGTCTAGGACTAGAGGTCATAGTCTCAGAATTAAAGGACGTTCTTTTAGGAAGGAGATGAGGAGGAATTTCTTCAGTCAGAGCGTGGTGAATCTGCGTAATTCCTTGCCACAAAGGCTGTGGAGGTCGTCAGTGGATATTTTTAAGGCAGAGATAGATAGATTCTTGATTAGTACGGGTGTCAGAGGTTATGGGGAGAAGGCAGATTGGGTTTAGGAGGGAGAGATAGATCAGCCTAATTCTATCCTATCACTTAAGACCTCTTGACCTAGTGTTAAAGTAACTCATGGGGTCAGGCAGCATCTGTGGAGAACAAGGATATGTGACGTTTGGGGTTGGGACCCTTCTTCAGACTGTGGATGATGCTGCCTGACCCAGTGAGTTACACCAGTATTTTGTGCCTTTCCAATCTGATAACACAATCTTAATCAGAATAAATTGAGTACTTTGCTGTTTTATTTGAATTGCATCTTTTGTGAAAGTATCAGTTGACTGAATAAGTAAATGTTTCGGGCAATTTTATCTCGTTAGATATCAAGAGTCATGTTTATTACTGAGTTTCTATTGGCCTGAGTAGAGTCAGTGTTTATTTAATTCTACAGTACAGTCGATTATATTAACTATAACACTTTACAATATAAGTGATTCATTTGTAATATAATACAATGTTAATGCATGTCAAAGTGAATTACGTTTCAATGGAGAATAGACAAACTCTCACAGTCTCGTGGGTGACATCTCGTACTCACAGAAAGATCTATATTAGTGAATGTAAATCACGGGGTTACCGTGTTAAAGGAAGCTTCATCCATAACATCTGTACAAAATGCTCCTGGAAGGATGTTGTTAACCTGGAACAAGTGCAGGGACGATTTATGAGGATATTGCCAGGATTCGAGGGCTTGAGCTACAGGGAGAGGTTGGGCAGGCTGGGTCTTTATTCCTTGGAGCGCAGGAGGATGAGGGGTGGTCTTATAGAGGTGTATAACATCACGAGGGGAATAGATAGGGTGAATGCACAGTCTTTTACCCAGAGTAAGGGAATTAAGAACCATAGGACATATGATTAAGAGAGGGGAAAGGTTTGATAAGAACCTAAGGCGCAACGTTTTCACACAGAGGGTAGTGGGTGGATGGAGCAAACTGCCAGAAGCGATGGTTGAGGCATGTATGAAAATGGCATTTAGGCGACTTTTCGATAGGGACTTGGATGTGCAGGGAATGGATCACGAGTTGGTTTTGGCATTAAGCTTGGCACAGAAATTGTGGGCCGAAGGGCCTGCTCCTGTACTGTCCTATGTTCTATGTTGGAAGAATGAATATCTGTGCCCTAGTTGCTTGTTTTGGCCGACAATGAATAAACTGTTGGTTGCAGCTTTCATATTTAATTGGGATTGGGGTTTTTTGGACTTGATGTTGGCAGATGGTTTAATTGAGGAGTGCATCAAATGATACTTGTACAGAGCTGGGCTGTTCTTGTAACGGCCGGGATTTGTCAAAGGGAGCAATGTTTAGTTTAGTTTGGTTTATTATTGTCAACCAATGAGGACATTGGGAACAATGAGTGAACAGTGAACAGCTTTTGTTGCGTGCTATCCAGTCAGAGAAAAGACGAGATATGATCACAATCGAGCCGTCCACAGTGTACAGAGAGGGGATAAAGGGTGCATCATTCAGTGCCTGATATAACATTGATGATGTTTCAAAGGGCGGCACGGTGGCGCAGCAGCGGTAGAGTTGCTGCCTCACAGCTCCAGAGACCAGGGTTCGATCCTGACTACAAGTGCTGTCTGTACGGAGTTTGTACGTTCTCCCTGTGACCTGGATGCTCCGGTTTCCACCCACACACCAAAGCCGTGCGGGTTTGTAGTTTGCATTGGCTCCTGTATATTGTCCCTAGTGTGTAGGGTGGAACCAATGTACAGGGTGATCGCTGGTTGGTGCGGACTCGGTGGGCCAAAGGACCTGTTTCCATGCTGTGTCTCTAAAAACTGAAAACCAAATATCAATGGGGGATGTTCTTAAGGTCAGGCAGCATCTGTGGAGAGAAGGGGCAGGGTTAATGTTTCACCCCAACATTAGTTATTCACTCTCTGGGGATGTTGCCTGTCCTGGTGACTTGTTGCCTGCCATCCTCTTGCCATGTCATCTAGACTCTGTGTTTTAACAAAGGCATCGTCTGAAGGGAGATGTTCAGGTTTGACGGTTACATGTTGGGTTGTCAGACCGTGAAATGCATTTCTGGGGATTAAATGGATGAACAGAGTGTTTGAATCAAGCCATTTTTGCTTCTAACACATGCATTTATTTTCTGAATTCACCCCAGCCTTTGGGATGCAGTTAGAACCAGACAAAGTCATTAATATTATGTTGGATTGCTATTGTAATCAAGGCGATTAAAGAGCAGCATAGTGGCACGGCCAGGGACCAATGCCTCAACGATCCAGTGACTCCAGTTTTATCCTGACCTCAGGTGCTGTCTGTGGGGAGTTTGCACTTTCTCCGGTTTCCTCCCGCACCCCAAAGACGTGTGCGTCACTGGGTAAATTGTCCGCTGTGAATTGTCCTTGGGGTTTGGGTGAGAGGTAGAATCTTGGGAGAGTTGACGGGAATATGGAGAGGATAACGGGATTAGTGTTAATGGGTAGTTGATAGTCGGCATGGATTTGATGGGCTGAAGGGCCTATTTCCATGCTATATCTCTCTACGACACAGGGGAGCAACGGTGACTTGCTGCCTTGCTGGGTTTACTCCGGGAGCTCCGGTTTCCTCCCACACTCCAAAGACGTGCAGATTTGTGGCTTAATATGGCTTCGGTAAGTTGTAAAGTTGTCCCCAGTGTGTGTAGGTCAGTTAGTGTACAGGGTGATCATTGGTCGGCAAGGAATCGGGGCGCCAAAGGGCTTGTTTCTGTGCTGTATCTCTAAAGTCCAACGTCTAAAGCAGGGATCGGCAACCTACGGCCCCCGGGCCGAATGCGGCCCCTAACCCAAAATCATCCGGCCCGCAGACGGATTTTTTCCCCCGTAATCATCCGGCCCGCCGTGCACCCCTCAGAGCAGCGGCCGAGCTGTGGCTGTACCGCAAAGCCGCCGGCACAGCCGTGTACCTTCTGTGAACATGTTTAAGAAAGAACTGCAGATGCTGGAAAAATCGAAGGTAGACAACAATGCTGGAGAAACTCAGCGGGTGAGACATGCGAGGATTGCATGAGGCTGCCTCACCCGCTGAGTTTCTCCAGCATTTTTGTCTACCTTCTGTGAACACGTGATTTGATAGCTACCTGCCATCCGGGGCGGGATGGGGGCGGGATCCATGTGTACACGTGATAGATGCAGCCCGCCATCCGCTCACAGACATGCGTCCCGGCCCCTATGCAGAACAAGGTTGCCGACCCCTGGTCTAAAGTCTTTGCGAACAGGATGAGATGAGGGGTTTATTCCACCAGTCCTCTATAGTGGAACATAGAAGAGTACAGCACAGGAACAGGCCCTTCGGCCCACAATGTCTGTGCCGAACATGATGCCAAGTTAAACCAATCTCCTCTGGCTGCATGCGATCCGCATTCCTCCATTTGCTAAAAGCCACCATTGAAAGCACCAACATCTACCTCCACATGGCCTGAAGTTACAGATTAATGTTGAGAATTTGGAATGTTCAATCTTGTTGCCTCGGTAACTGTTCACTCACGTTGTGTTGGAGATTGCTGCCGGGACAGTGATTTGATGAATGAGTTGGAAAGGCGGTCGCCAATAAGGTATTTATCAATGCAACCTGTTTTGAAAATGAAGGGAACAGTTCCATAATCATAAAATAAGGACAAGAAGTAAATCACTCGCCCACACTCCATCTTCACCGCCGCATGAGCAACAGAAAATAGAAAACACTAAAATAGACTTTAAATTGATTCAACAAGGTTGGTGTGTAATCAGCCGCACAGATTCTCAGAACAAAACTCTGGGTCTTTGTACGAACATTTGCCTTCGTTTTGATTTTTCTGCAAAATTGTCTGTGGTTTAATTTATTGAGGTTTTAAGTGAATTGGACTTTGCTTGACTTGAGTGCATAAAATCATGAGGGGAATAGATAGAGTGAGTCTATTACCCAGTGTAGGTGAACCAAGAACCAGGGGACATCGGTTTAAGGTGAGGGGGTAAAAAGATTAAATAGAAATCTGTGGGGTGACATTTTCACTCAGTCGGCCAGGATTTGAGGTAAAGTCTTTAGGAAGATACACACTAGCATATCAATGGGTCAAAGAGGCCTGATGCTGACAGGAGAGAGAGAGAGTTCTGGATGTATAGAAACAGAGGTGGTAACATCTCCGACAGGAACCAACGCAGCAATCCCCCCCCAAAAATACACTCTGACCATCGAAACCAATGCTGGAGTAACTCAGCGGGTCAGGCAGCATCTGTGGAGAACATGGATAGGTGACGTTTCACAGAGTGCTGGAGTAACTCAGCGGATCAGGCAACATCTGTGGAGAACATGGATAGGTGACGTTTCACAGAGTGCTGGAGTAACTCAGCGGGTCAGGCAGCATCTGTGGAGAACATGGATAGGTGACGTTTCACAGAGTGCTGGAGTAACTCAGTGGGTCAGGCAGCATCTGTGGAGAACATGGATAGGTGACGTTTCAGGTCAGAATCTTTCATCGGATCAGCCTATCACACTGGTACACAAGCACTTTGTTTCTTTTTTTTTGTAAACCAGCATCTGCAGTTCCTTGTGGATACAGCAATCCTCGGTGTGAGGATGAGAAACCTGTGTCTGAAACCGCTTGCTAAACCTAGATAAAGGCCGCCACAGTGGTGAGAGGGCAGAGAGGGTTAAAAATGAGCTGGGAATTAGACTGAAGTGGAAGCAGGAGATGGCGTGGCAGATGTTTGGGGAGGAAAAGACACACAGTTTTGCAATGATTCGGGCAGCACGGTGGCGCAGCGTAGAGTTGCTACCCTACAGCGCCAGAGACCCGGGGCGTGGGATTGTTAATCTCCACATGATTCATTCCCTGCTTATCCATGTGCCTATCTAAAAGTCTCTTTAAAACCACTATCATATCATTAGTCAGGAAATGGTGTTGGATAGACTGATGGGACTGAAGGCTGATAAATCCCCAGGGCCTGATGGTCTGCATCCCAGGGTACTTAAGGAAGTGGCTCTAGAAATTGTGGATGCATTGGTGATCATTTTCCAATGTTCTATAGATTCAGGATCAGTTCCTGTGGATTGGATAGTAGTTAATGTTATTCCACTTTTCTCGAAAGGAGGGAGAGAGAAAGCAGGGAATTATAGACCATTTAGCCTGACATCGGTGGTGGGGAAGATGCTTGAGTCGATTATTAAAGATGTTATGGCAGCGCATATGGAAAGCAGTGACAGGATCGGTCCGAGTCAGCATGGATTTACGAAGGGGAAATCATGCTTGACTAATCTTCTGGAAAATTTTGAGGATGTAACAAGTAAAATGGACAAGGGAGAGTCAGTGGATGTAGTGTACCTGGACTTTCAGAAAGCATTTGATAAGGTCCCACACAGGAGATTAGTGGGCAAAATTAGGTATTGGGGGTAGAGTGCTGACATGGATAGAAAATTGGTTGGCAGACAGGAAACAAAGAGTAAGGATTAACGGGTCCCTTTCAGAATAGCAGGCAGTGACTAGTGGGGTACCGCAAGGCTCAGTGCTGGGACTGCAGCTATTTACAGTATACATCAATGATTTAGATGAAGGAATTAAAAGTTACATTAGCAAATTTGCAGATGACACAAAGCTGGGTGGCAGTGTGAACTGTGAGGAGGATGCTATGAGAATGCAGGGTGACCTGGACAGGTTGGGTGAGTGGGCAGATGCATAACAGATGCAGTTTAATGTGGATAAATGTGAGGTTATCCACTTTGGTGGCAAGAACGGGTAGGCAGATTATTATCTGAATGGTGTTAGATTAGGAAAAGGGGAAGTACAATGAGACCTGGGTGTCCTTGTACATCAGTCACTGAAAGTAAGCATGCAGGTACAGCAGGCAGTGAAGAAATCGAATGACATGTTGACCTTCATAACAAGAGGAGTTGAGTATAGGAGCAAAGAGGTCCTTCTGCAGTTGTACAGGGCCCTGGTGAGACCACACCTGGAGTATTGTGTGCAGTTTTGGTCCCCTAATTTGAGGAAGGACATTCTTGCTATTGAGGGAGTGCAGCATAGGCTCATAATGTTAATTCCCGGGATGGCGGGACTGTCATATGATGAAAGAATGGAGTGACTGGGCTTGTATTCACTGGAATTTAGGATGAGGGAATGTTATAGAACCATGTAAAATTATTAAGGGATTGGACACGCTAGATGCAGGAAACATGTTCCCGATGTTGGGGGAGTCCAGAACCAGGGGCCACAGTTTAAGAATAAGGGGTAAGCCATTTAGAACTGAGATGAGGAAAAACATTTTCACCCAGAGAGTTGTGAATCTGTGGAATTCTCTGCCTCAGAAGACAGTGGAGGCCGATTCACTGGATGCGTTCAAAAGAGAGTTAGATGGAGCTCTTAGGGCGAGTGGAATCAAGGGATATGGGAAGAAGGCAGGAACGGGGTACTGATTGTGGATGATCAGCCATGATCACAATGAATGGCGGTGCTGGCTCGAAGGGCCGAATGGCCTACTCGGAGTGGCCTACATTAGAGACGTATCTGTGTATATCTGCCTCCAGCTCCACCACCACCCCTGGCAGTGCATTCCAAGCACCCACCACCCTCTGTGTACTTCTTGTCAATGAGATCAACGATATTGACATTCACAGGCAATTAAAAATTAAAATTACCATTAAACGTTTTTAAAATATTGACAAATTAAAAAACAACAGGAACAATTAAATGCACTTAAATCAATGCACTTAACTAGAAAGCAGAGAAAGCAGTGTGCTTACAATTGACCAGTAACGATGATCACCCTGGTCCTCTCCCCTCCCCCACACGCTCATCTCCCACCCCTCCCCCAAACTCCCCCAATTCCCCACACACCCCACCCCCCCCCCCCCCCCCCCACACATCCCTCCCTCTGGCTTCACATTTCACTCCTCTGTATCCGACTCCCTTTTGTCTTTTTTGCACCTCCGGTCCTTGTCAATTACTCCACCCATCTGCCAATTAAACCCTGTAGACAGACACAGACTGCTGGAGTAACTCAGCGGGTCAGGCAGCATCTGTGGAGAACATGGATAGGTGACGTTTCACAGAGTGCTGGAGTAACTCAGCGGGTCAGGCAGCATCTGTGGAGAACATGGATAGGTGACGTTTCACAGAGTGCTGGAGTAACTCAGCAGGTCAGGCAGCATCTGTGGAGAACATGGATAGGTGACGTTTCACAGAGTGCTGGAGTAACTCAGCGGGTCAGGCAGCATCTGTGGAGAACATGGATAGGTGACGTTTCACAGAGTGCTGGAGTAACTCAGCAGGTCAGGCAGCATCTGTGGAGAACATGGATAGGTGACGTTTCACAGAGTGCTGGAGTAACTCAGCGGGTCAGGCAGCATCTGTGGAGAACATGGATAGGTGACGTTTCACAGAGTGCTGGAGTAACTCAGCGGGTCAGGCAGCATCTGTGGAGAACATGGATAGGTGACGTTTCACAGAGTGCTGGAGTAACTCAGCGGGTGGGTCAGGCAGCATCTGTGGAGAACATGGATAGGTGATGTTTCACAGAGTGCTGGAGTAACTCAGCGGGTGGGTCAGGCAGCATCTGTGGAGAACATGGATAGGTGACGTTTCACAGAGTGCTGGAGTAACTCAGCGGGTGAGTCAGGCAGCATCTGTGCAGAACATGGATAGGTGACGTTTTGGGTCGGGACCTTTCTTTAGACGGGTGAAATCTCCCAGCAATGTTCTACATTTACATTGTGACCATCCACACACAGACAGTGGCTGCGGGGACTGTGATGGATGACCACTGCTTGTAATGAAGTACATTAGAGGAGGACTGGCACTGAACACGTAACACTGAAGGATCTAGATGTGGGCAGCGCAGTGACGCAGCGGTAGAGTTGCTGCCTTACAGTGCCAGAGGCTGGGGGCAGGGGCAGGGGGGAGAACAAAGGAGGACCTTGCGCAGGGTACTTTGTAACTTTGTCCGTGCCTTTTACATGGCCACTATTTGCATACCTGGGTCAGCAAGCAAAGAATTTCACTGTGACTTGTGACACTGTCACTGTATTCATTCACTCATTCATTCATTCATCTAGATGGGGAGAGACCTCAGGGGGAACCTATTCACCCAGAGGATAGTCTGTATCTGGAACCAGCTGCCAGAGGAAGCTTTCGAAGCGGATACAACAACAACTTATAAAAGACATTTGGACAGATAAACAGAAAGGAAAGGCTTACTGAGCAATGGGCCAAACACAGTCAAATGGGACTTGTACAGTATGCCAACTTGGTTGGCATGGACAAGATGGGCTGAATGGCCTGTTTCCGTGCCGTAGAGCTCTATGGCATTTGTTCCACCGAGGATAGGGACGGAGTGTCATAGAGTTATACAGTGTGGAAACAGGCCCTTCGGCCCAACATGCCCACACCGGCCAACATGTCCCAGCTGCACTAGTCCCACCTGCCTGCACTGGTGTGGTGGTAGATAGGATTAGTTTAGATGGTCGGCATGGACATGGTGGGCCGAAGGGCCTGTTTCTGTGCTGTCCGACCCGCAATGTCCCCTGTATGTGCCATCCAGTGACCATGTGCCATCCAAGTGTCCAGTTCCAGACTGGACAAACATAACCACATGGGATGACAACATCACTCTCAAAGCACAAACCAATAAACGTCGGATGTGCTATTTGTTTTTGAAGAAGCTGTAAAAGAATATAAACCAGACTCTCAGCCCAGGGTGGTGGTGAGTCAATCGATGTAAGGAGGTGTAAGATTTGCAGCTGGTGTTTCTGGTCTTTACACAGCTGGGTTATATTTAACATAGACACAAGATGCTGGAGTAACTCAGCAGGACAGGCAGCATCTCTGGAGAGAAGGAATGGGTGACGTATTGGGTCGAGACGTCAGGGGAGAGGGAAACTAGAGATATAGAAACATAGAAACATAGAAAATAGGTGCAGGAGTAGGCCATTCGGCCCTTCGAGCCTGCACCGCCATTCAATATGATCATGGCTGATCATCCAACTCAGTATCCTGTACCTGCTTTCTCTCCATACCCCCTGATCCCTTTAGCCACAAGGGCCACATCTAACTCCCTCTTGAATCTAGCCAATGAACTGGCCTCAACTACAATCTGTGGCAGAGAATTCCAGAGATTCACCACTCTCTGTGTAAAAAATATTTTTCTCATCTCAGTCCTAAAAGATTTCCCCTTTATCCTTAAATTGTGACCCCTTGTTCTGGACTTCCCCAACATCGGGAACAATCTTCCTGAATCTAGCCTGTCCAACCCCTTAAGAATTTTGTAAGTTTCTATAAGATCCCCCCTCAATCTTATAAATTCCAGCGAGTACAAGCCGAGTCTATCCAGTCTTTCTTCATATGAAAGTCCTGACATCCCAGGAATCAGTCTGGTGAACCTTCTCTGTACTCCCTCAATGGCAAGAATGTCCTTCCTCAGATTGGGAGACCAAAACTGTACGCAATACTCCAGGTGTGGTCTCACCAAGACCCTGTACAACTGCAGTAGAACCTCCCTGCTCCTATACTCAAATCCTTTTGCTATGAAAGCTAACATACCATTCGCTTTTTTCACTGCCTGCTGCACCTGCATGCCTACTTTCAATGACCGGTGTACCATGACACCCAGGTCTCGTTGCATCTCCCCTTTTCCTAATTGGCCACCATTCAGGTAATATAGAAGGGTAAGGTGATAAAAAGACAGATCAAAGCAGACTATGCTAAAGAAATATGGAATCCACGCACCCTACCAGTCCTACTCTCCAATCAAGGATGGAAATAGAACCCGCATCAGGGGCCTTTGGGCTTACCATAAGACCACCAGTATCCATGGAGGTGGGTGGGTGTGGTTCTTCCGAAACATGGGGTATGTGGACCATTTACAAGTTGGTAATATTTACTCTTGTTTTTTGTACAAATGACAATGATAACATGAGATTTAGATCCATTTATAAACTAAAATGATAACATGTGATTAGTTTATACTGCACAGTATACAAGGGTACCAAGCATGGCTTGGAATTGGGGCCAGAGTTGTCTTTCGAGGCAGGCTCAGTATTATGGCCAGGATTGCCTTCCGAGACAAGCTCGGAAATATGGCCAGAGTTGTCTGTCGAGGCAGGCTCAGAATTATGGCCAGAATTGTCTTTCGAGGCAGGCCCAGTATTATGGCCAGGATTGCCTTTCAAGACAGGCTCGGAAATAAGGCCAGAGATGTCTTTCGAGGCAGGCTCAGAATTATGGCCAGAGTTGTCTTTCGAGGCAGGCTCAGTATTATGGCCAGGATTACCTTTTGAGACAGGCTCGGGAATCTGGCCAGAGTTGTCGTTCGAGGCAGGCACGGAATTATGGCAGGCGTGGCCTGTTCATTGTGAAAGATGGAGGATGTTGGTTCATCTTTGATTTAACTCGCATGTGCAATATAGACTTTTCCGAATATGGAACTTCGTTACTGTCTAACAACTGATTTCCATAGGATCTTTATGGCATGCATCGATCTCAAAGATGCATACTATTCAGGTCCCATTCACAGGGATCACCGGAGACATTTGAAATTTATCTGGATGGGGCAATGATAACAGTTAATGCGTTGCAAAATGGGATAACTTCAGCTCCCACGTCATTTACCAAATTACTAAACCGGTGCTTGGACTGCTCAGAGCTCAAAAACACTTGTTATGGCTTAGCTGGATGATATTCTAAATGCTGTATTTTGCTAAACTCAACTGTTTAAGCTGCAAACTATATTTGAGAAATTGAGGTTCCTCAACCATCCAGTTAAATTTAAGTTGATACCAATTAGAGTTATTGATTATTCGGATTTATCTTTAACTATTAATTTGTCTGTGACTCCGCCCTGGGGCAAGATATTGGAATTAATAGAAGCCTGTAACAACCTTGTTGTTATGAAGCAGCCTTCTATTCATCAGGTGTAATTGGCAATATAGTAGCTGTGTTTCAGCTGTGCAAATTGGGCCTTTGCATTATCAGAACTTACAACGTGCAAAGTAGTAACCTCTCAAGTGCCATGTAGGTCATTGTTAACAGACCTATGCTATTACCAGCTGAAGCTACCAAAGTCACAATGGTGGACGAACAGTATTCAGCATTGCTCCAGTAGTTTTTGGTCAGTAAATCTTCAGTTATATTACAAACTGATGCTAGTGCTCAAAGATGGAAAATTATGAATGCCATCTCTAGTTACGGAGGCGGATGGGATTTGCATGAGTTACCAATTCTTCAGTTATAGGTACCAACTAATTAGACACTAGGTGCATTCTATGGGTTAAAGGGTTATTGTGCGAATATGCATAATCTGCATGCTCAAATTCCAGGTTGATGCACTGTGGTGGTGGCATATGTTAGTCACATGGGTGCAATCAAGTCAAAGTATCCTGTCATAATTTACCTAACCCCATTTGGCGCTGGTGTATCATCACGTAAAATCAATGACAACACAGAATGAATGTTGGACCACAAAGTATTTTATGACATTATGGCTCGATGGAACACTGAATATTGATATGTTTGTATCCAGGCTCATTCACCGGTTGCAAAAACATGTTGCATCTCAGTGGCGAGAGATACAACCTCGCTACACGGGGAGGAATGTTCTTTTATGACTTTTCTCCATTTTGCCTCATCAGTCGAGTCTTGCAATAAATTCAGCAAGATCCCGCTTCAGGGTTTTCGTACTGTCTGACTGGCCTGTGCAGCCATGGTTCCCGCTTATGTTGGGAATAATAATAGAACCTTATATGGGTATTCTAAATATAAAACTTTGCTGGTTCAGCCTGTGACTCGGGAAACCAGCCCCTGCATGATAAAAATCAATTCATTGACTTGCAGACTCTGAGAAGACTGCTCCTGCGGCTCGGGTTGTCAGACCGATCCATGTATGTGCTCACTGCAGAGTGCAGGGATAGCACCAAAATAGCAGTACATTTCCTCTTCAGGAGATGGGTAGCATTTTGTTTAAATGCTATGTTACATATAATACGGCACGGATACTGACGTCTTGGAGTTCATTTTCAAATGGGTCCTTGACAATAAATTAAGTTATAGTCCCATTAATTGTGCCCAACGTGCTTTCTCATCATATTTGCTGCAGCGAGCGGGAACCGCTCTGTCGGGTCTCACCCTCTGATAACCAGTTTATAAAGGATATCTTTAACACAAGTTCTCCCAGGCCCAAGTACACGGAAGTATGGGATATTGACATTGTGTTAACACTACTTCACCAGGGGGCTCCAGCTACATCCTTAACTTTGGCCCGGCTCTCATAAGGTAGTTATCCTCATGGCGCTGGTCTCAGCGCAACGTGTCCAGTCATTACATAAATTGCGACTGCACAGGATGGTTACACCTGCAAATAATATAATATTTTATGTTTATGATTTAGTTAAGCAGAGCAGACCAGGGGCGTCAGGTCTCAAACTAGTTCTCATGGTATACCCCATGGACCTTCGGTTATGTGTGGTCCCACATTTACAACATTACGTCAAGGTTACCTAGAGCCTTAGAGGCCCAGATACTAGCTATGTTTGTTAGTTACGAAAAAAACTCATAAGAAGGTATCAGTTCAGACCATCTTCAGGTGGTTAAAACAAGTTTTTGGCTTATGCAGGAGTAGATACTAATATTTTCTAAGCTCACTCCACCAGGGCTGCTACAACATCAGCAGCAAGGGTCATGTACGGTCCGCTGGACCACATCCTAGCGACTGCAGGATGGTCTAACGAACGAGTTTTCCAAACATTTTATAATAACCCATTGCCAGACCAGGGGTATTTGCCAACTCTATTTTAGGTTCTATTTTATAGTTTCCTCCCGAATGAGAGGGGTTACTATTGTTATTATTTGTTCATTAAAAAGCATCAGCATGTTTTAAATCTATGTCATGTCTGTATGCATTATCAATGTTTCCCTTATCTGTGGTCAACTGATGCAGTTGTGTTTGTGTGGACTCGTTTCCACGGCATGAAATCACAGAGCTTTAAAATAGTAAGATTAAACGAGAACTTACCAGTTTGAAGTTTGATCTGTATTTTATGAGGAGTTACGATGAGGGATTACGTGAAGAGCCCGTCCAGCATGCATGCGCGACATACTTCAAAGCAGCGGCGTGGAATCACAGGAAATACAATAATTGAAATAAACATAGTAAAGAAAAGGAGAACTAAGATACCAGTTGATCTATAATTGAGGGTGGGAGCGGAGGGCACGTAATCCCTCATCGTAACTCCTCATAAAATACAGATCAAACTTCAAACTGGTAAGTTCTCGTTTAATCTTACTATTTTACTTCCGAGTCACGTGAGTGACTACGTGAAGATTTTAAAGCTCTGTGATTTCAAACCGTGTAACAGTTCATACTTCACTCGCTGCCGAAGTCATTCAAGGGAGGAAGTATGTTATCGTAATCAACCATGAATCTGTTTGTAAACAATAATGGTATCTATTAAACAATAACAAAAGACAAAATGCTCCCCCGGGCTTAAATTATATATTTTTGCAGATTTTAAAACTCTTCTGCAAATAACATAGGTTCTGCTAGCGGCTTGTTGTAGAACGTTTGGAACGTTTTCTCCATGGACCACCCCGCTGTAGCCAGGATGTGGTCCAGTGGCACGTCCATTCTTTTAGCCGCCGATGTGGATGCTGCCCTGGTGGAGTGAGATGTATATACGTCAGTATCTACTCCAGCAGCTCCCAGTACCTGCTTGAGCCATCTTGAGATGGTTTGGCTCGACACCCGACCATGAGGTTTCTTGTGGCTGACCCATAAGGCTTTTTCTCTCCCTCGGGAATCTCTTGTTGTGTTGATGTAAGTGAGTAGGTGAGTCATGACACACAACCGTAGGTCAGGTGGGTATGCCCGGAAATCCATAACTAGGCCTGAAGTTCCTGGCCTGCTCTGCTTTACCAGCTCCTGAATGGTGAATGAGACCCGGTCTGGTGTTATAAGCATGTTGTCCAGTCGCAGTAAGTGGAGGGACTGGACTCTTTGTGCTAAGACTAGTGCCATCAGCATGACCGTTTTCAGGGTTAGCTGTTCCAGGGTGAGAGACCTGGCTGGTGACCATCCCCTTAGGTATGTCAGGACCACACTGACATCCCAGATTTGGGTGTACCTAGGTCTAGGGGGGTTGGAGTTGAATATACCCCTCATGAGTTTGATCACCAGCGGGTGAGACCCTATGGCCTGTTGTCCTGGTACTTGTTTTAAGTAGGCTGACAGAGCACTTCTGGCAGTATTGATGGCGCTGTAGCTCAGTCCTTCATTATGGTGAAGGCCAGCCAGGAACTCCAGTACATTGGTTATGGTTGTAGATGAGTATGTTGTCCCAGTAGTCGAGCAGTATCTTTCCCACTTCCTGATGCTCGATAGGTATTGTTTCCTGGTGGACATACGGTGGGACGCTGTCATCGTGTTGATGGTCCTGTCAGACAATCCCAGGCCCAGCAGTGGTCTTTTCATAATCTGCAACCCAGTAGGTTAATTTTGTCATGGCATGGATGACTTATGCCTGATACCGGGTGAGTCAATAGGTCTGGGCTACTGGGAAAGGTCATAGGAGTTTCGATGACCATGTCGAGGACCACTGGGAACCATGGCTGTGTAGGATGTCGGGTACTATCACAATACCTGAAGCAGAGTCCATCTGTATTTTGCGTAGTACCCTACGGATGAGGCAGAAGGAGGGAAAAGCATCAAAGAAATAGTTTCCCCAGTTCAGCGCGAATGCATCGATTGCTGCTGCCTCAGGGTCTGGTTCCCAAACGACATACATTGGTACCTGGTGATTTAGTCTGGATGCAAAGAGATCGATATCTGGTGTGCCATATTGCTTTGTAATTTTAGCAAAAGCTCTGGGATTTAACATCCATTCGGTGTTATCATTGAATTTGCATGACCTGGTGTCTGCCACTGTATTTAGCTTACCTGGTAGGTAAGTTGCTGATAGCCAAATATGTCTATCGACACACCATTGCCAGATTTTGTTGACCAAATTGTCACATGATATCGATTTTATTCCGCCCATATGGTTAATATAGGCCACCACCATGGTATTATCAATTTGTAAACGAACATGCAAATGGTGCATATTCGACTGGCCGGTTATATCTGATAACTCCGATGAGGAGGACTCTCCGCCTGAGAGCGGCAGAGGTAGCCGCCTGAGCCGCATGGAAAGGCTCATGGAGCAAATGCTCCAGCGAGACTTGCTTCGGGAGCTGGAGCAGTCTCGCCAAGGGAATTCAGGCACTCCCACACCAGTGCCTTACAATGCACTGGCCATTGCTTCCCCCTCAGCCGAGGGCAGCGTTGGCGACCAGGGCTGGGCTGGTCAGGAACAGGGGTCATTGGCCGAAGATATCGGGAGTACGCTTGGGGTACAGGACCAGGAAGAGCTGCTGGGTGTGGTGAATCGCTACGTGGCTACACCACGAGCAGGGCGGCCGTTGCAGCCAAAACTGGCGGCCAGCATTAACCACCTGTCCCTCAAACCCCTACAAGAACAAGTAGTCAAAGAGGCACTAGTACTCTACTCGCCTCCGGAGAACTGCAGTTCACTCAACGTACCGGCCGTTAACAGCCAAATCTGGGGGTATGTTGGACAGAGTATCCGGAACCAGGAGCTAAAATTACACCGTATCCTCAAGCTCCTGACGACAGGGATAACATCCTATGCTCGTTCCGAGGATGGGGTGGATATGACCACCAACCAGCAAGACACTCTGGATCTGCTGTGCAACACTCAATATGAGATAAACAACCTCCGCAAGGAGATAATAAGACCTGCCCTCAATCCCAAATATGCAGGACTGTGTAAAACACCGGCCTCAGAGCAACAGATCCTGTTATTTGGAAAGGACTTGACAAAACAAGTGAAAGACCTGGAGTAAGAGTCCAAAGCATTCGGCCTCATGAGGGCAGGCCCCGGAACGAGCAGACCCACACAACCCAGACGGCAGTACCCCACCGCGTCCACCAGTCGACGTCAAACTTATGGGACTGGTGAAAGCTCGGGGTCTGCATACCATCCCCGAAAGCCTTTTTTAGGCCAGGGCCTAGAGCGGACCCCATGGAAAATGCGCCACCCCCAACCAGCAGTACATCCAGCAGTACAACGATGGATGAAGAAACTGAAGAAAGGAACACTCCCATAACTATGGAGGTAGGTGGGTCTGGTTCCTACCAGCATATAAAAAGTGGGGGAACTGTACTAACAGGGGGGAGATTACACCTGTTCATTGAAGCATGGAGGTCTGTCACGAATGATAGTTATATACTTAACAGTATTCGTGGATACAAAATAGAGTTCATTCAAGAAAATATGCCACCAGTTCAGCATGTACCCCAAAGGGTCTTTACCCTCTCAGTCAAAGAAAAACTAGAGGGTCAAGCAGAACTGGTGAGGTTACTTACAAAGGGTATCATTGAGAAATCCAAACATGAACCTTTGGAATTTGTCTCAAATATATTTACCAAAAACAAAAAAGATGGTGGATGTCGCATCATCATTGACTTAACCTCACTAAATACCTTTGTTAAGAGGTTGCCTGACCTGCTGAGTTCTTCCAGCACTTTGTGTTTTGATGTAGATTCCAGCACCTGCAGTTCCTTGTGTTCAACGTTTCAAGGTGTTGTTTGGAAAGGAAGAAGAATGTCTTTTCTGTAATTTGTGTTGCTCGCAAAAAATGTCGTTTTAAGGCCAAAAGATAATTAAATTGTAAGATGTGCATCCAATATTCCTGTCATTACAAGCTCAACATCTTTAATTCTATGACATTTAACTGTAGTAAAATTAATTGAAATTTTACATTGAAGCTAAGTTTAGTTTAGTTTAGTTTAACAATACAGCGGGGAAACAGGCCCTTTGGCCCACCTAATCCACGCCGACCCGTGATCCCCATACACGAGCACCATCCTACACCCTAGGGACAATTTACAATTTTACCGAAGCCAATTAACCTACAAACCTGTATGTCATTGGTGTATGGGAGGAAACCGGAGCACCCGGGGAAAACCCACGCAGGTCACAGGGAGAACATGCAAACTCATTATTTACAGTCAGCACCCATAGTTAGGATGGAATACGGGTCTCTAGTGCTCTAAGGCAGCAACTCTACCGCTGCGCCACCGTGCTGCCCTAGAGGGAGATATTAAAAAGCAAATCACGAAGCTTGGTCTGTGAGCTTAGCTTTACCAAGAGTCTAAATGGAGGAGACGGAGAATAGGGTTGATTTAGAGAAGGACTTCCAGAGTTGTGAGTCTACAGGCTGAGAATGATGGGGAGAAGGGAGTGGGAGATGCATTACAACTTAATGCGTAGTTAGTTTATTATTATTGTCACGTGTACCGAGGTACAGAGAAAAGCCTTTGTATTGCAAGCTATCCAGTCAGCGAAAAGACTATACATAGATACATAGATACATAGAAATTAGGTGCAGGAGTAGGCCATTCGGCCCTTCGAGCCTGCACCGCCATTCAATACGATCATGGCTGATCATCCAACTCAGTATCCCGTACCTGCCTTCTCTCCATACCCCCTGATCCCTTTAGCCACAAGGGCCACATCTAATTCCCTCTTAAATATAGCCAATGAACTGGCCTCAACTACCCTCTGTGGCAGAGAGTTCCAGAGATTCACCACTCTCTGTGTGAAAAAGTTTTTCCTCATCTCGGTCTTAAAGGATTTCCCCCTTATCCTTAAGCTGTGACCCCTTGTCCTGGACTTCCCCAACATCGGGAACAATCTTCCTGCATCTAGCCTGTCCATCCCCATAAGAATCTTGTACGTTTCTATAAGATCCCCTCTCAATCTCCTAAATTCTAGCGAGTATAAGCCAAGTCTATCCAGTCTTTCTTCATATGAAAGTCCTGACATCCCAGGAATCAGTCTGGTGAACCTTCTCTGCACTCCCTCTATGGCTATAATGTCCTTCCTCAGATTTGGAGACCAAAACTGTACGCAATACTCCAGGTGTGGTCTCACCAAGACCCTGTACAACTGCAGTAGAACCTCGCTGCTCCTATACTCAAATCCTCTTGCTATGAAGGCCAACATACCATTCGCTTTCTTCACTGCCTGCTGCACCTGCATGCCTACTTTCAATGACTGGTGTACCATGACACCCAGGTCTCGCTGCATCTCCCCATTTCCTAATCGGCCACCATTTAGATAATAGTCTGCCTTCCCGTTTTTGCTACCAAAGTGGATAACCTCACATTTATCCACATTATACTGCATCTGCCAAACATTTGCCCACTCACCCAGCCTATCCAAGTCACCTTGCAGTCTCCTAGCATCCTCCTCACAGCTAACACTGCCCCCCAGCTTAGTGTCATCCGCAAACTTGGAGATGTTGCTTTCAATTCCCTCGTCCAGATCATTAATATAAATTGTAAATAGCTGGGGTCCCAGCACTGAGCCTTGTGGTACCCCACTAGTCACTGCCTGCCATTGTGAAAAGGACCCGTTTACTCCTACTCTTTGCTTCCTGTTTGCCAGCCAGTTCTCTATCCACATCAATACTGAACCCCCAATACCGTGTGATTTAAGTTTGTATCCTAATCTCTTATGTGGTACCTTGTCGAAAGCCTTCTGAAAGTCCAGATACAACACATCCACTGGTTCTCCCCTATCCACTCTACTAGTTACATCCTCGAAAAATTCTATAAGATTCGTCAGACACGATTTACCTTTCGTAAATCCATGCTGACTTTGTCCAATGATTTCACCACTTTCCAAATGTGCTGCTATCCCATCTTTAATAACTGACTCTAGCATCTTTAATAACTGACTATATAAGATTACAATCAAGCCGCCCACAGTGTACAGATACAGGATAAAGGATATAATGTTTAGTACAAGGTGAAGTCCAGTACAATCTGATTAAAGATAGTTTGAGAAGTATTGCATACATTAAATGGAAATTACTATTAATATGAGATGTTGTTTCTCCCAATAAAACTGCCTGTTTCTCGAAGTAATTAGCTGGTAGCATCTTATGAGTTTTGAAGGTGTGATGATATTGTATAAAATTAGCAGTTACAAGAAATTTTTAAGAGGCATCTTTTAACACATTTCAAGATAAAAGGCTGCTTAATTGGTTAATTGGTTAAGTGGGAATGGTGTAGAATTGGATTTTTGCTGCCACTATGTTGGGTGTTGTCGAGAATGTGCTCTTAGTAAAGATTCGGTCTCCTAACTTAAGGAAAGATTTACACAGCTCGGTGACATGAAGGCAAATTATATCAATCCATGGGATGAAGGCTTTGATCTTCCACAGTTTCACATTCAGAGGTTGGCAATTTAAACCTCAGGTGGGCAGGTATTGCTTCTCCGAGAGTTATTTTCTATCGCAGAGAGTTGACTCATCAATGACAGGTCCAGCATCGATATTGCAGCAACTGGTGGTCCGGCACCTCCTTAAATCCAGACAAAATTAGATGAGCGCACTTGAGATCCTCCCTCCCCCCCCCCCCCCCCCCCCCCCGGAATTCCCTCCAAAAATGTGGCGCCTAGGCCAGGTGAGGTGGCCGATCTCAACCTCATTGAGACTTCCGCAACAGATCGATGGGTTACATTTGTCCCCAGCGGCCGGGGCCCTGGAACTCTGGCCCGGCAGATCCATTCCCCTAGCGGACTTTGCGAGTTGGTATCTCGATCCCCCGAGGCCTTGACCTCTGTTGGTCTGGCAACATGGATAATATCACAAGGCTCTGGCACAAAGGTGCCGGAAAATCAGTGGTGGACCTGAATATACAAGGCTGAGGTACAGGTTCGTATTTGAACTTTGGGTAAATTAAGGCTGGTTGCGATTCAGAAGGTAAATGCACTGAAGCACAAAAATTAGGTCAGCCAAGATACTGAGTAACAGTGTGGCTTTAAGCTTGTTAGATGCTATTCTCTCTGTATCCATGTGTATGCTTGCAACGTGATCCCATTAGAGAGGAGAGTCGTGTACTCTCCCTGCTTTACAAGTGTTATCATTGTCACCGATATTCAAGCCACCTGCTAAAGTCTCAACCTGTAAATGGTCTTAAGGATAGTGCTTTGTAAAGTCAAGCACTCTCTCTTTATGCTGAGTCTCAATGACTTCCTGCAGAGTAGTTTACACACAGTATTGTTTACAACCTTATCTTCATCAAAATGCTCATTAATCCATGTGAGAGGCATAGATTGGGTAGACAGTCAGAACCTTAATCCCCGGGTGGAAATATCCAACACTAGAGGGCACGAGGTGAGAGGGGGAAAGTTTAATGGAGATGTGCGTGGCAAGTTTTTTACACAGAGAGTATTGGGGACCTGGAACCCACTGCCAGGGGTGGTGGTGGAGGCAGATACGATAGTGGTGTTTAAGAGTCTTTTGGATCGGCACGTGGAAGTGCAGGGAATAGAGGGATATGGATCATGTATAGACAAATGAGATCAGTTTAACTTGGCATCATGTTCGGCACAAACTTTGTGAGCCAAAGGGCACTTTCCTGTGCTGTACTTTCTGTGTTTATGTTCTATCTTTAGACTTTTAGACTTTAGAGATACAGCGCAAATACAGGCCCTTCGGTCCACCGAGTCCTGGCCGACCATCGATCATCCTGTACACACTAGCACTATCCCTCACGCAAGGGACAATTTTACAATTATACCGAAGCCAATTAACCTACAAACCTGTACGTCTTTGAAGTGTAGGAGGAAACCAGAGCACCCTGAGAAAACCCATGTGATCATGGGGAGCATGTACAAACTGACCGGTAGTCAGGATCGAACCTGTGTCTCCAGCGCTGTCATACACAACTCCATCGCTGCACTACCATGCTGCCCCTGTTTAATATCGAGGAGAAGAAGCTACAGTTTGATATCGAGGAGAAGAAGCTGAACCCGGTGGTACATGCTTTCAAGCTTTTGAGTCTTCCATCTGATGGGATTGGGGAGAAAAGAGAATGACAGGGTGCAAGTAGTCCTTGATTATATTGGTTGCTTTGTCGAGGCTGTGTGGTGCAGATGGAGTCTATCGCGTGGGGAGGAGTTTGATTTGTGTGATGGATTGGGCAATTTCTTTCTGACTTGGTGAGATTTGTTGCCAACCCAAGTCATGCTGCATCTCGATAGCAAGCTCTCTACGGCACATCTGTAGAAATCAGTAAGAATCATTGGAGACAAACCAAACTTCCTTTGTCTTCTAAATTACTAACTTCAGTTAGGCAAAGAAAGCAGTGAGGCTGGAATTATTCTCCTTCGACCAAAGAAAGAAAAAGGGAGATTTCATGCAAATGTTCAAAATCGTGAATTGTTTCAGATGGAATAAATAAGGAGAAAGTGATTTTATTTGCAGGATTGTCGGCAAACAAATGACTCACACTGGGAAGATCGCCAGTTAAGGAGATGAAGAGGGATTGTATGATCTGGAATACTATTGAAAAGCTTCTTTCAAGAAAAAATCAACAATAAACGTCAGAAGGGAATTTGTTAACTGTTTGATGAGAAGTCATGGAAATGAGCCATTGAATTATTGAGCTCCATCTAAAAAGTATAACCTGTGATTCAAAGTCTTTCTCATTTATAGCCTTTTGAAGAATACTGATTACTGACACATATGGTTCTTGTGGTAATTAAATGAACTAAGCTTTTCTTCCCCATGTTCGGACATTTAAGAAGTAAAATCACTAAACCAACCAACCCTGTCACAGATTGCAGCATAATTACTGCAACAGTCTTCCTGTGCACAGTGTGAAGCCTCATTAACCTTTATGGTTTAATGTTCTCACAGCAACATTGGGGCAGAAGGCAATTGTTCCCCATTCATCAAAATTAGACCTGATCTGTATTCTAACTCCATATTAGTCATCAATTTAGACTATAGGCTTTATAGATACAGCGTGGAAATGGGGTCTTCGGCCCACTGAGTTCGCGCTGACCAGCGATCACCCCGTACACTAGCACTATCCTACGCACCAGGGACAATTTACAATTTTACTGAACCCAATTAACCTACAAACCTGTATGTCTTTGCGATGCAGGTGGAAACGGGAGCACCTGGAGAAAACTCACGCGTTCACGGGGAGAACGTACAGACAGTAACCATAGTCAGGATCGAACCCGGGTCTCTGGCACTGTGAAGGAGCAACTCTACTGCTGCGCCACCGTGCCACCCTAAAATGCCATCAATTGGTTTCTAGAGGCCAGCCCCCTCCCATGTAGAATAAATTAGTGACATTTTAATTACACTTTCAGAATAGTGTTGGTATTAACATTCTGTTTTGTGTTTACTTACTCCTCATTGAAAATTACCCACATAATTACCATTCATTTAATGTTCACAATGAGTGCAGACAGAGGATAAAATAGCAGATATTCGGAGGTTGATTTCTATTGAGTAATCATGCTCATTTTTCCATTGCTCAATGCATAATAGGGACATTATAATTAAGCAGTAAAAGTAGTTCAGCATGGTCCAATTCATCTGCATTGTTACTGAACAGGACATGGGTTTATATATAGAATTGGTGAATGCTCTTGTGAGAGGAAAAATAAAAGTCATATTGTTATTTGAGAGAGTGACTTGCATTTTCATAGCACTTTTCTTGTCTTCAAACATTGGAGATCCTCGGATGCATTGGAGACCCTCGGACTATCTTTGATCGGACATTACTGGACTTTATCTTGCACTAAACGTTATTCATGTTATTCGCTTTATCTTGTGTCTGTAGATACATAGAAAGATACATAGAAAATAGGTGCAGGAGTAGGCCATTCGGCCCTTCGAGCCTGCACCGCCATTCAGTATGATCATGGCTGATCATCCAACTCAGTATCCCGTACCTGCCTTCTCTCCATACCCCCTGATCCCTTTAGCCACAAGGGCCACATCTAACTCCCTCTTAAATATAGCCAATGAACTGGCCTCAACTACCCTCTGTGGCAGAGAGTTCCAGAGATTCACCACTCTCTGTGTGAAAAAGTTTTTCCTCATCTCGGTCTTAAAGGATTTCCCCCTTATCCTTAAGCTGTGACCCCTTGTCCTGGACTTCCCCAACATCGGGAACAATCTTCCTGCATCTAGCCTGTCCAACCCCATAAGAATTTTGTACGTTTCTATAAGATCCTCTCTCAATCTCCTAAATTCTAGCGAGTATAAGCCAAGTCTATCCAGTCTTTCTTCATATGAAAGTCCTGACATCCCAGGAATCAGTCTGGTGAACCTTCTCTGTACTCCCTCTATGGCTATAATGTCCTTCCTCAGATTTGGTGACCAAAACTGTACGCAATACTCCAGGTGTGGTCTCACCAAGACCCTGTACAACTGCCGTAGAACCTCCCTGCTCCTATACTCAAATCCTTTTGCTATGAATGTACACTGTGGACGGCGCGAATGTAATCAAGTTTCGTCTTTCTGCTTCTGTTAATGCAACAAAAAGTTTTCACTGTACCTCAGTACACGTGACAATAAACTAATAATGCACTTCACAAGCAATGAACCCATAATGAACTCCAGTGAGATATGGAGAGAGAGAGAGAGATGTGACAGTATGAGAGAGCAAGGGCAAAAAAGAGAGCAAGGGTGAAAAAAGAGAGGAAGAGAGGAAGAGAGAGTTTGGAAAAGAGTAAGAGGAAAGAAACAGATGCATTCCAAAAAACATTAACATTTAAAACAATTTCCAGCAATCCACAAATTGATTGAATAAAATTCAATTTTTAATTGTTCATTTTCAGGGCAAAAGAGGTTGCCTGTTTGTAGATATTAAAAACCACACACCTGTCTGCAACAGAATCTTTGATACCATGGTTATTTTTATGGGGTAACCATTGCTTTTCATACCAAGCAACTTACCGTGAGAAATTTTATGGGGAATTCACGGGACAAGAACGGTATCTTTATTAAATTGTGGCGAAATTGTATTGATGTTCGTGATAAGCAAATGTCCTGCCAACTGTGGCGATTTTCAAACTAGAGAGTATATCTTCTTCTCAATAATTACGAGCTCATTTTGGCATCAAATAATGCTGCATAGTGTTCAACTGTATTCATGTAAAGCAAACTCTAGAACAGTGATCAAATGGAATATTTATTAAGAAATTCAAGGCTGAAGGAGCCACCGTGGTCTTTGTGCAAAGTGTTTATAATCCTGACTGTAAAATTAATTCAATTCAATGATTCGATTCAGTGATTCAATGATTCAATGATAATTTGTTGTCACATGTACACGTGGTCACATGTCACAGTGAAGTACTTTGTTTGGCATGCAACTTGGTACAATCATACAGCAGACCTCGCCTAGGCAGTACACAAGTGTCGCCACGCTTTGGCGCCGACAAAGTTACAAAATTTCACTGAACAGTTCCATCTACTACCTGCCGCCACACGTGGCACCAGGCAGCCCCCTCCCCTCCCCTCCCACCACCAGGTCTCCCTTCATTCTCGGCACTGGGTACCTCTCCGACAGCCCTCCTCACTCTCCGGTGCTCCCTCCGTACTCTCCACGGTCCCTCCTCGCTCCGTTGACGCTGGTGGGTCAGAGCCGAGTTCCGAGTCTGCGGTGGGCGAGCCAGATCTACCGACAGGTCCTCCGTCCTCAGGTGAGCCGGGCCTGCTGGAGGGCTTGGCCCTGCTTGCCGGAATACTCCCTGGGTAGAGCATTCGCTAGTTTTACATTTTAACTTGATTTCCAAGATTTACTTACATCTATGACATTTGAAAAGACAGTGACAAAATGTCATTACTGAATATTCTGTGGCACCGAAAGTTGTTTGATGTATTTTGAAGGTACCTCCAGTATTTGCATATAGTAAGTAGGAATAAGGAACTGCAGATGCTGATTTACACAAAAGGACACAGAGTGCTGGAGTACCTCAGCGGGTAAAGACAACATCTGTGGAGAACATAGATAGATGACATTTCAAACTCTAGACCAGTGTCAGAATTGAGTCTGGTCAGGATTGGATTGAGTCTGGAGAAGGGTCCAGACCTGAAACATCCACTGTCCATGTTCTTCAGAGATGTTGCCTGACCTGCTGAGTTACTCCAGCATTTTGTGTCTATCTTCAATGTAAAATAACATCTGCAGTTCCTTCCTACACATGTTCCCTGACCCGCTGAATTACTCCAGCACTTTGTGTCCTTTTGTGCATATAGTAAACAGCTTGATAAACAAATTGTACTCTACATTTACAGGATAATTAATTCATTTCACACAAATGCCTTACATATCTGAAGCACATTCTGTTTTAAATACAGTGTTCGGATCTTTTAACTAAATCTGAGGATTAGCTTCATGTACAGAAGTTAAAAGTACAGAGACGATACTGAACAAAGCTTTTGAGATGAATTGTGACTAATAAAAACACATTCAGGACAGTAAGACAGAATAAAAGATGAATTTGCTACCACATATCTGGCAACCACAGCAGGCTGAAGCTATCTGTATTTCTTTCAAATAATCGGTGTTGTCTCATCTAATATCATATTAATAAATAAAGATGGACATTTCACTGTTGATCCCATTGACTACAGGCACAGATGCCTTCACCATGTCCACTTCATTAACTGTGCAAGTGGATTGGACTTCATGCTGAACTACTTTTACTGCTTAATTATGATGTTCCCATTATGCATTGAGCAATGGTGCAATTACTTCCTAACAGGCTTTGGCAAAATCATATTTTTGAGCATGACTGTAATTAATAGGAACTGACATCAATTTTGCCATTGAAATGACTTCCATACAATGACTCATAGTTTTGCTTCTTTCTGCTTTGATTTATTATGTCAATAAAATGACCAATTCCACACACTAGAACGCTATTCTATTCTATGGTTCATTTTCACATTATTATACTCACATGGAGTGATGCAAGTGGAAGGTAAGACTACTGTGTATAACTGAAACAAAAACTTAACATGTTGATGTTAATCTCTCTCTCACACATACACACGCGCACACACACACTGTCACACTTGCCACGCCTCCAGATACTTGAGACTCCTTCCACACTCCTCCACTGAGCTATTTGGAGTTACACCTGCATTTAATCTGCTCCCATAATCTTTCACATGGTATAAATACCTGAGATCATCACCAATTGGGTGCCGACTAATCAGTTCTGCATTCTGTCGGTTCGGTAGCAATTCTGAGTTCTGTCGGCTCCAGGTCTATTTTTTGTTTCCATTTGAGTTTGGATTTTGGGTTTTCTTCGGTACTTCTCGGTGAGCCTGCATTCGAGTCCTTTCCATTTCTGTGCCTTCTGACACACACACAGTACATGAAGAGTCAAAACCAAGTGGAAGCTCCAAAAAAAGTTCCTTCCCCACTGTTATCTAGTGTGTAGGGAATGGTTGCGAAAGTGGAATAATATAGAACTAGTGTGAGCGGGTGATCTGTGGTCGGCGTGGACTCAGAGGGCCGAAGGGCCTGTTCCATGCCGTACCATTCCAATCCATTCCATTCAATTCAACTCAACTCAACTCAATTCAATTAAATTCAATTCATGAATAATATTGAGAAATGTGAGGTGTTGAATTTTGGAAAGTCTAACATGAGCAGGACCGACTGAGTGAATGGCAGGGCTCTGGGGAGTGTTGTAGAGGGATTTAGGAATGCAGATACATAGCCCCTTGAAAGTGGCATCGGAGGTAGATAGAGTGGTCAAAAAGGCTTTTGGCACGTTGGCCTTCATCAGTGTATTGAGTGTAGAAGTTGGGAGGCCATGTTGCAGTTACATACAACATTGATGAGGCAACATTTACTGTATTGTGTTCAGCTTTGGTCACCATGTTATAGGAAAGATGTTGTCAAGCTTGAAAGAGTTCAGACAAAATTTACAAGGATATTGCCAGGACTTGAGGGTCACTCTGAGATATAAGGAGAGGTTGAGCAGGCTAGGGCTTTAGTCCTTGTAGAGCAGAAGGATGAGGGGTGATCTTATAGAGGTGTACAATATCATGGGAGGAATAGATCAGGTAAATGCACAGTCTTTTGACTAGTGTAGGGAAATTTAGAACCAGAGGACATATGTTTAAGGTGAGGGGGGGAAAGGTTTAATAGGAACCCGAGGGGTAACCTTTTCACACAAAGGGTGGTGGGAGCTGCCGGAAGAGATAGCTGAGTCAGGTACTATTGCAACGTTTGAAACATTTAGATAGGTGCATGGATAGGACCGGTTTAGAGGGATATGGGCCAAAAGCAGGCAGGTGGGATTCGTGTAGATGGGGCATGTTAGTTGGTGTGGTCAAGTTGGGACGATGGGCCTGTTTCCACACTGAATGACTCTATGAGTGGGTTAGAAAGTGGGATTACAGTACATAGAATTAGTGTGAATGGGTGGTTGGCATGGACACAGTATGCTGACTAAATGTATCTTAAACATTGCGATAGTACCTGCCTCAACTACCTCCTCCGGCAGCTCGTTCCATGCACCCACCACCCTTTGTGTGAAAGGGTTACCTCTCAGGTTCCTATTAAATCTTTCCCCCCTCAACTTAAACTTATGTCCTCTGGTTCTTGATTCCCCAACTCTGGGCAAATATTTTAGTACTCCGCATTGGAAAATGGAACCCCGGTCTCCCGTGTGAAAGGCATGGATGCTCACCACTATACTAACAAGGATGTTACAATATTAATACATACGTAATTATAATTTGAAGTGGGTAGGTGCTAGCGGAAAATTGTTTAAAGACTGCATATTGATGAAAATATTAGCACATCATGGGACAGAATCAGGTTACTGCCTGTCCTGTACTTCTGCACTGAAGCATACTAACGATAACAGTTTGTTTGAGGTTAACGTGCTCTTAATGTCTTTTGCTAAATGAGCAATGCAAAGCGTTCTCAAGACAGAATGACCACTTCAATACCGTCACAGGAAAACAAACAATTTGATCTGCCAGCTGTATTTAGAAGCACGACGTGTATTTCATTATATAGACGCTTTCAGCAACTCTTAATGCTTCACATCGGAACCTGGATCCAGTGGAGGTTTATCAGAATGATCCCAGGAATGATTGGGTTAACATATGATGAGCGTTTGAAGGCACTGGGTCTGTACTCGCTGGAGTTTGGAAGGATGAGGAGGGGACCTCATTGAAACTTACCGAATAGTGAAAGGCCTGGATAGAGTGGATGTTTCCACTAGTGGGAGTGTCGAGGACCAGAGGGCACAGCCTCAGAATAAAAGGACGTGCCTTTAGAAAGATGAGGAGGAATTTCTTTAGTCATAGGGTGGTGAATCTGTGGAATTCATTGCCACAGACGGCTGTGGAGGCCTGCCTTCTCTGCATAAGACCCAACACTGAGGCCATCAATAGTTATTTTTAAGGCGGAAATTGACAGATTCTTGATTAGTAACGGTGTCAGGGTTTACAGAATGGGGAGAAGGCAGGAGAATGTGGTTGAGAGGGAAAGATAGATCAGCCATGATTGAATGGCAGAGTAGACTCAATGGGCCGAATGGCTTTCTTCTGCTCCTGTGACTTATGAACTTATGACTCAGCAGGTCAGGCAGCATCTCTGGAGAACATGAACAGGTGATGTTTCAGGTCAAGTGGAAGGTGTGGGGAGAAAGCTAGAAGAGAGGTGGGGGCAGGATAATGTCTGGCAAGTGATAGGTGGGAGAGTTGGGAGTAGGTGCTCATAATGGATTTGTGAAGTACATTGAAGACAAGAGAGGGTTTATGCAAGTGCACGTCTCGAAAATATCAATATGATTTTTGTTTTTCTCTCACTACAAGGACAATTGATACTGGGCAATGGAAGAACAAGCTTGATTACTCAATAGCAATCAACTTCTAAATACATCGCCACTTATCCTCGCAACTTATCGCAACTAATTCTGCACTCGTTGTGAGCATTAAATGAATGGTCATTATTTGAGTGATTTTCAGTGAGGAGTAAACGCAAAAAAGGAGCGTTAATACCAATGCTATTCTGTAAGCGTAATTAAAACTCCACTCATTTATTCCACATGGGGAGGGCTGCCATTTCAGGGTAAACGCCTCTAGAAATCAACATGGCAACTTATGGCATTTTAGGGTGGTGCATCAGTGAAGTTGCTGCCGTCAGTAAACCTGTACAGTGCCAGAGACCCGGGTTCAATCCTGACTATGGGTGCTGTCTGTATGGAGTTTGTACATTCTCCCTATGACCACGTGGGTTTCCTCCAGGTGTTCTGGTTTCCTCCCACATTCCAAAGACGTTCAGGTTTGTAGGTTAATTGGCTTTTGTAAATTGTCCCTAGTGTGTAGGATAGTGTATGGGTGATCGCTGGATGGCACTGACCTGGTGGGCCGAAGGGCCTGTTTCCATGCTGTATCTCTAAATCTAATTCCTACTAAAATATATAAAGTCTGAAGAAGGATCCTGACCAAAAACGTCACCTATCTATTTTCTCCAAAGATGCTGTCTGACCCGCTAAGTTACTCCAGCACTTTGTTGCAGGATACCATCTGAACGGGACAAGGATTACCTCTCACAGAGCCTTTCCTCGGCATCCTAGCATCGTCCCGTGGGACATGCTCGCTATCCCGAAGTACGGAAACTGCCTGCAATGTATTTCCATTCACGCCTTTGACATCCTGCACAATTGGCTCCGATAAGCGCAGCGCCGCGGTTAAGTTGCTGCCTCGAAGTGCCAGAGACCCGGGTTCGATCCTGACTCCGGGTGGTACGGCGTTTGTACGCTCTCCCTGTGACCGCGTGGAGTTTCTCCAGGTGCTCCGGTTTCCTCCCACACGCCTAAGACGTGCGGGTTGTGGGTTAATTGGTTCCTGTAAATTGCCCCCTAGTGTGTAGGATGCAAAACTGGGATAATGTTGAACTAGTATGAACGGGTTATTATTAATCGGCATGGACTTGGTGGGCTGAAGGGTCTGTTTCCGTGCTCAACGGGTAAGGCAGCATCTCTGAAGATAAGGAATAGGTGACGTTTGGGTCGGAATCTATCTTCAGACTGGAACCCAGCAAACTATAAACAATTTCTGCATTTTCTTCCCATATACGAAACGAAACTAAGTGACTTTGCAAAATCACCAGAAAAAAAAGGCAATTATATACCAATGTATTTTGATGCATGAGACTTTCCTGGTTTGTTTATATTCAGGTAGAAGACATCTATGAGCATCGTCTAGACTGGGATGTACCAGATGTACGTTTTATTGAACATTCCGCATTAATTGGAGATACAAAGGAACTGTAGATGCTGGTTCACATTAAAAAAGACTAAGTGCCGGAGTAACTCGCGGGCTGATGCTGTCTGAACCGCTGAGATAGTCAGAGTCATACAGCGTGGAAACAGGCCCTTCGGCCCAACTTGCTCAAACCGGCCAACAGTCCCTCCTGCCTGTGTTTGGCCCATGTCCCTCTAAACCTGTGCTAGCCTGTGCTACCTGTCTAATTGTTTCTTCAACGTTGCGATAGTCTATGCCTTAACTGCCTCATACAAGACAGTGCTCGTTCCACACACCCACCACCCAAAGTTACTCCAGGACTTTGTGCCTTTATTTGTATTCAGCATTAATATGTACGTGCTTACCACAGAAGGAGGGAGGATACTGGATTAATCAGTCTGGTGCCAAACTTTGCTTTAGTGTTTTTATTCACAGGGTTTATCCAGCTATTTAATGCAGACTCCGCCAAAGGAGTTTGCTTGCGCCGAGATTGAATTCGCGGCCAATTGAACATTAATAGAAGGTACACAAAAATGCTGGAGAAACTCAGCGGGTGCAGCAGCATCTATGGAGCGAAGGAAATAGGTAACGTTTCGGGCCGAAATAGACTTTGAAAGCACATATTAAAGAACTTTGCATCTGACACCCAAAAAGTGGTTTTAAACGAAGCTTGTACATATCAGCCTGGAGTAGGGTCCCGATCCGAACCATCACATACATGTCCATGTTCTGCAGAGATGGTGCCTGAGCCGCTGAGTTACTCCAACACGTTGTCCTTGTTTTTCCTTTAAACATGTAGTTTGAAATCCTGGTTCGGCCAAATACTAAGAATATTGTAAATTACCCCGAAGCAAGCGCCCCAATATCATTTCTCAATAGTGTAGGATGGAACAGCAGATGCTGGTTTACACCGAATATAGACACAAAATGCTGGAGTAACTCAGCGGGACAGGCAGCATCTCTGGAGAGAATGAATGGGTGGTTGACGTTTCGGGTCGAGACCCGTTTTCAGACTGAGAAAGGGTCTCGACACGAAACGTCACCCATTCCTTTTCTCCAGGGGATGTTACCTGTCCCGCTGAGTTACTCCAGCATTTTGTGTCTATCTTCATTCCTCAATAGCCTCCACGCCGTTAATGTGTTCCTGTTGTCTGGTGCTAAGGTTTAAAACAACATATTTCACAGTCTTTGCACAATCCATTGGTCCCATTTTAAAATAAATGAGTGGAATTGATTTAAAAGGAAATATTAAGCTTACACTTTCTGCTGCTCTCCCGCGCCTCCCACTTGTTAAGGACCACCCCTGTCCAGTTGGTTTTTTTTCGGTGAAAGGAGGAGTTAGTTTGCAGGATGATGCGATATGTATGCTTGTCACCGTTCCCGGGAATGGCATTTTTATCTGAGTTGAGCAGAGGACACTCGCTGGCCAAAGCATCCGCCAGATCTGTCTGAGGGATTCGTTCCTTGCTCGCTTTGGACCCGCAAGCCCAGCTCGCCCCCTTCCCAAGTTCCAGCCTAAAGGTGCATCATGCAGCCAGCTTCGGGAGCAGAGCCGGACCTGCACGCCTCCAACGACACGGAGAACCAGACCTCGGGCTGTTTCTCCGCGGGTCCAAGCCGCAATGGAAGCTCTCTCGCTTCTGCCAACCAAACCGATTCCCTGGGCAGAGACGAAGCCTTGGCCAGAACGGAAGTCTTGGTGCTGGGCGTCATCTTCTTGGTGGCCCTCGTCGGGAACCTGACCGTTCTCCTGGCTCTGTACAAGACGAAGAAGAAGATGTCTAGGATGCATCTCTTCATCAGACACCTCAGCCTGGCTGACTTGGTGGTCGCTCTCTTCCAGGTGCTCCCTCAGTTGATCTGGGACATCACCTACAGGTTCAACGGTCCCGACTTCCTCTGCCGGATAGTCAAGCATCTCCAAGTGTTCAGCATGTACGTCTCCACTTACATGATGGTCATGATGTCCATAGACCGCTACATCGCCATCTGCCATCCTCTGAAGACCCTCCAACAACCCACCAAGAGGTCCCACATGATGATCAGCGCTACTTGGTTGGGTAGTCTCATCTTGAGCACTCCTCAATACTTCATCTTCTCCCTCAGGGAGGTCGAGGCGTGCTCAGGAGTCTACGACTGTTGGGCAAACTTCACCTTGTACTGGGGAATCCAAACGTACATCACCTGGATCACCATCACCGTCTTCATCATCCCCGTCCTCACCATGGTGGCGTGCTACTCCTGCATTTGTTGCAGTATCTTCAGGAACGTCAAATACAAGACCAAGAAAAACGCGTCCGGGACCTCATTCGAGAATGGCTTGATCACCACAGGCGTGAACAACGTGAAGACCATCTCCAAAGCCAAGATCCGTACGGTGAAGATGACTTTGGTCATCGTGCTGGCATACGTTGTCTGCTGGGCGCCCTTCTTCACCGTCCAGATGTGGTCAGTCTGGGACCACAACTCCCCGAAGGAAGGTAGGACTTTATATCTGGGCTTTCCCAATGTCTGCCGAATGAACAAAGAAATACTAACATTACATCCGTTACAACGCCACAGTTAAAATAGTCCGACGCGTCAAAGAGTTGGGTATTAAAAAACGGGTATAATATTGGTTGTATGATACGAGAACTTTAAAAGATTAGCACATTGGAAAATATTTATAGAAACTAGCCATTTTTTTCTGGATTAAATGAAAACTATTTTCACTTAAAATAAATTTAGGGTAAACTACAGATTTAAATGATATAAAAAATATATAGTGAAAGCAATAATCATATTTAAATTTAATTTCCTTATGTTTCAATTCAAGATGGTCTTTAATAATAAGATTTGTTGTTTACACATGATATTCCTCAATAAAACTATATTGATAAGTTAATGGAAACTGTAAAAAAAACACAATACATTTTAGTTAAGATAGTAAAGTTTCCTTTTGGATATAAGCTGATATGCTGCTATAAGCTGATTTTAGTTTGTGTCTGTGTCTACCTTTGGTATAAACTAGCATCTGCAGTTCCTTTCTACACAACCAAAGTTAAGTGCAGTCTCCAAATGTGCTGTCTGAAAATAAATTCTTAATTCTTATTGATTTATTGTTAAACAGTGCCTCTCCTCTCTTTGCACAACCCCACCCCCACCCATCTCCCACTTCCCTCCGCCCATAAGAATAAAAAGAAAATGTCAACAGCAGAATGAAATATAGTTGAATTCATTTTCCCCCCAGTAAGCACTGCTTGTTGGTGGCATCTGCAACAGATCTCTGCAAATTGGTCTCATTGGAGTTAAACTGAATATTGGACCCAAATAAAACTGAAAACTATCCCTGAGCAATTGAATGCATGTTGGTGACTATTAGAGAAATCTGCCTTCTTGGTTCTCGTCCAATGTTAAAATTATCTGGGATAATTTTAGCTTTTAATTTTATTTAATTACGTTTTACACCAGAGGTGGGGGCAGATACGAAAGTGGTGTTTAACAGGCTTTTGGATAGGCACATGGATATGCAGAGAATGGAAGGATGAGGATCATTGGTGGGCAGAAATTAGATTAGTTTAACTTGGCATCATGTTCAGCATGGACAATGTGGGCCGAAATGCCTATTCCAGTACTGTACTGTTCTATGTTTCATGTTCAGTGGTGACTAAACTAGTATTTGTGTGAGCCCTCTGCCAATTATGAAGACCCATATCCGTAGCTAAAATCTGAAAGTTTAGTGGCTTGGAATCGCTGTTGCACTGTATTAGGAGGATCCTGAGGAATAATCGGTCTAGTGATAGTGAGAGAAGGCAGGGACTGCGTCCAACCACTCAGTCCGAAGATGGTGAGCTCAACGTACGGGTGTCAGGGGTTACGGGAAAAATGGGAGGAGAATGGGGATGAGAGGAAGAGATAGAATAGCCATGATTGAATGGAGGAGTAGACTTGATGGGCTGAATGGCCTAACTCTGCTCCTATAACCTATGAACGTATGAACAACCTAAAACCATGTGTGCAAAACTCTAGACTGAAACTTCAGTGCAGCAACCAGGGACAACCGTGGTATTGCAGCCCTATCTTGTGGGTGAGTCTTTAACTTGCAGGTCCATCTGCAATTGAGGGTTGTGTTAAGTGTTCTGTAGCACAATATTCAAGGAGAGCAGCTGTCTTGTTCTGGTACGTAACATCACCCATTAAACTCATTACCTCGTCTTCATCATATTAATCATTATTGCAACAGAAATGTCCAAATATGCCACTTTCATTTTACATTATAATAGTGAATATAATTTGTTGTTAAATATTAAAATGTGAGTAAATAATTTGTTTTAAAAATATGAACAAGACTATACAAAGATTATGGGAATAAATGTGAGTGTCATAAAGTTTGAATCTTAGAATGACACAATGTACTGGAGTAATCCTATGGGTTACGCCAGCACTTTGTGTCCATTTGTGTAAAACCAACACCTGCAGATCCTCGTTTCTACATCTTGAATCTCAGAATATTTAAGTTGTTATTTTATAATCTGCTTCAAATAACTTGTCCTAATGAAGCTTGCAAATGTGGGAAGACATTGTAATCAGGTTTATTCGTTAGTTACATTTAGGACTTTCCCAGTAGTTCCAGTGAGAGTACTTTACTGAAAAGACTGATAGACTATTGTCATCATCCCCGTTGAAGATGATAAGCAGAAGTTTTATCATGCAACCATACACATCATCCACTTTGTCCAATAATCTGAATAATTCTGTGAACTGCATTTAGCTTTATTAGTTTAAAGATATAGCACGGAAACAGGCTCTTTGGTCCACCGAGTCCATGCCGACCAGAGATCCCCGTTACACTCTCCTACACTAGGGGCAACTTACAATTTACAGAAGCCAATTAACCTACAAAACTTGTACATTTTTGAAGTGTGGGAGTTAACTAGAGCACCCAGAGAAAACCCACGGGGTCACAGGGAGAACGTATAAACTCCGTTCAGATAGTACCTGTAGTCAGGATCGAACCCGGGTCTCTGGAGCTGTGAGGCAGCAACTCTACCGCTGCGCCACTGTGCCTCCAGCGTGCCCCCTCATTTGCATGAAATACAAAATGAACTCCATCTTCACAAATTTAGATCAGGAACATGAATTCCTCTTTGAAATTTCCAATGATTCTAAACAGAATCAGTTCTTAACTATGATTGATGTCATTGTTTTTTTCTCTCTAGCTTAGTGGGAATTTTTCATTTTTGAAACATGGATTAATTTTCCATTCAATTGCACTGATGCTTGTTTTGGACAGTGTTAAGAACAAATGACATAGGGATTTATAACCCTTTGGAAGTGAATCAGAAATTTGTCATTGTTTAGTGTTTAAGCAATAATTTCTGACCATTAATGTATTTTCAACCATTTTCTCCAATTAAGCATAATTTTTAAATTAAATAAAAAAATTTGCACACAGACCTAATGATCAAATATTTGCAACTAACTATTATAATATGAGGATAGATAAAATACTATCTCTGCTTATATATATTAAAACTTTGCTTGAAAAACATGTTAGTATCATATTTGATGTTTAGTTTAGTTTTCTTTATTGTCATGTGTACCGAGGTACAGTGAAAAGCTTTTGTTGCGTGCTATCCAGTCAGCGGAAAGACTATACATGATCCATCCACAGTGTACAGATACACAATAAAGGGAATTATATTTAGTAGCGCAAGTGAATGCAAAAGGGATGCAAAAGTGGGATAGAAATAGTGTGAACAGATGATTGATAGTTGGTGTGAATTCGGTGAGCCATAGGGCTTATTCCCATGCTGTATTAATTAACCGACCGGTCTGGCGGTTCCCTCCTGAGTGACAACCTTAACTAATCCTAGAGTAATTAACAACAGAAAACGCAAACAAAACGCAAAGCGCTTGAGTTACTCAGCAGGTCAGGCGGCATCTCTGGAGAACATGGTTAGGTGACATATATGTTCCTGGGTGACATGAATAGATGACGTTTTGGGTCAGGACACTTCAACATGGATGGGTGATGTTTCAGGTCAGGACCCTTATTTTGTTACTCCAGCATTTTGTGTCTTTTTCTTTGCAAACCAGCATCTGCAGTTTCTTGTTTCTAGGAAGTAATAGCAGCTTCTTCAGACTGAAGTCTGAAGAAGGGTCTCGACCCGCAACATCACCCTTTCCTTCTCTCCAGAGATGCTGCCTGTCCCGCTGAGTTACATCCAGCTTTTTGTGTCTATCTTCAGTATAAACCAGCAGCTGCAGTTCCTTCCTACACAGTAATAGCAGCTTGGTTGAAATGGCAATGTTCTCACTAACAGATCAGAAACCTGTGGTTCATTTTAAGGGCGAGAAGCACACTAAACCTCTGTGGCTGTGTTTTTCAGATTCTACGGATACGGTATTTACTCTCACCATGCTGCTCGCCAGTCTGAACAGTTGCTGCAATCCGTGGATCTACATGTTCTTCAGTGGTCACCTCCTGGGTGATGTCGTGCACTTATTCCCCTGTTGCCATAAGATCACCCAGAAGCTGGAGGATTCGGAGACCAGCATCAAGCGACACACCTTGCTGAGCAAAGGCAGCCACAGGAGCCCTACATTCATCTCGTACAACTGGAAGGACAGTAGCACCCCTCCCCAATTGTCCCAGTCAACGGCAATAAAGACTTGAGGCAAGACCACTTATTTGACTGGTTCTTGCTCTGCCTCCCTACCACATTAAGATTATTAATAGTATGTTAAAATGCAGTACCGTCAAAAAAACATTCACCCAAACTTCACTGTTACTCTCAGAGACATAGAAAATTGCACATAATGGAATCTTGAGCAAAACTCAAAGTGCTGGAGGAACTCAGTGGGTCAAGCAGCATCTGGGGAGGGACTGGATGGGCAATGTTTCATGTTGGGACCTTTCGTCAGTCTGAGGAAGGGTCCCAACCTGAAATAAATGGACAGGTGGCGTTTCGGAACGACCATTCTTCTGATTGAAGAAGGGTCTTGATCCGAAACGTCACTTAACCCTTTGAGTTCCTCCAGTACTTTGTATCACTTTTAGAGAAGTTACGGATAGAGGCAGCGGATCAGATACTGGGATGCAATGGCAGTCAAAAACATACATTTACTTTGGTTTCGTTCCAACTGCTGGTGAGATATCAATCATCTTGACTTCTCCATTCCCCTTATCCACTCCAACCTCACCCCCACCGAACACACTGCTCCAGTCTGAAGAAGGCTCCCAGCCCAAAACCTCACCTATCCATGTTCTCCAGAGATGCTGCCTGACCCGCTGAATTACTCCAGTAATTTGTATCCTTATTTTTTATTTTTGTTGAGTTTTCTCTTGAGTAGGAGCAGATTGGCCAAGCATGTTGCAAGGAACAGAGTGAAGGTCAAAAACAATTGATCTATGGCTCACAATAAATGAACAGTAGCAAATAAACGCATTTTTAATGTTAATTGTACATGTGTCAGTTAAGCATTGTATCTTCTATAGATTAGGTACGGTATTCAAGGACTCAGACGTGGACATGGAGTTGAGGCCAATGTAGATCAGTCATGATCATATTAAATGGTGGGGCAGGCTTGAGGGGTTACCTACCCCCAATCCTATTTTCTTGTGTTTTTACACTCTTGCACAATTGCATTGAATTATATTTCATCCATTCATTGTTAACTTGAAGAATCTAAGAACACATTTTAACACTCTGGTATATAGTTTAACAAAAGACCCCCAAGATGCCAACAGTATCAGCTGGGCCAGACCGACCCCTACTTCATCCATCTACTGCCACTAGGACACTGGGGCTTGACGTGAGAGATGTATGAATTGCATGCCTTCATCCACATGGATTGGACTTTCCAGAGACTCGGAGATTCAAAGATGGCGTCAGAACATGGCAACTCTTTGCAGCCCTTCTTCAGACTGATTGTGGGGTGGGGGGGGGAGGTTGGTGGGGGGGGTGGGGGGGGCGGGAAGAAAGCTGGGAGACAGGAGAGACAAGACTAAACATGGCAGGCCACCGGTGGACACAGGCAATGGGAGGTTTTGGTTTTGATAGGCAGATGGTTGTGGCAAAGGCCAGAGATTAAAACAGACGGTGTGAGACAGAAGGATATAAGAGTTGCAAATTAGGAAGCCAGTGGAAGGAATGTGGGTGGAGGGGGAGGAGAGGAGTAGTTGCGAGTCCAGGAGGTAAAGTAGTATCTGCAGATACTATCTTCTGAAGAAGGGTCCCAACCAATACATCACATACCCATGTTCTCCAGAGATACTGCCTGACCCTCTGAGTTACTCCAGTATTTTGTGTCTATTATACCAATGTATGATTTGAGACTAGCATGCAGAACAAGCATTTCACTGCATCACGGTACACACGACAATAAAGAAACAATTAAACTATTGAACTTTTCCTCATTTCCCAAAGTGCTAAGGCCACTTGTGTAGCTTTTAATATTACCCCAGCTGCAACAAACTAACTCAAGTCTGATGTAGGATTGAAACCTTATGAGAGTTGGATCAGTATCAAACTGCATTGTGCATCTTTTAATTTAGTTTAGTGTACTTTAGAGATTGAGTGTTGGAACAGGCCCTTCGACCCACCAACTCCACACAGTACACTATTTATATGTTATCCCACTTTGGCTTCCTACACACAAGGGAGAATTTACAGAAGCTGATTAACCTACAAACCTGCACGTCTTTGGAATGTGGGAGGGAAATGGAGCACCCGGAGAAAACCCACGCGATCACAAGGAGAAAGCAGAAACTCTGCGTAGATGTAGTCAGGATCAAACCAGGGTCTCTGGCCCAGTGAGGCAGCAGCTCAACCGCCCTGCCATAATGCCGCCCTTTCTCTCGTATGTTGGAACTGATCCAGAGCAACAATCACAAATTTGCAATCAAATGGTAATGCCAGATATGCCTCAAATAATGAGGTGTATCAGTTTGTTCATTCCTTCCTATTTGTGAATGGGGATTGCATTATATAGTCCATGGATTTCTCTCAGTGATTAGGGACCAGTGATGCATATTAGAAACAAGGAACTGCAGATGCTAGTTAATACACAAAAGGACAGAAAGTGTTGGAGTAACTCAGTGAGTCAGGCAGTATCTCTGGAGAACATGGATAGGTGACGTTTCGGGTTGGGACCCTTCTATTAGAGTGGTTGTAAATGTTCCATTATTGCTTTAAGTATCTATTATATGTCATTGTCTTTTGCCAATATGATTTAGGGTTGTTTAGCTTAGCTTAGTTTAGAGACACAAGGTGGAAACAGGCCCTTCGGCCCAACGGGTCCATGCCGACCAATGATCACCTGTACACTAGTTCTATCCGACACAATAGGGATAATTTACAGAAGCTAATTAACCGACAAACCTGCACGTCATTTGGATGTGGGAGGAAACCGGAGCACCCAGAGAGAACCCACACGGTCACAGGGAGAACGTACAAACTCCGTAAAGACTGTACCTGTAGTCAGGATTGAAGCCGGGTCTCTGGTGCTGTAAGGCAGCAATTTTACTGCTGAGCCACTGTGCAGTCCAAAGTAGGGGGTTAGCCGTTTGAAATAATTTAATCAAATACTTTTAACAACCATATTCAACTCTAAAACATAATCCCTTTGTGGCATTTTATTTCTTAAAATATATGCTTCACCTAAATTTCTATTTTTTCCCTGATCCCTAAATTTCTATTTTTCCCTTCACCCTCACCTTTCATTTATGCTTAAGTATGTATTCTGTGAATAATTTTGACATCGTTTTTAAGCTATGTTTATGTCTGGATATTGTTAATAAAGATACAGTTTGAGTAGCATTCATTTTGGCGTCTTTTTCTGTGGATGATTAATGATAGTGGGTTAAAAATATCTCCAGCTAATTTATATGTTGTTACGAAACACTTGGAATGAACTGCACATAATTGTAATACACAACAATAAAGCCTGTCCCACTTGGCGATTTTTTTCGGTGACTGCCGGCGTCATATCAGTGTCGCCAAAAGATTTTGAACATTTCAAAATCCAGCAGTGACAAAAAAAATGTTGCGACACTTGATAAAAAACATCGCCCGTCATACGTCATCACGCCGCGTCAAACGTCATCACGCCGCGTTAAACGTCATCACGCCGCGTCACGCCGCATCACTCCGCAAATCTTTTGGTGAGCTGATTAGGCAGTCACTGAAAAAAATCGCCAAGTGGGACAAGCCCTTTACTTACAACAGCTGGAATTCATAGAACTATTAATGTTTAGTTCTGGCTCCTTCATGGCCATCTGTGAGAGGCGTAGTGTTATTATGTATGAGATATTCAAGGATATTTTTGCTAATTTCTTGGGAGAAGGCCAATGTAGAATCATTCGTAAAAAATCTGGAAATTAATTTCTCTCTGAAAAGGTGGCAATAGTTCTACAAGTAAAGTTGAGATGACAATAGGTAAATAGGGTGGCACCGTGGCGCAGCGGCACAGCGGCACCGTGGCGCAGCGGCAGAATTGCTGCCTCACAGCGCCAGAGACCCGGCTTCGATCCTGACCGTGGGTGCCGTCTGTATGGAGTTTGTATGTTCTCCCTGTGACCATGTGGGTTTTCTCTGGGTGCGTCCACACTCCAAAGACATGCAGGTTTGTAGGTTAATTGGCTTCGGTAAAAATTGTAAATTGTCCCTAGTGTGTAGGATCGTGCTGCTATACGGTGTGATCGATGGTCGTGCGGACTTGGTGGGCTGTTTCCATGCTGTATGTCTAAATCATTACTTGTAAAGTAAATCAGGACTTCATAATATTCTGCATATCTGTTGCCTGATCTCCAATATGGGAGGGAGAGGAGCCTGAGGTCGTGGTACATATAGGTACCAATGACATAGGTAGAAAAAGGGAAGAGGTCCTGAAAGGAGAATTTAGGGAGTTAGGAGGAGAGTTAAGGAGAAGGACCGCAAAGGTAACAATCTCGGGATTACTGCCTGTGCCACGCGACAGTGAGAGTAGGAATGGAGCGAGGTGGAGGATAAATGCGTGGCTGAAGGATGGTGCAGTGGGCAGGGATTCAAGTTTCTGGATCATTGGGACCTCTTTTGTGGAAGGTGTGACCTGTACAAAAAGGACGGGTTGCACTTGAACCCGAGGGGGACCAATATCCCGGCGGGGAGATTTGCAAAGGCTACTGCGGAGACTTTAAACTAGAACGGTTGGGGGGAGGGCCTCAAATAGAGAAAGCTAATAGACAGTGTGTGAGGCAGGAGGCAGAGAAGGGAAGCACTCAGACCCAACAGGTAGGGGGGAAAGAAGAAAAAAATAATAAACAGAGAATAAGAGGTGGTGGGTTTCTGAAATGTGTGAGCAGAAAGACAGACGGGTGTAAAATGAGGGTAGAAGCAATAGGTAGCAAGGTGAAAAGTAAACGTGGCAGGCAGTCAAATCCAGGGCAAAAATCAAAAAGGGCCACTTTTCAACATAATTGTATGAGAGGTAAGAGCGTTGTAAAAGCAAGCCTGAAGGCTTTGTGTCTCAATACAAGGAGCATTCGTAATAAGGTGGATGAGTTGAATGTGCAGATAGCTATTAATGATTATGATATAGTTGGGATCACGGAGACATGGCTCCAGGGTGACCAAGGCTGGGAGCTGAACATCCAGGGATATTCAATATTCAGGAGGGATAGACAGAAAGGAAAAGGAGGTGGGGTAGCGTTGCTGGTTAGAGAGGAGATTAACGCAATGGAAAGTAAGGACATTAGCTTGGAGGATGTGGAATCGATATGGGTAGAGCTGCGAAATACTAAGGGGCAGAAAACGCTAGTGGGTGTTGTGTACAGGCCACCTAGCAGTAGTAATGGAGTTGGGGATGGCATCAAACAGGAAATTAGAAATGTGTGCAACAAAGGTAAAACAGTTATAATGGGTGTCTTCAATCTACATATAGATTGGGTGAATCAAATTGGCAGGGGTGCTGAGGAAGAGGATTTCTTGGAATGTATGCGGGATAGTTTTCTAAACCAACATGTAGAGGAACCAACGAGAGAGCAGGCTATTCTAGACTGGGTATTGAGTAATGAGGAAGGGTTAGTTAGCAGTCTTGTTGTGCGTGGCCCCTTGGGCAAGAGTAACCATAATATGGTTGAGTTCTTCATTAGGATGAAGAGTGACATTGCTAATTCAGAAACAAGGGTTCTGAACTTAAAGAAAGGCAACTTTGAGGGTATGAAACGTGAATTGACCAAGATTGACTGGCAATTGATTCTTAAAGGGTTGATGGTGGATATGCAATGGAAGGCATTTAAAGACTGCATGGATGAACTACAACAATTGTTCATCCCAGTTTGGCAAAAGAATAAATCAGGGTAGTGCATCCGTGGATAACAAGGGAAATCAGGGATAGTATCAAAACAAAAATGAAGCGTACAAATTAGCCAGAAAAAGCAGCCTACCAGAGGACTGGGAGAAATTCAGAGTCCAGCAGAGGAGGACAAAGGGCTTAATTAGGAAAGGGAAAATAGATTATGAAAGAAAACTGACAGGGAACATAAAAACTGACTGCAAAAGTTTTTATAGATATGTGACGAGAAAGAGATTAGTTAAAACAAATGTAGGTCCCTTGCAGTCAGAAACAGGTGAATTGATCATGGGGAACAAGGACATGGCAGACCAATTGAATAACTACTTTGGTTCTGTCTTCACTAAGGAAGACATAAATAATCTGCCGGAAATAGCAGGGGACCGCGGGTTAAGTGAGATGAAGGAACTGAGTGAAATCCAGGTTAGCCGGGAAGTAGTGTTAGGTAAATGGAATGGATTAAAGGCAGATAAATTCCCAGGGCCAGATAGGCTGCATCCCAGAGTACTTAAGGAAGTAGCCCCAGAAATAGTGGATGCATTAGTGATAATTTTTTTTAAATCTTTAGATTCTGGAGTAGTTCCTGAGGATTGGAGGGTAGCTAATGTAACCCCACTTTTTAAAAAGGGAGGGAGAGAGAAAACAGGGAATTACAGACCAGTTAGTCTAACATCGGTAGTGGGGAAACTGCTAGAGTCAGTTATTAAAGATGGGATAGCAGCACATTTGGAAAGTGGTGAAATCATTGGACAAAGTCAGCATGGATTTACGAAAGGTAAATCATGTCTGACGTCTCTTATAGAATTTTTCGAGGATGTAACTAGTAGAGTGGATAAGGGAGAACCAGTGGATGTGTTATATCTGGACTTTCCGAAGGCTTTCGACAAGGTCCCACATAAGAGATTAGTATACAAACTTAAAGCACAGGGTATTGGGGGTTCAGTATTGATGTGGATAGAGAACTGGCTGGCAAACAGGAAGCAAAGAGTAGGAGTAAACGGGTCCTTTTCAGAATGACAGGCAGTGACTAGTGGGGTACCGCAAGGCTCAGTGCTGGGACCCCAGCTATTTACAATATATATTAATGATTTGGACGAGGGAATTGAATGCAACATCTCCAAGTTTGCGGATGACACAAAGCTGGGGGGCAGTGTTAGCTGTGAGGAGGATGCTAGGAGGCTGCAAGGTGACTTGGATAGGCTGGGTGAGTGGGCAAATGCATGGCAGATGCAGTATAATGTGGATAAATGTGAGGTTATTCACTTTGGTGGCAAAAACAGGAAAGTAGACTATTATCTAAATGGTGGCCGATTAGGAAAAGGGGAGATGCAACGAGACCTGGGTGTCATGGTACACCAGTCATTGAAAGTAGGCATGCAGGTGCAGCAGGCAATGAAGAAAGCGAATGGTATGTTAGCATTCATAGCAAAAGGATTTGAGTATAGGAGCAGGAAGGTTCTACTGCAGTTGTACAGGGTTTTGGTGAGACCACACCTGGAGAATTGCGTACAGTTTTGGTCTCCAAATCTGAGGAAAGACATTCTTGCCATAGAGGGAGTACAGAGAAGGTTCACCAGACTGATTCCTGGGTTGTCAGGACTTTCATATGAAGAAAGACTGGATAGACTCGGCTTGTACTCGCTAGAATTTAGAAGATTGAGGGGTGATCTTATAGAAACTTACAAAATTCTTAAGGGGTTGGACAGACTAGATGCAGGAAGATTGTTCCCGATGTTGGGGAAGTCCAGGACAAGGGGTCACAGTTTAAGGATAAAGGGGAAATCCTTTAGGACCGAGATGAGAAAAACATTTTTCACACAGAGAGTGGTGAATCTCTGGAACTCTCTGCCACAGAAGGTAGTTGAGGCCAGTTCATTGGCTATATTTAAGGGGGAGTTAGATGTGGCCCTTGTGGCTAAAGGGATCAGGGGGTATGGAGAGAAGGCAGGTACAGGATACTGAGTTGGATGATCAGCCATGATCATATTGAATGGCGGTGCAGGCTCGAAGGGCTGAATGGCCTACTCCTGCACCTATTTTCTATGTTTCTATGTTTCTATGTTTCTATGAATTGCAAGTTGCTGCAAACTTTCAGAGAATGATCCAGGCTACTCTGTCTGTCCAATTCATCCCATTCCTCAGCCCTTTCCTCTGAGAAACTCAAATTTCTTCCCATTCAAGCTTCTGTTCAATTTCCTTTTGAAAGTTATCATTGAATTTGCTTCTGGTGCCCTTTTAGAGAATGTGTTTGATAATAAGAAACTGCAAAAATAATTTGGCCATTTTCCATTTGCCTTCAACCTATACCTCTTCATCACCAGCCAGTGGAAATAGCTACGCTTTATTCACTCTAAGAAATAATTCATGATTTTTATTCCTCTATAAACAAAATTCTCTTCTCTGTTCTAATAAAAATCATAGAAGTTTGTTGGATCATAAGATCATAAGACATAGGAGGTGAATTCAGCCATTGTCCCATCAAGTGTGCTCCGGCATTTGATCATGGCTGATCTATTAAATAAAAAGAGGTCATGTTGCAGTTGTATAAGACATTGGTGAGATGGCATTTAGAATATTGTGTTCAGTTCTGGGCACCATATTATAGGAAAGATATTGTCAAGCTTGAAAGGGTTCAGAAAAGATTTACGAGGATGTTGCCAGGACTAGAGGGCGTGAGTTATATGGAGAGGTTGAGTAGGCTGGGTCTCTATTCCATGGAGCGCAGGAGGATGAGGGGAGATCTTATAGAGCAGGGGTCGGCAAACTATAGCCCCCGGGATGAATGCAGCCCGTAACCCAAAATCATCCGGCCCACAGGCGGATTTTTTTTTCAGTAATCATTTGGCCCATGCAGCAGCCGAGCTCTGGCTGTACCGCATCCTGCGCAAAGCCTCCAGCACGGCCGCACACCTTCTGTGAACACGTTTAAGAAAGAACTGCAGATGCTGGAAAAATCGAAGGTAGACAAAATTGCTGGAGAAACTCAGCGGGTGAGACATGTAAGGATTACATGAGGCTGCCTCACCCGTTGAGTTTCTCCAGCATTTTTGTCTACCTGTGAACACATGATTTAATGCCGGTCATCCGGGGCGGGATGGGGGCGGGATGCATGTGTACACGTGATAGATGTGGCCCGCCATCCGCTCACAGACATGCGTCCCGGCCCCTATGCAGAACAAGGTTGCCCCTGTTATGGAGGTATACAAAATCATGAGAGGAAAAGATCGGGTAGATGCACAGTCATTTGCCCAGAGTAGGGAAATCGAGGACCAGCGGACATAGGTTCAAGGTGAAGGGGAAAAGCTTTAATAGGAATTCGAGGGGTAACTTTTTCACACAAAGGTTGGTGGGTGTAAGGAGCAAGCTGCCAGATGAGGTAGTTGAGGCTGGGACTATCCCATCATTTAAGAAACAGTTAGACAGTTACATGGATAGGAGAAGTTTGGAGGGATATGGACCAAGCGCAGGCAAGTGGGACTATTGTAGCTGAGACATTGTTGGCCAGTGTGGGCGAGTTGGGCCGAAGGGCCTGTTTCCACATTGTATCACTCTATGACTCTATGACTCTATGACATACCTTTAGAAAGGTGATGAGGAAGGCACCCAGTAAGAGGGTGGTGAATCTGTGGAATTCATTGCCACAGACGGCTCTGAAGGCCAAGCCATTGAGTATTTTTAAAACATCCTCTCCACATCCATTTTATCAAGGCCTCATAGTTGTACAGCATGGAAACAGGCCCATCGGCTCAACCTACCTATGACAACCAAGATGCCCCATCTACATTAGTCCCACCTGCCCACGTTTGGCACATATCCCTCTAAACCTTTCCTATCCATGTACCTGTCCGGGTGCTCCGGTTTTGTCCCACACTCCAAAGATGTGCAAGTTTGTAGGTTAATTGGCTTCTGTAAATTGCCACTAGTGTGTAGGGAATGGATTAGAATGTGGGATAACGTAGATCTAGAGTACAGGTGATCAATAGTCAGCATGGACTCAGTGGGCCAAAGGGCCTGTGTCTGCACTGTATTTCTAAACTAAACTTAACTAAAATACTTAAAGAAATGAGGTATTGCAAGATAAAGGGGAAATAATAGCAAGGAAGTGGAATTGGTAAAGGCAGGAATTGATAGAAGACGGGAGAATGGTGCTGAGAGGGAAAGATCGATCAGCTGTGATTGAATAGCTATCTAAACTGTTCTTATTTATGTATTTACCAGGATAAATTTAATCTATCTCATTAAGCCAACTGAAGAAATGCATTGTTTCAAATTTTTGAAGTAATTCAAGAAATAACCTTACGAGTTACATTAAAGTTCTCATGAAGGAAGTGCCAAGAATGCAGTCATCTGCCCATCCTTGAGATCAGAATGAAGCAACCAAACTCCAGAGCTCTTAAGGCCAGCCTGGGAAAAGTTGAGCGCCGTGATATTTTCAGCCATCCAAATCTCCACAAGTCGGAAATACTTCAACGACCCAATAATTGAGAGCGTTCAAAATAAATAACTTCCCAGCTGCTCAAATGGAACAAACGAGAGAGTCACAGAGTTTCAACAGATTACATCCTTCAAACTCTTGGTGACTTTTGCAGTGATCTAAGACATTTCAAAGCTGGAGTTTTAACGGCACGGACCTTCCCAACGAGGCTCAAGAGTTAAGAGAGTTGACAGAGTCGGGAGCCTGCTTTATTCTGCAGTTTCTAATTATATATACCAACAACGGAATAATGACATTCTTACTTGCAGCAGCATCACAGGCCTATGTACAAGCCGGTGGGGTGGCACGGTGGCGCAGCAGTGGAGTTGTTGTCTCACGGTGCCTAAGACCCGGGTTGGATCCTCTGGTGCTGTTGGGACAGTATTTGTGCGTTCTCCCTGTGACCGAGTGGGTTTTCCGTGGGTGCTCCGGTTTCCTCCCACACTCCAAAGACGTACAAGTTTGTTGGTTAATTGGCTTCTGTAAGGATTGTAAATGGTCACCAGTGTGTAGGATAGTGCTAGAATACGGGGATAGCTGGTCGGGACAGGCTCGGTGGGCCGAAGGGCCAGTTTCCACGCTGTATTTCTAAACTAAACTAAGTTGAACAATACTCACACACATATATATATATAGATACACACACACACACACACATATATATATATACTAGACTAAGTGTGGCCCGTTGGGTCCCAGCATCACACGGGAGGGCTGGTCTCCCAACTCAATATTCTACCTCTCTACCAATTCCAATATTGGTGGCCAGTTGGGGGGGGGGGGATTCTGGAGCGCTAGTATGGGTGTTGTGGGCTGAAGGGACTGGTTTCCAGAGGGCTAGTATGGACATTGTGGGCCGAATGGATTCTTGGGCTGGCGGCTCAGTCACTCAAGCCTGTTGTGCTGGCAGCTCACTCACTCACGGCTGGTGGGCTGGTAGTTGACTTGAGTGACTGAGCAGGGTGCAAGGCCACCAAATTCAGTGCAGTTTCATACCATTTCAAGCAGGGTGCAAGGCCTCTAAAGACAGCGAGTCATGACGTCTCCCTCCTCCAAATTGCAGAAACTGAGCCACGCCCACACTTCTGGGTTTTATGGTCCCTCCCACCAGAAGGGGTGTGGCCTTCATGGTGTGATTGACAGGAGAGAGAATCTCAACATTTTTTAAACACAAATAACTCTTTTATTTTTCATCGATGGGAAAAATCCTCGGCACCTGATGAGCGGAGGGGGAGTAAGATGGCCAAAAATCACAGCCATACGTGGTAGCGTTTTTTCTAAAATCAATATAAAGCGCAAACAGGAAGTGGTCAAGATTAGACTTTTAATTATATAGAAGGCAAGGCAACTTTAATTAGGCAAGGCAACTTTAAGTAGGCAAGGCAACTTAAATTAGGCAAGGCAACTTTAATTAGGCAAGGCAACTTTAATTAGGTAGACAAAAGTGCTGGAGAAACTCAGCGGGTGCAGCAGCATCTATGGAGCGAAGGAAATAGGCAACGTTTCGGGCCGTAACCCTTCTTCAGAGGCAAGGCAACTTTAATTAGGCAACACAGCTTTAGCATTTCCAAACCAAAGGCAACACAGCTTTAGCATTTCCAAACTAAAGGCAACACAGCTTTAGCATTTCCAAACCAAAGGCAACACAGCTTTAGCATTTCCAAACTATATTTTCAAACCACATTAAGGGCACTGATAGGTCAGTAAAACAACTCACAGTTTAGTAGACACGTGTTCAGTGTTATTCACAGCTCAGACTGAGAGACGCGACCCTCTCGCTCCCCCATCTTGCCGAGACTGACTGAGGCACTCAACACTTCCGGGTTTTATAATCCCTCCGGAAGGGGCGTAGCCTTCAGGAGAGAGAATCTCAAATCAAAAATAAATGGAGGCTTGGTTTTACCCAACTTTTTGTTTTATTTCTGGGCTGTTAATATTAAAAATATGAATTTCTGGTTGGAAGAAATAGATCATCAACCAGACTGGTTAAAAATGGAAAAGGAAGATTGTTTACCTTTTGATATCGGTTCGATATTATTTGCTACGTCTAAATTAAACAAAAAAATTTATAGGGAAAACCCTATAATATTTAGTGCTATACGAATTTGGAAACAATTAAAAAAGACATTAAAATTAGATAATTTATCACTTTTTCTTCCAATTGTGAATAACCCTTTGTTTAAGCCTTCATGGTTGGACGGGGGTTTTACACAATGGAAGAATTATTGAATTAAAAATATGGGACAACTTTATAAGGAAGGCACCTTTCTGACATTTCAGGAGTTGCAACAGACTCGTGGACTTCGAGGAAATGATTATTTCAGATATCTTCAACTTAGAGATTATGTAAAATCGAACTCTCAAAATTTTCGATTTAGAAATTCAGAAATTCTTGATGAATGTTGGAACAAACATCCTAATACAGAAAAATTAATATCTTATATATATAATATCTTATTAGACAGTGACATTCCTTCGACAGAATTACACAGACAAACATGGGAAGAAGAATTAAATCAAGTAATAACGAAAGATACTTTTGAAGAAAGTTTGAAACACATACATCAGTGCTCACTAAACGCCAGACATTCTCTAATACAATTTAAAGTAATACATAGGTTACATTATTCAAAAACAAAACTACATAAAATTTTTCAACATATCTCACCTATATGTGATAAATGTCAACATTTAGAAGCTTCATTATCTCATATGTTTGCAAACTGTATAAAAATTAAAAAATTCTGGGTAAATATTTTCAGTATAATATCTAAAGTAACCGGCACACAAATGGACCCAGACCCAAAACTAATAATACTCGGAATATTAGAATTAAATCAAACATTTAGAACAACACAAAGAAACTTTATTGATTATAGTTTAATAACAGGAAAAAAATTAATTCTAAAATTTTGGAAAGGCCCTACGGCCCCCACAATCAAAATGTGGATTATAGAAATGACGGAGACCTTAAACGTGGAAAGAATCAGATTTTCCCTGTTGGACAAACAGGAATTATTCGTAGGAACATGGTCTCCTTTTATTGATTACTTAAAGGGTCAGAATAGTTCAGCACAGGAACCTGACTAGCACTCGGTCTAAAGAATGGATGAAAGGCTATACTCTGAAATGTACGAACATATCTCGAATGAAGTTTTTTATTTCAATAAATTTTTCCATTCTTCTTTAACTATTTTCTCTTTATTTTTTTTTTATTTTTTTTATTTTTTTATTTTTTATTCTTCTTCTCTTTCTTTTCTCTCTTTACTTCATCTATCTCTTTAGTTCTATCTAGTTTTTAAAAAAAAAGGCAAAAGGTATTGGAGACAATGTAATAATAATTGATAATATTATCAATTTAAAAATGTCAGACTGTAATGATGTAAATAAATTGTGTACTTATCTCCAATAATAAAAAAATTAAACAAAAAGGAGAGAGAATCTCAACATTTTTTAAACACTAATAGTTCTTTTATTTTTCATCGATGGGAAAAATCCTCAGTGTTTTTTCTAAAATCAATATACAGAACAACAGGAAGTGGTCAAGATCAGACTTTTAGTAATATATATATATATATATATATATAATAACATAGATATATGACAATATAGATATATTTAAAAAAATGTCTCTCACTAAAAAGCTTCACTTTCCCACATCGCTCATGTACACTATACAAGAGTCAAGAGTGTTTAATTATATGTTCCAGTAGCAAAACAATGAAAATCTTAAATGCCGCAGGCCCGTTAATGCAATAACGCACAGATTAATATAAAATAACCAGTCAAAAGTCAAGGGTACCTAATTGTCATAAGCACCAAACAGTAAAATTCCTTCTTGCACAGCTAAACAGGCCTGCAAATACAACACACAAAGCTAATGTATAATAACTAAAAAGTCATTAAAATGTAATAACTATAATCATTTTTTAATATATTAATGTATATAAACTTTTTCCACATTTTGTTACGTTACAGCCTTATTTTAAAATGGATTAAATTTTTTTAATCATCAATCTACACAAAATATCCCAGATTTAAGAAGCAAAAACAGGTGTTTAGAAATTTTTGCAAAGTAATTAAAAAGAAATAACTGAAATATCACATTTACATAAGTATTCAGACCCTTTGCTATGACAGTCAAAATTGAGCTTAGGTTCATCCTGTTTCCATTGATTATCCTTGAGATATTTCTACAACTTGATAGAAGTCCAGCAGTGGTGAATTAAATTGATTGTACATGATTTGGAAAGGCACACACACCTGTCTATATAAGGTCCAGCAGTTGACAGTGCATGTCAGAGCACAAACCAAGCCATGAAGACGAAGGAATTGTCCGTAGACCTCCGAGACAGGATTGTGTCGAGACATAGATCTGGGGAATAGTATAAAACAATTTCTGCAACATTGCAGGTCCCGAAGAGCATAGTGACCTCCATCATTCTTAAATGGAAGAACTTTGGATCCACCAGGACTCATCATAGAGCTGGCCGCCCGGTCAAACTGAGCAATTGGGGGAGAAGGGCCTTGATCAGGGAGGTGACCAAGAACCCGATGGTCACTCTGACAGAGCTCCAGAGTTCCGCTGTGGAGATGGGAGAACCTTCCAGAAGGACAACTATATCTGCAGCACTCCACCAATCAGGCCTTTATGGTAGAGTGGCCAGATGGAAGCCACTCCTCAGTAAAAGGCACATGACAGCCCGCTTGGAGTTTGCCAAAAGGCACCTAACGGACTCTCATATCATGAGAAACAAGATTCTCTGGTCTGATGAAACCAAGATTGAACTCTTTGACCTGAATGCCAAGCATCACGTCTGGAGGAAACCAGGCACCGCTCATCACCTGGCCAATACCATACCTACGGTGAAGCATGGTGGTGGCAGCATCATGGGGATGTTTTTCAGGGGCAGGAACTGGGAGACTAGTCAGGATCGAGGGAAAGATGAATGAAGCAAAGTACCGAGGGCTCCTTGATGAAAACCTGCTCCAGAGCGTTCTGGACCTCAGACTGGGGCGGAGGTTCACCTTCCAACAGGACAATGACCCTAAGCACACAGCCAAGACAACGTAGGAGTGGCTTCTTGACAAGTCTGTGAATGTCCTTGAGTGGCCCAGCCAGAGCCCGGACTTGAACCCGATCGAACATCTCTGAAGGGACCTGAAAATAGCTGTGCATCGACGCTCCCCATCCAACCTGACAGAGCTTGAGAGGATCTGCAGAGAAGAATGGGAGAAATTACCCAAATACAGATGTCAAGCTTGTAGCGTCATACCCAAGAAGACTTGAGGCTGTAATCGCTGCCAAAGGTGCCTGAACAAAGTACTGAGTAAAGGGTTTGAATACTTATGTAAATTTGATATATATATATATTTTTTAATTACTTTGCAAAATTTTAATTACTCTGCAAAAAACACCTGTTTTCGCTTTTTTATTATGGGGTATTGTATCAATCTAGATGATAAAAAAAAGAAGAATTTAATCAATTTTAGTATAAGGCTGTAACGTAACAAAATGTGGAAAAAGTGAAGGGGTCTGAATACTTTCTGAGTGCACTGTATATATATATCGAGCAGCGTTCCCCATAAACTACCACTTTCCTACACTCTCAGGACAATTTACAATTTTACCAAAGCCAATTAGCCTACAAACCTGTACGTCTTTGGAGTGTGGGAGGAAACCAGAGGACGCGGTAAAAACCCACGAGGTCACAAGGAGAACATATAAACTCCGTCCAGACAGCACCCGTAGTCAGGATTGAACCTGCGTCTCTGGCGCTGTAAGGCAGCGACTCTATCACTGTGCCACCGTGCCCAGGGCCGGCCTTAAGCCAATTGGACCAATTGCTCCCAATTGGGCCCCGCGCCTAAGGGGGCCCCGCGCTAGAGTATTCTACTCTCGGCTCAGGTAGATCTACCCAGGGTGGAGGGGGGAGAGAGGGGTGGAGAGAGAGTAGAGGGGTGGAGGGGAAACAAAGGGGTAGACGGGGAGAGGGGTGTGAGGGGTAATGGAGAAGGGGGAGAGGGGGAGGTGGGTCGTTCCCTCACGGTCCCAGAGCAGCGCTCCCGCCACTCCAGTCGCCGTGCTTCACGCATACAGCCCCGGCTCCACCCCTCTCTCTCCCCAGGGAGACGCGGTGAACCATACATGGAGGGCCGGGCCGGGGGTTGGAGCAAAGTTTACAAACCTCGGCGTCAGCTCACACCCGTCCGCCCGGACCCCGGCATCTGCTCCCGCCGCCGGCCCTCTCCCTCCCTTCTCTCCTTTCCTCTCCTCCCTCCCTTCTCTTCTTTCCTCATTCCCTTCTCTCCTTCCCTTCGTCCTTCCTCTCTCTCTTTTCCCTTCTCTCCTTCCCTCCCTCCCTTCTTTCTCTCCTTCCCTCCCTTCTTTCTCTACTTCCCTCCCTCCCTTCTCTCCTTCCTCCCTTCTCTCCCTCCCTTCTCTCCTTCCCTCCCACACACACACACACACACACAAACGCACAGACAACTAACAAACACACATCACGCACAGACAACTAACACACACAACTAACACACACACACAAGTTAGGATGGGGTAGAAGCCCAAAGGGTAGGATGGGGCTGAAGCCCAAAATTTAATGCCTTGACTGGTTTTTCACCAATGGTTATTGGTTTTCCAGGATCTAGTTAATTAAATTACTTTTTTTTTCATTTCACAGTCACTAAATCATTTTAACTATGTACTTTTCATAGGTGATCTACACATTTTGTTTGTTAATTGTAGGCTTGCATGTGTGCAATTTTATATTAAAACTAGACTAAGTGGGACCCGTTGGGTCCCAGCATCACACGGGGGGCTGGTCACCCAACGCAATATTCCACCTCTCCACTAATTCCAATATTGCTGGCCAGTGGTGTGGGGGGGGGGGGGGTAGTATGGGTGTTGTGGGCCGAAGAGACTGGTTTCCAGAGGTCTAGTATGGACATTGTGAGCCGAATGGATTCTTGGGCTGGCAGCTCAATCACTGGGGCCAGGCAGCTCAGTCACTGATGCCTGGCAGTATAGTCACTCAGACCTGGCAGGCTGGCAGCTGAGAAACTGCCAGAAATTCTGCCCAAAACAGCTGACAGACTCTGTGAGAGAGAAGGGGGAGAGGTTGGACTGAATGGATTATTGGGCTGGCAATTCAGTCACTTACAGCTGGTGGGCTGGCAGTTCACTTATTCACGGCTGGTGGGCTGGCAGTTCACTTACTCACGGCTGGTGGGCTGGCAGTGCAGTCACTCACGCCTGGTACGCGGGCAGTTCACTCAGTCGCCTCTCCTCCCTTCACCCCCCCACTCTGCTCCTTGCCATTCCCCTCCCCCCCACGCATTCAGTCCATCTCCCCAGGGCCGGCCTTAGGAGGTGCGGGGCCCAATTGGGAAACATTTCGTAGAAATATAAATAAATAATTATAAATGAGTCACGTGTCGTGAGTAACACGACAATTCGGGGGAGAGTTCCTTTCACAGCGTGTGGGGTCTAGCCAGGGGTAAAGTTGCGAGATGGAAGGAGCGTTGAGAAGGAGGGGGTCGGTGTTCATGCCAGTAACACTCACTCACCGCTGCCACGGCGCTCCGGGCGCCACCGCATTGTGGCAGGGGAGGGAAGCAGCTCGCGTGGCTACGAGCAGCCTCCATCACCGGACAGCGGACCCAACTGCCATCTCAGCGCCTTCTGCCGGCCCGCTCACCTCTGGCAGTGCCCTCCGTCTGAACAGTGAGGGGACCAGCTCAAGAGCAAATATCATAGAGCGGAGCGGGTCAGCGGGTAATGGATAACATCACAGCGGGCGGTGGAGCTTACTCTTGTGTCAGCGCGAACAAGAGATCAATTGAGGTTACTCGCCCTGACATATGGAGTAAGTTCCACCGCCCGCTGTCCTGTTATCCATCGCCCGCTGACCCGCTCTTGAGCTGGATGATCCCCGGCCGACCCCCTCCTTCTCAACCATCCTGCCCTCCCCGCAACTTTACCCCTGGACAGACTACCCACACCCTGGGAAATGAACTCTCTCTCTCCCCCCCCCCTAGCAGCGCTGTCGTTTTTCAGCCGCTTCCCACTTTACAGCCGCTTCCCATCAGCTGCTAGCAATGAGGGATAGACTTGGCTATACCTCAGCACCGCAACATCGTTCTTGATGTTGCTGTACTGAGGGATAACGAAGTATCTTTCTTGGCTAACAACCTAACCTGTGGCCTCCAAGATGCAGGTACATTTTCGAGCAATGTTACAAAATTTTGAGATTTTAAAAATGAAGTCTGCAATTTTATCTAACTCTGAAACTGGAGATAGACAAAAGCTGGAGTAGCTCAGCAGGACAGGCAGCGCAGCGACTCTGGAGAGAAGACCCTTCTTCAGACTGAACTAAACTCTCGTCGGTGAGAGTACTTGTGATTGTCTGAAGAAGGATCTCGACCAGAACCGCAACCCTCTCCCCAGAGCCCCAGCCCGTCCCGCTGAGCCACCACAGACAGGGAGTTGAAGGTAGACACAGGGGGGTCCACCTTCAACTTCAGAGCCAAACAAAAAACACAGAGTGCTGGAGGAACTCAGCGGGCAAGGCAGCACCCGCGGAGGGAACATATCACTTATCAGGAGCCGCCACGGGCCAGGACTCTCCCCCCCCCCTCCCCCAACAGAAAGGAAACACAGATGCAGCCATCACCGCAAAACGTCTAAGAAGGAACTGTAGATGCTGGAAAATCGAAGATAGACAAAAATGCTGGAGAAACTCAGCGGGTGTGAAGCCCTGTCCCACTGTGCGAGTTCACCCAAGAGCTCTCCCGAGTTTAAAAAAAATCAAAACTCGTGGTAAACACGTAGAATGAACGTAGCGGGTACGTTGGAGCTCGGGATGTTTCAATAGACAATAAACAATAGGTTCAGGAGTAGGCCATTTGGCCCTTCGAGCCAGCACTGCCATTCAATGTGAACATGGCTGATCATCCACAATCAGTAGCCCGTTCCTGCCTTCTCCCCATATCCCCTGACTCAGCTATCTTTAAGAGCCCTATCTAGCTCTCTCTTGAAAGCATCCAGAGAACCGGCCTCCACCGCCCTCTGAGGCAGAGAATTCCACACTCACCACTCTCTGTGAGAAAAAGTGTTTCCTCGTCCCCGTTCTAAATGGCTTACCCCTTATTCTTAAACTGTGGCCCCTGGTTCTGGACTCCCCCAACATCGGGAACATGTTTCCTGCCTCTAGCGTGTCCAAACCCTTAACAATCTTATATGTTTCAGTGAGATCCCCCCTCATCCTTCTAAACTCCAGAGTGTACAATCCCAGCTGCTCCATTCTCTCATCATATGACAGTCCCGCCATCCCGGTAATTAACCTTGTAAACCTACGCTGCACTCCCTCAATAGCAAGAATGTCCTTCCTCAAATTAGGGGACCAAAACTGCACACAATACTCCAGGTGCGGTCTCACTAGAACTCTGTACAACTGCAGAAGGACCTCTTTGCTCCTATATTCGATTCCTCCTGTTATAAAGGCCAACATGCCATTTCTTAGCAAAAAATGTCCACATGTAAAATATACTCAGGATGTAAAAATGTTATACTTTTTAACACGTAGTCTTACCGTAGTAGCTCGTGAGTTTACCGTAGTAGGACCTGGTGTCCTATATCACTATTGTATGTTCATGATGGAAATAAGAATACTCTGTATATTCATTACCTTTGAATTGTAGTTTTATGTAATCCTCCCATAATTTCTGAGTTCCATTTCACAATATCTATCAGACATACAGAATGTTGCAAGGTAATATCTTGCCCAAACTCAGTTGTATCTTTCTATCTCAATAAATATCACAAAATATGCCATTGTTTCAGCCACATTATGACAAAATATAGAATGTAGGTTATTTGTTATCAGAAATCCCATCCCAGAAACAACAGTACTTAAAGAACATTTGTTTTACTAATTTACGAGCATGTACCATAGGTTGATCCATACCCAACAAACTATTGTGATAATTGCATAAAATGTATTATTGTCTAAGAAATTTGGTGTGGAATGATAATCCCTCAGTACTCATATAGGCAAGTCCCAAACTATAGATACTATTCCCCCACCCCCAATCCCCATCGCCCGATCTTCATTGAACCTACCATTTGACTAATCTTTTACTCAGCTGCTGTAACGTTTCCTTCCTATCAAAATCTCGTGTAGCATCTCTGTCCCTATCTTCCAATTCCCACTTTGAAATAAAATACAACTTTCGACAAAAATTGCGCAGCAGGATCGCTATATAAATACAAATATATGGTATTTTATCCTAGCATTCCCCCTCCCCCCCCCCTTACCACCACACAAGAAGCGTAACTTGAAGCGTTTACGGACCAGGAATGAAAATTAATAGCTATGAATCGATTAACAGCGAGCTGCGAGGTTAGATTGAAACACCTGTCAGAGGGATAAGAAACAATCCTGAGTTGACAGCGTATTGTTTTAAGTGAGCATTTTGCAGCGACCTCGCCATATTCTGGTTAAATATTCTTTCCACGGAAATCTCCTATTTCACTTTGAAATTATATTCTTTTATAACTGTTTGTAACATCAGTAACCACCGTAATGTTTGTGCGTTTAGTACCGGGTATGCTTGAAACTATTTATTGTAATGTACTGTATCTTTAAAAAAAAACTGTATCAACCAGGTGTGAAAATTACACTGAATCGAACGATGATTGAAAATGCGTGGGAATCGACTAATCGCGATCCTGCTGCACAATGTTTTAGTCGAAAACTGTATTTTATTTCAAAGTGGGAATTTGGAGATGGGACGGAAATGCTACACAGAGATTTTAAGCTCTTGTGTGAACTCGCACAGTGGGACAGGGCTTGAGGCAGCATCCATGGAGTGAAGGAAATAGCCGGGTCTGAAGAAGGGTTTCGACCTGAAACGTTGCATATTTCCTTCGCTCCATAGATGCTGCCTCACCCGCTAAGTTTCTCCAGCATTTTTGTATACCGCAAAACGTCAATGATTCCGGGAATGCCGAGAGAGCTAGAGAGAGAGGTGGGGAACGGGAGAGAGAGAGAGCGCACGGGAGAGAGAGAGAGCACGGGGGAGAGAGAGCGCGCGAGAGAGAGGGAGGGAGAGAGCTTAAACAGAGAGACACAACGTGGGTCGGTAGGTAAATTGAATGACTAACCTGCAGACCGAGAATCTCACCAAGAGGTTTTCACTCATGGTGAGTTTTAAGAAATTCTCAATGTGTCATTAATGCATCAATCTACATTCCTCAGTAAAATGTAATTATGTTTTGACGATGTGTTAATGACGCCGCGTGAATTGTAGTCAAAGGAACGCAGCGTCATTAATACTTCTTCTAAAACACAATTACACATTTACTGAGGAATGTGGATCGATGCATTGATGACGCATTGGATAACTACTTGTTAACTACAGGCTGTTAACACATCGTTTGTGTCTGATGACCGTACTGCGCTTGTATTCCATGTACAAAACCATGTAAGTTTTGTAAAAAAAATCCGTATGGCGAATGTTTAAAAAAGAATCTTTATTTAACAAAGCAAATTTGTATTTCCATATGAAATACGGAAAATTAACGCGGGGCCCCCCTTGAGCGCGGGGTCCAATTTGGAAAAATCGTTTCAATCGGCCTAGGGCCGGCCCTGCATCTCCCCACAACCTCCCCCCATGCACTCTTAGTGGCTCTCCCACAGAGCAGCCATTCCTGCCTATTAGGTTCCCATTATGATGAAGAACACGCAGGCATGAAAAGTGGAAAAAGGATTTATTAAAGTTTAAAATGTGAATGACTTATAAAGTATAAGAACAATTTACATGTTAAAGATGAGAATTATTTTCTTTCTTGTTGTGTCTCTTGTTGCTGCTCACTGCGTCTTTATGTCTCTTTGCTGTTGATAAAAAAAAGATAATTTAAATATAGAGAGATTGGCGGTCAAATTTTAACAAAGAAAATCTGAGAATTTATCTCAGAAGTCATCATTGTTTGGGTGTGGCGGCGCCTAACGGCAGCGGCTCGACTACAGTCGTCCGTCTTTTTTAAATTGTTGTCTTGTTAAAGTATGTCTTGAGCTTAGTTTTTATTATTTTTTAGCTGTGTATATGTGGGGGGTGGAGGGGGGGATGTGGGGGAAACCGTTAGTCTCTTCCCTGTATGGGGACCCGACTTTTTCCCTGTCGGGTCTCCGATGTCGTTGGGCCTAACATCGTGGAGCCGGCGGCGGCCTCCGGCCGGGACCAGCCTGAGGGCTCCAGTCGCGGAGCCTGCGGACCTGACATCGCGGAGCTGGCCGTCTTCGGAGCGGGGAGAGTTGTGGTGGCGCTCGGCTGCGACCCGACTTTGGAGTTTCTGAAGCTCCGGCTGCAGGCCCGGTGGACAGGAACATTGGGAGCTCCAGGTCCCTGGTGGGAGACGGCTTTTCGGAGCTCCCGCAACGGCAACTTCTCCCGCTTGAACCGCGGGGTTTAAAGGACACGGAGCCGGGGCCTAACATCGCCCCGCGTGGCTAAATGGCCACAGGACTTACCATCATCCGCCGGGGGCTTTAACATCGGAGCCCCAGTTCGCCTAGACGTTGCAGTTGGACTGCTGGACAAAGGGAAGAGATAAGAACAAAGGGAAGAGATAAGACTTTGCCTTCCATCACAGTGAAGAGGTGCTGGAGACTCACTGTGATGGATGCTTATGTAAACTGTGTTAAGTGTGGGTCTTGGGTTTAAAAAAAAAAAAAAAATTTGTGTGTGATGTAAAAAACTGTAGTAAATGAAATTTCGTTCAAACCTAGGTTTGAATGACAATAAATAGCATTCCATTCCATTCCATTCAACGAAGCACGCTTTTAATGACAACATTCTTGGTCGATGTTCCATCATTGAGGAAAACTTTGACATTTCCCTTCATCTTTCCTCAGCTAAGAGCCACATATAGTTTTCCATGCTGAAATACCGGTTTGTCGAGGTAGATCAACACCTTCTGCATTGTTTGTCCTTTAACTTTATGGATCGTCATAGCAAAACTTGATTGAATGGGGAATTGGGTCTGCTGAAGGGGAATGTCTTCATCTTCTGTTAAATTGAGTGCATACACTGCTCTGTGCAAAACATTTTTTTGAGGCGGGGGCTGTCGGGGTGGGGTGGGGGGTGGCAAACGTCCTGCAGCCGAGGGAGGGGGACGGCTTCAGGCGGGGGCTCTCGTGGGCTGATGAGGGAGGGGGGTGTCCTGCAGCGGGGGATGGGGGCGGCTTCAGGAGGGGGAGCATCCTATAGCCAGGCGGAGGGCAGCGTCTTGAGGTGGGGGATGTCAGGGGGGGCGAGGACATTTTATTATTTGCCAAAATATACATCTCAATGATAGAAACACACACCACTCGTAAATCTGGAGATTTTTTACCCGGCATTCCCTCAAATTTTAATAGAAATGTCAACGGAGAATAATCGGAAATAATGCTGGTGTGGTATGAAGGATTAATTTTTATGGAATTAATTTTATATCCACCAAAAAATAATCAATTTGTGAATAAGTTTTATGTACCGATGAGTAAAATGAGTATTCCCTTCCAGTTGGATTAGCAGTTCTCCATACGTCTGTTATATTAGTATTTTTTATATATGTATTTAGAAGTTCACTAGTCTTAGATTTTAAATTACCCCTCCTTTGTTTTACTGATTTGTCTAAGTATGGATCTAAAACACAATTGAAGTCCGCCCCTATTATTACATTTTGGTAATTAAACTCTGATATTATATCTATAATTTTATTTAAAAATTGGGGGTTGTCAAAGTTCGGAGCGTAAATATTTATCATAGTCAGTGGGGTTGAATAAATTTCTCCCGAAACTATAATATACCTTCCCTCTTTATCTGAAATAGTATTCTTTAATTTAAATGGTATACCTTTCCGAATAATAATAGCCGTACCTCTAGATTTAAAAGTAAATGAAGAATAAAATGTTTGACCTATCCAATTCGCCTTTAATCTCATCTGTGTTTGTTGTTTCATGTGTGTTTCCTGCAAAAACATTATGTCTCAATTCAAAGATTTTAATTGAGCAAAAATTTTACCCCTCTTAATTGGTTCATTGGCACCCCTTATATTCCAACTACAGAATGTAATTCCTCCATTCTTTATTTGTCTATCGTCTTGCATTATATATCAGTATAGTGTTTTTGACATATGGTGGAACCAAATACCTCAGAACTCTGGGTGCTGGGTGGTCGTCCCAAATGTTTTAATTTATGTTACATCTCCTTCCTGTATAATACCTTAGAAAAAAGAAAGAAAAAATGTGATGTGAAATTGATTACAAAAAAATTAAACAAATAGAAATCTTTATAGTGATTTTTTTTAAAAAGTGATGTTAAGGTATCTAAGAAAAGATACCTTAAAAACGAATAGCCACCTAAAGTGGCGAAAAATGTATGGACTTCCGTTGATGTTGTTGTACATTGAGCTCCATCCCCTTAACAGAGTCTCGTGAAAGGCTACGGACCGTTTCATATGTTTAAAAAAAAAAAAAATTATCAAACCAGAGCCAGTAAAAACAGAAATAATTCAGAAAAAGAAGTAAAAAACAACAACAACAAAAAAAACACAACGTATGTTCAGTTCTATAAGTATATATGCCTTTCCAATTTATCTAACATTAATCTAGTCTACTTTACCATATATATCCACCCAAAGTTCTTACATTATATCCCATTCTTTAACTTTAATACAAGCAGGTACCAAGGGGTTAAACAAAGTCACGCCTGGATCTTTTCCAAGTGTATACTTCGCCTGCCTCCTTCACACACAATATTAGTTTGTTAGTATTATTATGAACATTTTAGTTAATTACTGTATATTAGTATATATCATCAATATTAGTTTATTTCCCTTAACTATTTTAAATTTATGAAATTAAAATTATGTACACTCCCATTATCTTCATGGGTTATTCATATTTGCAACTTACATTAACAGATAATTAGTATTATTACATTTGTTAGATTAATTGATTATTTATTATTAAAATATAGTAATTAAAGATTTTCATAAATCAACACATTTTTATATTCCAATCAATATTATCTCGTTCCATGTCCCTTATTAATTCCCTCGTTAATTCTGTATCTTCAACATCCTTTTGTTTATCTTTAAGTTTTTCATTCAAGGTGAAACATGGACTGTACTCTCGAAAACACATTCCAGACAGATAAGCATATCTGGTAACTGTCTGGAAAAGTTCCGCCATCTTAATTAGAGCTAAATCTTGTCTTAAAAAGTTCAATATTCATCCTTGTCTTCACCCACTGTTTTCTTTACGATATCCTCTGCGTACTTAAAAGCCTTTTCGGGATCCGTAAATGAGCGTTCAGTGTCCTTATAAGTAATCTTCATTTTTGCTGGGTAGACCATCCCATATCTCACATGGGGTACTCCTTTCAGAATATTTCTGGAGATTTTTTAAATGATAAATTTAGCTTCAGAAGCGTTTTCTTTTTGCATGTAAAACCCCACCAGAACCATGGGCAATTAAAAAAAAATTCAGCCAGATTTGTCACTTCTGAAACTTTTTAGATACCAAAGGAATCAAGAAAAACCACAAATAATGCCTTACTGTTGATGAAATGCAGAGCAAAGGCGATAATTCCCAATATTTTCAATCTCGATATCTGCACAGCCAATGTTCGCCAAGCACTTTAGCTGTTGTTGTCCCTTCAGCTCTCGCTTCTCTTTACCTTCATTTCTCTTCACTTTTGGAATTCTGAAGTAGGATAGATGTCTCTCTCTCACACACACACGCGCACACGCACGCACGCACGCACGCACGCACGCACGCACGCACGCACACACACACACACACACACACACACACACACACACACACACACACACACAATACTAAAATGCCATGTAACTTCAGAACGTGGTGAACATACAGTGTGTAAAACAAATGATTCAAACGTTTAAAGCCTCCTGTAGAGGCTGCTTCTGCTGAAGAAAAAACGTGCTTTAAATAACGTTCAACAAACACACTCACCATAGACAGAGCAGTCAGATCTCTTGAATTATTCAACGACGTCTTCACTATGCCTACTGCAGTCGGAGCCATCTTGCCACGAACAGACTTGACACGAACAGACACACACACACAGACTCACACACAGATTCACTCTCTCACTAACACACACTCACTCACTCACACACACACACACTCACACTCACTCACACATTCACTCACACACTCACTCACACACTCACTCACACACACTCACTCACACGCAATTTGGCAAACAATTTACAACCAATCCATTTTCTGAAAACTTTTTGAAAGCCAAGAATTTGGCAAACACTTTACAACCAATACATTTTCTGCAAACACACATACACAGACACGATCACATACACTCATACACACTCACAACCAATACTAAAACTCCAAGTAACTTCAGAATGTGGTAAACATACAGTGTGTAAACCGAATGATTCAAACGTTTAAAGTCTCCTGTAGAGGCTGCTGCTGCTGAAGCAAAAACGTGCTTTAAATAACGTCCAAACACACTCACCATAGATAGAGCAGTCAGCTCTCTTGAATTATTCAACGACGTCTTCACTCTGTGCCTTCTGCAGTCAGCGCCATCTTGCCACGTACCGGAAATGACGCACTCAGCGGCATCTTGCCGCTAACCAGAAATGACGTCATCGGCGCCATCTTGCAAACATCTTGCAGCGCCAATTTTGCAATTAAACACAGTCCTGATCTAATAAAATGTTTATTCACGCTTTATCCATCCGAAAACTGAATAATACATTATATAAGAAGAATCCAATTATACATAACATAATTTAATTTGGAAACAAATAAAATTAACTTTAAAATTAAGAAACTTATCATCATTAACACCAATAGTGAATAATCCGGTATTCAAACCATCTTTTATGGATAAAACATATAGGCAATTGGAAAGATTGGGAATTAAAAAGGTGGGTGACATGTATGAAATGGGAAATTTATTATCATTTCAACAATTAAAATCAAAATTTAATCTGAATAACAACCAATACTTTAAATATTTACAGATATGTGACTTTATGAAAAAATATATACCAAGATTACAGAGCATAATGATAGACCCACTGGAAGAAGCAATGAATATTAAGGCAGACTCACAAAAATTAATATCATATTTATATAATAGTATTCTTAACAGAGAATTGCCATCAACATAGGCAATTAGAGAAGACTGGGAAAAATAATTAATGACAACAATTTCTGAAGAAACATGGGAAAGGTATTTGATATATATACATAAATGTTCGATTAACGCTAGACACAATTTAATTCAATTTAAAATATTACATAGATTATATTATTCAAAAATTAGGTTGAATACATTTTATTCAAATATTTCTCCCATCTGTGATAAATGTCTTTCTCAAAATGCCAATATCACACACTCTTTCGTTTCTTGCACAAAACGTCATAAATTTTGGTGTGATATATTTGATATATTCACTAGTTTATTTAAGATAAAAATGGAACCTAACACTGAAATGATTATATTTGGAGTAATAGGAGATGGGAACAAATTAAATATATCCCAAATTTCATTTTTTAAATTATGGTTTAATAACAGCAAAAAAACTCATACTCAAATTTTGGAAAAATGCTACTATACCAACACTCAAAATGTGGATTGGTAATATGTTGGAAACTGCCCACCTGGAAGAAATATGACTCCTCCTAATAGACAAACAAGCCCAATTCTTAACGAGTTGGTCTCCATTTATTGACTTTTTGGATTCATGTGGTGCAACAGTATCGTAAAAATTAAAATTTTTGGGTATGGGCGAAAAATGATCAAGAATATAAAAAAGCATCGACTTGTGGCGAGGGAGAATCTCCTTTCTGCTTCACTTTCCTACTTATTTCTTTTCTTTATTTCACACTCACTAGACTTTCCTCTACTCTTTACTACTTCTTTCTTTCTCATTTCTTTCTAAAAAAAAAAAAGGGAAGTTGTACAAAGAATGTTAAAATAACGTTGGGAACCTGTAAAAATGTACCACCATAATGTAATGTACTTACTTCTAATAAATAAAAAAAAATTTTTTTAAAATCCATCCGAAAACTGTTGCAAGCATTTTAAAAGCCAAGCTAATTTGGCAAACACTTTGCAAGCAACAAACACATTTTCTGAAAAGTCTTTAATAGCCAAGACAATTTGGCAAACACTTTGCAAGCAACAAACACATTTTCTGAAAAGTCTGTAAAAGCCAAGCCAATTTGGCAAACACTTTGTAAGCAACAAACACATTTTCTGAAAAGTCTTTAAAAGCCAAGCCAATTTGGCAAACACTTTGCAAGCAACGAACACATTTTCTGAAAAGTCTTTAAAAGCCAAGACAATTTGGCAAATACTTTGCAAGCAACAAACACATTTTCTGAAAAGTCTTTAAAAGCCAAGACAATTTGGCAAACACTTTGCAAGCAACAAACACTTTTTCTGAAAAGTCTTTAAAAGCCAAGCCTATTTGGCAAACACTTTGCAAACAACAAACACATTTTCTAAAAAGTCTTTAAAAGCCAAGCCAATTTGGCAAACACTTTGTAAGCAACAAACACATTTTCTGAAAAGTCTTTAAAAGCCAAGCCAATTTGGCAAACACTTTGCAAATACCAAACACATTTTCAGAAAAGTCTTTAAAAGCCAAGCCAATTTGGCAAACACTTTGCAAGCAACAAACACATTTTCTGAAAAGTCTTTAAAAGCCAAGACAATTTGGCAAACACTTTACAACCACATCGAGGGGACTCACCGTAGAGTAGACGTGCGTTCAGTGTTATTCGCAGCTTAGAGAGCCGTGACCCCCTCACTTCCTCCGTCTCGCAGAGATTGAGTGAGGCACGACACTTCCGGGATTTATAGTCCCTCCCCCATGCCGCCAGGGAGGGCAGCAGAGAGAATGGCGACATTTTTTAAAACATTAATAACTCTCTGATTTTTGATCGATGGGAAAAATCCTCTGGTCTAATCTGGCGGAGGGGGACTCTGAGCGAGGTGACCAAAAATGACGGCCGTAAGTGGCGGCGTTCTTTTGGAAATCACGAAACAGAAAGTCAGAAAGCGGTCAAGATCTTAGTTTTAGTAATATAGATGTAGCTTAGATCTGTTTGGTCCATTAACTCACAGGCACCTTTTAAGCGCACATTTTGATTACTTTTCATTCTACCATAGAGATATAAAGTCTATAATAGACTTTATTTATATTTCTATGTTTCTGCAGACCTTGGCTGGGAACCTGGGGCTCACCAAAATTGTTCCCAATTGGGCCCCCCACCTCCTAAGGCCGGCCCTGACCGTGCCACCCCAGTGGTCAGCATGGACTTGGTGGGCTGAAGAGCCTGTCTCCATGCTATCTCTAACAAATCATCAGAGCCCTTCACAAATACCGAAAGATCTACACACTCTGAGACAAATACGTGAGATTAGATTATTAGATAGCCCTTTATTGTCATTCAGACCGAAGTCTGAACGAAATTGCAACAGTCATACATAAAACAACAATAAACACATATTAACATCCACCACAGTGAGTCCACCCAACATCTCCTCACTGTGATGGAGGCAAAAGTCTTAGGTCTGCAGTCTCTTCCCTCCTCTTCTCCCTCTGCGCTGAGGCGATACCCCCCGGGCGATGTTTCCCGCGGCTCAAACACCGCGGCCCGGGGTGGTCGAAGCTGCCGCCCACCAGTCCTGCAGACGCAGCCGCTGGCCCGCGGCCGAACCCCGGACTCAGGCCACCACCGCCAGAACACCGTCCCAGCCACTCTCACATGAGTACCGTGCCGTCTTCAGCCTCGGGCCGGGCCGCCCCGACATGGGCGCCGAACCTCCCCCGGGCCGGGCCGCCCCGACTTGGGCGTCGCTTCTCCCTCTGGCCGGGCTGCCCCGACTTGGGCGGCGCTTCTTCCCCGGGCCGGGCCGCCCCGACTTGGGCGCCGAACCTCCCTCGGGCCGGGCTGCCCCGACTTGGGCGTCGCTTCTCCCTCGGGCCGGGCCGCCCCGACTTGGGCGCTCACGGGAGCACTGTTCCAGCCCTGAGCCGGACCACCCTCACGGGAGCACTGTTCCAGCCCTGAGCCGGACCACCCTCACGGGAGCGAGCTTAGGGCGAGTCCTGACGGGCTCTGCCTCCAGAGCCTCGAGGTCGCCACCTCCATTAGGCCTCAGCGCAGACGGAGGCAGAGAAGGGGAATACAACAAAAAGTCGCATTCCCCCGCAGGGAGAGACTGCAAACCCTGTTACATCCCCCCACCCCCCCAAAACACAAACTAAAAACCAAAAACTAGACTAACCAAAACGAAATAAACAACACAAAAAACACAAACAAACAGGACTGCCGATGAGCCGCTGCAGCCAGGGCCGCGCCGCCACTTTTGTGTCGACTAGGCCATTCAGCTCATCAAGTCTACTCTGCCACTTGTGATCTGAAGTCTTGCATGATCACACATCACCCAACAAAGTTATGGGCTTCTGGTTGAGTTATGGGCAGTACAGAAACCGTGTTCACAGCAAAACAACATAACATGATATATATTTGCCATTGGCTTAATATAGTTTCTTCAGGGAAATGTCAAGATCCCACAGAAAACCCACCAAATAATGTGGTTTCAGTTAATGACGTGGATGGATACTTTTTCAAAATGCCTCCAGCTGCCATTTAAACTGTTATATTTACTTTTATAACATGAAATAAATAGAGTAGAAAAAAATGCAGATACTAGTTTAAATCGAAGGTAGACACAAAATGCTGGAGTAACTCCGTGGGTCAGACAGCATCTCTGGAGAGAAGGAATGGGTGACGTTTTGGGTTGAGACCCGTCTTCAAATAAATAGCATGGGAGAGTAATCATACAAGGAATCAAACGAATAAGCTTACTGAAATTATCAGACTATGCAAATAGAAATGCATTTAAGAGGTTTCCCATGGTCAAACCCACATCTTTGACCATTCCTCTGTTTATTAGTCCCACTGTGGACGAACGTGGCTACATGTCAAGTTTTGCTCTATAATGATCATGTGAAGCTCCATCAGATATTGGAAACAATAAAAGCGTTCTACAAAACGCTGCTACTACTGAGACCTTCACAGTGGGAAGTTTCCCAAATGTTTCAATATAAGGCCATAAGATCATGACATTGCAGCAGAATTAGGCCATTCAGCTCATCAAGTCTACTCTGCCATTCAATCCTGACTGATCTGTTTTCCCCTGGTATGCACTGGGAAACTCTCTTTGAATAAATCGACTTGTTTAGAAACTGATCACTGCTCTACGAGATGGTCTTTTTCTCTAAATAGTGTAGGAAAGAACTGCAGATACTGGTTTAAATCGAAGGTAGACACAAAATGCTGGAGTAACTCAGTGGGTCAGGCAGCATCTCTGGAGAGAAGGAATGGGTCCGGCAGATTCAGGGTACAGGTTAAACATAAAATTCCATCCTGCACAGGGAGAAGCATTGAACCATTGATTCTCCCCATTACCAGAACCTTCCAAATCAAGAACTTAACAATCTCCGTCTAAAAATACTGAATGACTTGGCCTCCACAGCCATCAGTGGTAATGAATTCCACAGATTCAGCACTCTGGCTAAAGAAATTCTCCATTCTAAAGGTGTGCCCTTTTATTCTGAGACTGTGCCTTCTGGTTCTAGATTCTCTCATTATTGGAAGCAACTTCTCCACATCTATCCAGGCCTTTCTTTATTTGATAGTTTTCAATGAAATCCCCTCCCCCCCACCCCCCCCATCCTTCTCAGCTCAACAAGTACAGGCCCAGATCCTTCACAAAATATGTTAATCCCTGGATCATTCTCGTAAACTTCTTCAGAACCCACTCCAAAACGTTCTTCCCGATGGCAGGAATGAAATGATTTTTGTGTTTAACCTGTACCCTGAATCTGGCTTTCACGTGCGACCTAGATGCCCTCTTAGTTACGGCTTAGGTAAGAACAGAGAAGAAGATCATCTTGATTCTTCTTGATTAGAACAGGTGTCAAGGGTTATGGGGAGAAGGCAGGAAAATGGGATTAGGAGGCAGAGATCAGCCATGATTGAATGGCGGAGTGGATTCGATGGGCCGAATGGCCTAATTCTACTCCTACAAATTGTGAACTTGTGAGAACATGGTCAAGGTGGTGTGCGTCTTGGATGATGCTTGCTGTTTTTTTTGAGGCAGAGATTCCTAAAGATCACTTCGATGGTGAGGAGGTCAGAATCTGCGATGGCCCGGGCAGTGTTCACCACTTTTTGCAACCTTTATCAGTCCTGGCCGTTCGAGTTGTCGAACCAGGCTGTGATGGAACCAGTCAATATGCTCTCCACTGTACACCTGCATAAGAGAGTATTCATTGCATACCAAATCTTCTAAGGAAGTAGAAGCGTTGATGAGCTTACTTTATGATTGCATCAATGTGCTGGGTCCAGGTCAGATCTTCAGAGATGTGCACGCCCGCAAATACCTGACAGATATAACATTTGTGTCCATGTTCGAGTAAATCAGCATCTGCAGTTCCTTCTTACAGAGACAGAATTGCATGTTTTTTAATGCATTATTTCTCAGAGATTTAATTTGACAGTGTAGTCAGGAGTGTAAATTAGTGAGATATTAAGAATCAATCCTGGAGCATTTACTTTAAAAGAGCACAATTCATTGATTACAAATCGAAGGTGCTGCATCGAGACGGGGAAATAATTGGCTGCACAGAGAGCGTTTAGCTGTGTGGCAATATATATAGTACGGATTTTAACCATGAAGACAGGATAAAGCTCAGGTAATATTCTTGCTGAGGAGGCATTATTTAAGGGCAGCACAGTGGCGTAGCGGTAGAGTTGCTGCCTTACATCGCTGGCAGCACGGGAGACCCAGGTTCGATCCCGACTACAGGTGCTGTCTGTACGGAGTTTGTACGTTCTCCATGTGACCTGCTTGGGTTTTCTCCAAGATCTTCGGTTTCCTCCCACACTCCAAAGACATACAGGTATGCAGTTAAATTGGCTTGGTAAATGTAAAAATTGTCCCTAGTGTGTGTAGGATAGTGTTAAGTAGTGCGGAGATCGCTGGTCGGCACGGACTCGGTGGGCTGAAGGGCCTGTTTCCGTGCTGTATCTCTAAATTAAACTACACTAAACTAAAATTAGTTCTTGAACCTCGGACATTGAGGATAGTCCTAACAGAAATACATGATGGGGTAGACAGTCAGAACCTTTTTCCTTAGGGCGATAATATCAAAGACTAGAGGGCACAGCTTACAGACGAGAGGGGCAAAGTTTAAAGGAGTTGTATGGGGCAAGTTTTTCTTTAAACAAAGTTTGGTGGGTGCCTGGAATGCGCTGCCAGGGGTGGTGGTGGAGGCAGATAGGATAGTGGCGTTTAAGAGACTTTTGGATAGGCACATGTATATGCAGGGAATGGAGGGATATGGATCACATGCAGGCAGAGGAGATCAGTTTAACTTGGCATCTTATTCGGCAGGGCCATTGTTGCCAGAAGGGCCTGTTCCAGCGATGTACTGTTCTATGTTCTATGATTGAATGGGTATTGTGACACTCAGGATAATAATTATCAGAGAATAAAGTAAAATGCAGTGCATTAACTGTTGGAAACCCTGCTTATGACAGCTGGGGTTCACTCGGCTTCAGGCTGTTTGGAAATATTTGGCAGCTCTACGGCCAAATAATTGAAACCATTCCCATATAAACAAAGTAAAAGTCAGCCACGTTTTCTTGGAAAGCTGCATGAAAACCCTGTCAAATGGAACACACCCTCAAGGTCAGCCTGAGGGATGGAACTGCAAGTAATAATGTTCGCCCTGGACAGCGTCTCTCCTCTTGAATAAATACTTAACGGAAGTTGCCTGTACAAGAATGCAAGTCTGGTTCGACCGCAAGATATTATACTCCCGTCTGTAACCGTTTACAAGCGGTGCAGCGGATAGAGCTGCTGTCATCGGGTGTTGTCTGTGTGGAGTTTGACGGTTCTCCCTGTGAACTGGTGGACGTCTTCCGGGTGCTCTGACTTCCTCCCGCATCTCGAAGACGTGTGGGTTTGTAGGTTAATTGACCCCCCTGTAAATTGCCCCTATGATGAGAAAGTGGGATGACATAGAACGAGTGTGTACGTGTGATTGATGGTTGGCGTGGACTCGGTGGGCCGAAGGGCCTGATTCTATGCTGTATCTCTAAACTTAATGGATAAAATTAGCTGCTGCAGGGAAATATCACCGCGAACAAGGACACCTCGTCAATTTGGGAGATATATCACCGGTCATTCATTGCTGCTTAGTCCATGTCTTAGAGTTTAGAAAGGTGAGGGGGAAACTCATCAAAACTTACCGAATATTGAAAGGTCTGGATAGAGTGGATGTGGAGAGGATGTTTCCAGTGGGTGGAGAGTCTAGGACCAGAGGGCACAGCCTCAGAATGAAAGGATGTGCCTTTAGAATGGAGATAAGGAAGAATTTCATTAGTCAGAGGTTGGTGAATCTGTGGAATTCATTGCCACAGACGGCTGTGGAGGCCGTCATTGGGTATTTTTAAAGCAGAGATAGACAGGTTTTTGATTAGCAAAGGTGTCAGTTATGAGGAGAAGGCAGAAGAATGGGGTTGAGAGGTAAAGATAGAACAGCCATAATTGAATGGCGTAGTAGACTTGATAGGCCGAAAAGCCTAATTCTGCTCCTATGACATAAGAACTCCGCACTCAATATAGAAGTACCACATATATCTGGCCCACAATGTTGCATGGATGTTGTGGGCCGAAGGGCCTGTCCCTGTGCTGTACTCTACTGTGCACCCTCACATGTAGGACATTAATGAGTTAAAAAGGTGGTCCACCCCACTTCTCAAGGGCATTGGGTACGGGTCATGAATGCTAGTGGTGCCCAAATTCTGTAGGGGAACTTAAGAAAATAAAAAAACTTTGGAATCAAAGGACAAAATGAAATCTGGAGCTATCAATCTGAGTTATGTCACTGGCACTTATGCTTGGCAAATAAAGAAATCCGTAATAATATTCCTTCTCTCCTATCTATCCATCCCCCACCCATTCCCATTTTAGTTTAGAGATACAGCGTGGAAACAAGCTTTACAGCCCACCGGGTCCACGCCAACCATCGATCAAAGGTATTCTAGTTCTACGCTATCCCATCCTACACACGAGGGACAATTTACAGAAACCAATTAACCTATAAACCTGCACGTCTTTGTAGTGCGGGTGGAAACCGGAGCATCCGGAGAAAACCCCTACGGTCACAGGGAGGACATACAAACTCCAGGCAGACACCTGTGTGGGTTTTCTCCAAGTGATCCGGTTTCCCCTCACACTCCAAAGACGCACAGGCTTGTAGGTTAATTGGCGTGGTAAAATTGTAAATTGTCCACACTGTGTAGGATAGTGCTAGTGTACGGAGTGATTGCTAGTCGGTGCAGACTCGGTGGGCCGAAGGGACTGCATCTGCGCTGTATCTCTAAAACCAAACTAAACTTGCTTGTTTAATGGATGCATGGCCTGCCAAGTGCATCCTGCATTTCTTTGTTTTTATTGACTGGCGAACCAAGAGAGACAATGGGATAAGTGCTGTCTCGACTCACTTACACCAGACTAGATTGGCCAAGTATAATTTATTTCCCATTTGGGAATAGTTGGTTATTCTACTTTCAATAAAGACCGAAATCCTATGTTCTTCCCCATCCCCTTCCACTTCTAGCCCATTCCTCTGGCTTCATGTTTCGTGCCTCTTCTGTCCTTATCCCACATTCTTGCCTTCTTCCCCTCTCTGCCCTTTGTCCAACCATCTGCCTCCCTAAACATTGGATCCATCTTTCTTTTGGCCAAATAAAGTCTGAACAATCTGAAGAAATGTCCCGACCCGAAATGCTGCCTATCCTTTTTCTCCACAGATGCTGCTCGAGTTACTCCAGCACCATGAGTCGATCTCTTGCAGGGTTTGTCCTGTTTCAGCTTTACCCCCCCCCCCCCGCTGTAGTCATGATCACATTGAATGGCGGTGCTGGATTGAAGGGCCGAATGGCCTACTCCTGCACCTATTGTCTATCGTCCACATTACAATCAGTCCGAAGAAGGGTCCCGACTCAATACATCACCTATACATGTTCTCGAGAGATGGTGCTTGAATTTGTGTCTATTTTTTGTAAACCAGCATCTGCAGTTCCTTTTGTCTACATCTTCCATCTAATTACTTGCTTCCTCTGCATTGCCTGAACCAGTACGTTGGCACCACCTGGTGATATGTCCAGCCAACTACAATATTATAACCAGTTTGGAAACTGAAGTTTTTCTCAATCGATAACCTCCTTATGTTCTTTCTGAACATCCTTTAGCTTTAACTAACCATATTATGGATCTGTCCTGAAAAGCAATGGTTCAATGGTTCTTTAATGCACAGTGAAATTCTTTTTGCATTGATCACACAAACACGAGTCGTCATATTTTGGTGCTATTTACAAACAGTTCAAAGCTGAATGTACTGGAGCGGCTCCCGATCCAGGTAAACCCCAGGCTGCTGCAGGGCCTCCTCCGTCACCCTCGACCGGCTCGGCCCGCGAACCGACATCCCTCTCCTCGCCCGATCACCTGTCATAGAAACATAGAAACATAGAAACATAGAAAATAGGTGCAGGAGGACGCCATTCGGCCCTTCGAGCCAGCACTGCCATTCATTGTGATCATGGCTGATCGTCCCCTATCAATAATCCGTGCCTGCCTTCTCCCCATATCCCTTGACCACTAGCCCCTAGAGCTCTATCTAACTCTCTCTTAAATCATCCAGTGACTTGGCCTCCACTGCCCTCTGTGGCAGGGAATTCCATAAATTCACAACTCTCTGGGTGAAAACGTTTTTTCTCACCTCAGTCTTAAATGACCTCCCCTTTATTCTAAGACTGTGGCCCCTGGTTCTGGACTCGCCCAACATTGGGAAATGTTTTCCTGCATCTAGCTTGTCCAGTCCTTTTATAATTTTATATGTTTCTATAAGATCCCCCCTCATCCTTCTAAACTCCAGTGAATACAAGCCTAGTCTTTTCAATCTTTCCTCATATGACAGTGCCGCCATCCCAGGGATCAATCTCGTGAACCTACACTGAACTGCCTCAATCACAAGATGTCCTGGGGATCCTGCAGCCATCCTTGAAGGTGTTGGAAGAGTCAATAGCCCGGTCCCTCTACTACCGGCCCACTACTTGCGTCCGTCATCGCCAGCGGCTCCCTCCTCCTCAGCTTGGTCTTCGGGGCCGAGCTCGGCGGCTGCCGAGGTTCCCCTGCAGACCGAGGCTCGCCGGGTCTAACATCACACAGGAAGAGGCTAAAATGTTTGTCAGCAGATCAATTAAAAAGTAACTGAATGTAATTGATAAATGATTGGTAACGTGCTTAATTAGGAACTACACACACCCTTGAAACGATTCGACTGGGTTGAAGAGCAAAATAATGTACAGATGCTCCCCGATTTACGATGCTTCGACTTACGATGGTGCAAACGCTGGGCAACGGCAGCGAGCCGCTGCTCACTTCCGGTCACGTGATCAAATTGTATTAAATGCGTTTTTGACTTACGATATTTTCAATTTACGATGGGTTCATCGGAAGGTAACCCCATCGTAGGCCGAGGAGCAGCTGTAGAAATACCGGTGAAACATTTAGCTAAAACCGCACAATAAAATGTAACATTTTGTACAACTTTAAAATTCACATTCCATAACAAAAATCTGGTCAAAAGGACCACGCCACCATCGTATTTTTTATTTTATTGATGGTACAAGGCTTATGAAAGGAAAAGGGAGGTGGGTATAGGACTTCAATGAAATGCAGCCAAGTTAAGTGAGAATAAGGCATTTGGAATTTAATGATGAAAAATGTGCGGTTATCCATTTTGGTGTACAAGAGGGAACAACAGAGTCATTTTAAATGGTGAGAGATTGGGTAGAGTGAATGTCAAGTCAAGTCAAGAGAGTGTTATTGTCATGTGTCCCAGATGGGACAATGAAATTCTTGCTTGCTGCAGCACAACGGAATATGTAAACATAATACAGAACAGGAGATAAAAGTTCAGTGTGTCCATATACCATAGACCATATATATACACAAAAAATAAACAGATAAAGTGCAATAGGCTGTTATTGTTCAGAGTTTGTTTGATGGCGTGTTTAATAGCCTGATGGCTGTGGGGTAGTAGCTGTTCCTGAACCTGGATGTTGCAGATTTCAAGCTCCTGTACCTTCTTCCCGATGGCAATGGAGAGATGAGTGTGTGGCCTGGATGGTGTGGGTCTTTGATGATGCTGGCAGCCTTTTTGTGGTAGTGACTGCGAAAGATCCCATCGAAGGTGGGGAGGTCAGAGCCGATGATGGACTGGGCAGTGGTCACAACTTTCTGCGTTCTTTTCCGCTCCTGGACGTTCAAGTTACCGAACCAAGCCACGATCCAACCAGTCAGTATGCTCTCTACTGTGCACCTGTAGAAGTTCGAGAGAATCCTCCTTGACATACCGACTCTCCGTAATCTTCTCAGGAAGTAGAGTCACTGATGTGCCTTCTTTATTATTGCATCAGTGTGCTGGGACCAGGAAAGATCTTTGGAAATATGGACGCCCAGACATTTGAAGTTCTTGACCCTTTCCACCATCGTCTCGTTGATATAAACGGGATTGTGGGTCCCTATCCTACCTCTTCCAAAGTCCACAATCAGTTCCTTGGTTTTGCTGGTGTTGAGAGCCAGGTTGTTGTACTGGCACCATTTGGTCAATCAGTTAATGTGCAAAGAACCTTGAGCATCCTAGAGATGCTGTAAGCTAACATGCAAATATATCAGGCAATAAACAGGGCCACTGCAATGTCAACTTTAACACCAGAGGATTTGATCACAGGAGTATAAGAGCAGCACTGTAGCGCAGCTGTAGAGTTGCTGCCTTACAGCGCCAGAGACCCGGGTTCGACCCTGTCTAAGGATGCCGGGTCAGGCCGCATCTCTGGAGGAAAAGGACGGGTGACGGTTAAAGTCGGGACCCTGCTTCAGATTCTTCTTCAGGACTCCCATCCTTTACCTCGAGAGATACTGCCTGACCCGTTGAGTTAAAGCAGCACTTTGTCTATCTTCAATATGTACACCAGTATCTTTAGTTGCTTTCTATACAATTCTTCCTGCAGGTTCTCATGTAAAAGGTTCCTGGTTAGCTCAGGATGTCGGTGAGAAGTGGGAGGTCAGGACTGGAGCCTGGCATCGGACCTGCCGCATCCACACCGTTGAGGCAAACCGTGCGATTTTCCAGCCCATTGTCCTTGTCTGAAGAGGGGTCTCGACCCATTCTATTCCTTCTCTCCAGAGATGCTGTCTGTCCCACTGAGTTATTCCAGCTTTTTGTGCCTTTGCTTTCAGTTTTATCTTCTGCTGCCTTCCTGTTCAGAACTTCTTTGTACTTTGTTAATGTTTGGCACCATCTGGTGGTCTTTAAATGTCAGCACATAACTACAAGTTTGTTGTTCGAATTCAGTGGGGCAAAATATCCACATAATTTTCCGATCTGCATGTCATGAGAATGATTTCCACCTGTATTGCAGTTTTCTCCTGTTAAGGTCACATACTGATCCCAGGTTATCTCAATGGTTCAATTCAATGGTACTTTATTGTCAAGTGTAGAAACAAAGAACTGCAGATGCTGGTTTGTACCAAAGATAGACACAAAGTGCTGGAGTAACTCAACGGGTCAGGCAGCATCTCTGGAACCTAGGTACAGCAAAATTCCTTTATTTTGCATTCAGTTCAGTAAAACAATCTTGCATACATAGGTACAATCATACTTAGGTACAAGCATGTAAGAATAGTGGATTACACTGAGACAGCACACAAGAGTCGCCACGTTTCCGGTGCCAATTTGTGTGATTCAAGTCCAACATGATGAACAATATAGCGTAAACTTTGCCATAAAGGCCCGTTGTCCTGGCAACAGTTAACAGAGTTTTCCCCGATAACTAGAGTCCTCCAATCCAGGCAACATGCTGGTGAATCTCCTCTGCACTCTCTCCTGCCCAGTCTTTTCGCCCTTACCAGCAGGAAGGTGACCAGAACTGCGCATAATACTCTGGGTGTGGCCTAACAAATGTTCGTAAAAGATAGGCAGAAAGTGCCGGTGTAGCCCAATGGGTCAGACGGCATCTCTGGAGAAAAAGGATGGGTGGCGTTTCGGGTCTGGACCCGGATTTAACTTTCTTTGCCAACCTTTTTTATAAAGTTGCAATGTTAAGTCCCAACTCTGATATGCTGTGCACAAAATAGGGCCTCTGATGAACTGAAGCTCACACCAACCATCAAGAGGAGTGAAGAAGGCAAGATAATCCCACCAAACCCTTGATTCTGTCAACTCACCTACATACTAGCAGCTGCTAGAGGGGCTGCGTTACAGTGCCAGAGACCCGGGTTCGATCATGATCCCCCACGCCGTCTGTGTGGAGTCCACATGCTCTCTCCGTGACTGTGTGGGTTTCCTCTGGGTGTTCCAGCTTCCTTGTGCGTAAGGCAGTTGTTCATAGACTGATGTACAAGGACCCTCAGATCCCGTTGTACTTCCCCTTTTCTCGACTTGACGCCATTTAGATAGTAATCTGCCTTCCTGTTTTTGCTACCAAAGTGGATAACCTCACATTTATCCGCATTAAACTTCATCTGCCATGCATCTGCCCACTCCCGCAACCTGGCCAAGTCACCCGGCATTCTCATAGCATCCTCCTCACAGTTCACGCTGCCACCCAGCTTTGTGTCATCTGCAAATTTGCTAATGTTACTTTGAATCCCTTCATCCAAATCATTGATGTATATTGCGGTCCCAGCACCGAGCCTTGCGGTACCCCACTAGTCACTGCCTGTCATTCTGAAAGGGACCCATTAATCCCTACTCTTTGTTTCCTGTCTGCCAACCACTTCTCTATCCATGTCAGCACTCTACCCGCAATACCATGTGCCTTAATTTTGCCCACTAATCCCTTATCAAATGCTTTCTGAAAGTCCAGGTACACTACATCCACTGGCTCTCCCTTGTCCATTTTCCTAGTTACATCTTGAAAAAATTCCAAAAGATTAGTCAAGCACTAGAGAAAGTGGAGGTAGTAGAGAAATGGAGGACATTTAAAGGTGAACATTTCAAGCATGATTTCCTCTTCGGAAATCCATGCGGACTTGGACCGATCCTGTTACTGCTATCCAAATGTTCGGCTATCTCATCTTTTATAATTTACTCCAGCATCGTCCCCACCACCGATGTCAGGCTAACTGGTCTATAATTCCCTGTTTTCTCTCTCCCGCCTTTCTTAAAAAGTGGGATAACATTAGCTACCCTCCAATCCACAGGAACTGATCCTGAGTCTATAGAACATTGGAAAATTATCACCAATGCATCCACGATTTCTAGAGCCACTTCCTTAAGTACCCTGGGATGCAGACCATCAGGCCCTGGGGATTTATCAGCCTTCAGTCACATCAGTCTATCCAACGCCATTTCCTGCCTAATGTGGATTTCCTTCAGTTCCTCCGTCACCTCAGATCCTCTGGCCACTACTATATCAGGAAGATTGTTTCTGTCCTCCTTAGTGAAGACAGATCTGAAGTACCTGTTCAACCCATCTGCCATTTCCTTGTTTCTCATAATAAGTTCACCTTTTTCGGTCTTCAAGGGTCCAACTTTGGTCTTAACTAATTTTTTCCTCTTCACATACCTAAAGAAGCTTTTACTATCCTGCTTTATATTCTTGGCTAGCTTACCTTCGTACCTCATCTTTTCTCCCCGTATTGTCTTTTTGGTTATCTTTTGTTGTTCTTTAAACATTATGCAATCCTCTTGCTTCCCACTCATCTTTGCTACGTTGTACTTCTTCGCTTTAATTTTTATACTGTCTCTGACGTCCCTTGTCAGCCATGGTTGGCCCTTTCTCCCATTGGAATCTTTCTTCCTCCTAGGAATGAACTGATCCTGAACCTTCTGTATTATTCCTAGAAACACCTGCCATTTTTGTTCCACTGTCATCCCTGCTAGTGTATCTTTCCAGTCAACTTTGGCCAGCTCCTCCCTCATGGCCCCATAGTTCCCTTTATTCAACTGCAAGACTGACACCTCCGATCTACCCTTCTCCCTCTCCAATTGTAGATTAAACCTGACCATGTTATGGTCACTGCCTCCTAATGGCTCATTAACCTCGAGGTCCTTTATCAAATCCGGTTCATTACATAACACCTGAATTGCCTTCTCCCTGGTAGGCTCCAATACAAGCTGTTCTAAGAATCCATCACAAAGGCACTGTACCACCCCGACCAAACAGGTTTTATTCCAAAACGTTACTCATTTTATAATTTGAGAAGACTATTCAATATTATATATACAAATAGAATTCCTAATGCAGATCTAGCAATTATTTTGTTAGATGCTGAAAAAGCATTTGTAATAATATTTTTTATTGGAGGTAAATACATATCATATTAAAATCGTTACCAGTCTTTCATTTCTAAATTAATAATATTGTCAAACATTATTCGCATTGTCTCCAATGATTTTTTCTTTTCTTTTTTTTAAGTAAGTAGAAATAAAAAGATAGATGAAAGAAAGAGAGAAAAGAAAGAAAAGAAAAGAAAAAAAAAGTTTAAAAAAAAGAAAGAGATAATAAAGAAGAATGGAATAACTTACTAAAAAAACTTCATTCGAGATATATTCGTACATTTCAGAGTATAACATTTCATCTATTCCTTGGCTCGAGTGCTAGTCAGGTTCCCGTGCTGAACCATTCTGACCCTTTAGATAATCAATAAATGGAGACAATGTTCCAACAAATAATTCTTGTTTGTCCAAGAGGACAAGTCTAATTCTTTCCAAGTGTAAGGTCTCCGTCATTTCTATAATCCACATTTTGATTGTGGGGGTTATAGGACCTTTCCAAAATTTTAGAATTAATTTTTTCCCAGTTATTATACTATAATCAATAAAGTTTCTTTGAGTTGTTGTAAATGTTTGATTTGGTTCTAATATTCCTGGTATTATTAATTTTGGATCCGGGTCCAATTGAGTGCTGGTAACTATAGATATTATTCTAAAAATATTTGCCCAGAATTTTTTAATTTTTATACAATTCGCAAACGTATGAGTTAAGTTAGCGTCTAAATGTTGACATTTATCACATAGGGGAAATATGTGGGAAGATTTTATTTAATTTTGTTTTAGAATAATGTAACCTATGTAGTACTTTGAATTGTATTAGAGAGTGTCTGGCATTTAATGAACATTGATGTATAATAATAATAATAATGGATTTTATTTACGGGCGCCTTATACCGAGGTCTCAAGGACACCATACAGAGATTTATAGAAAACATATAATCAGAATTTAAAAAAAATAGGTTATAAAGACCAATACATAAATCAGGGACAGAATTCCTTCCAAAAACACAAAAAAAAGAAAATCAGAAGCACAATTTGAGGAGAGAGCAGCGGCAATTTAACGCCAGCGTCCACTCTCCCCTCCGACCGCCATCTTGAACACAGACTAACAAATACAATTACAAACAATTACATACAAAAATCATCCCCCCACAATGATTTCCATTGTGGGGGAAGGCACAATGTCCAGTCCAATGTCCAGTAAACTTTCTTCCCAAGTATCTTTCGTTATTATTTGATTTAGTTCTTTTTCCCATGTTTGTCTGTGTAAATCTGTCGATGGAATCTCGCTATCTAATAAAATATTATATATGTAAGATATTAATTTTTCTGTATTAGGGTATTTATTCCAACAGTCATCAAGAATTTCTGAATTTCTAATTCTAGTTTTGAGTACTTGCTTTTACATAATCTCTAAGTTGAAGATATCTGAAAAAATCATTTACTTGAAGTCCATAAGTCTGTTGCAGCTCCTGAAATGAAAGAAAAGTGCCTTCTTTGTAAAGTTGTCCCATCATTTTAATTCCATAATTTTTCCATTGTGTGAAACCTTTATCCAACCATGAGGGTTTAAATAAAGGGTTATTCACAATTGGAAGAAAAAGTGATAAACTATCTAATTTTAATGTCTTTTTTAATTGTTTCCAAATTCGCTATATATTATAGGATTTTCCCTATAAATTTTTTTGTTTAATTTAGAAGTAGCAAATAGCATCGAGACGATTTCAAAAGGTAAACAATCTTCCTTTTCCATTTTTAACCAATATGGTTGTTGATCTATTTCTTCCAACCAAAAATTCATATTTTTAATGTTAACTGCCCAAAAATAAAACAAAAAGTTTGGTAGAACTAAACCTCCATTTATTTTTGATTTGCACAGATGTTTTTTGCTTATTCTATGATTCTTATAATCCCAGATAAAGTCACTGATAATGGAATCCAACTTTTTGAAAAAGCTTTTTGACAAGTATATCGGAATTGTTTGAAAAAGGTATAATATTTGCGGTAAGAAAATCATTTTTATGGAATTAATTTTACCAACCATTGAGATAGGAAGTGTTTTCCAGAACTGAATATTCTTATGTAGTTTATTCAGTAATGGGGGAAAATTTGATTTAAATAATGATGTGTATGTCTTAGTGACATAAATTCCATGGTATTTGAATTTTTCATTTACTATTTTAAACGGGAATTGTTGTAGTATATGTTTATTATGTTCCCTTATTGGCATAATTTCACTTTTATTCCAATTTATTCTGTATCCAGAGAGTGAACCAAATTGGGTTATTAGCTTTAATAAATTTGGAATACTAATTTCTGGTTTTGTAATGTAAATTAATACATCATCTGCGTATAGAGAAATTTTATTCACTGTGTCCTTTGTATTATACCCATATATTTCCGGGTGGGTCCTAACTCTTTCTGCGAGTGGCTCAATAGCAAGCCATGATCGTATTGAATGGCGGTGCAGGCTCGAAGGGCCGAATGGCCTACTCCTGCACCTAATTTCTATGTATCTATGTATCTAAGCGCAAATAATAGTGGAGACAACGGGCATCCTTGTCTGCAACCTCTAGATAGGTTAAATTTAGATGATAACCTTTGGTTTGTTAATATTCTAGCCGTTGGGTTAGTATATAACAGTTTTTTCCATGCGCAGAATTTCTCGCCCAGTTGCAATTTTTCCATCACCGGAAATAAATAGGGCCATTCAACCTGATCAAAAGTTTTTTCGGCATCAAGTGAGATTATTGCTAGATCTTCATTAGTAATTCTCTTTGAGTATATTATATTAAATAATCTTCTCAAATTAAAATATGAATACCGTTTCTGAATAAAGCCTGTTTGGTCAGGGTGTATTAATTTATTCATCACTGTACTTAATCTGTGCGCTAGAATTTTAGTTAGTATTTTCTGATCTGTATTTAAAAGTGCAATTGCTCTATATGATCCTGGATCTTCAGGATCCTTATCAGCCTTTGGTATGAGTGTTATTATAGATTCGTTTAAGGTATCTGGGAGTTTCTGTTGAGTATAAATATACTCATACAGTATTTGTAAACGTGGAGAGAGCAAATCGAAATTTTTAAAATAAAATTCAGAGCCTAAACCATCTGGACCTACTGATTTACCATTTTTTAAAGATCTAATAGACTCTTCAATATCTTTTATCGTAATTTCAGCTTCTAATAATTCTCTATCTTTTGAGTCAAAACCTTTTAAATTACATTTTTGTAAAAGTTCTGCTATTCCTTCCGGTTGTTCTACAGTTTTAGTTGAATAAAGATTATGATAGTATTGGAGAAATCTCTCGTTTATATCCTTGGGCAGTTTTAATAATTCTCCCATATCTGATCTAATTTTATGAATTATTTTTTCTCCCTCCAATTTTCGGAGCTGACGTGCTAATAGTTTTTGTGGTTTGTCTCCAAATTCGAAATGTAATTGTTTAGTGTGTTGATAAAGTTTTATTACTTGTTCTGAATACATTTTGTTTAATTTATATTTCAATACAGCAATTTTATTATGTTTTAACATAGATGGCATTGTCGCATTTTCTATATCTAGTTGCTTTATTTCCCTTTCCAATGTCTGTTGTTTAATCCGGTTCTCTTTGTTATAAAATACTTGGGAGGAAATTAATGCACCTCGTACAAACGCTTTAAATGTTTCCCAAATAAGAGAAACAGATGTGCCTGGGGTGTCATTAGTCTCGAAAAATGTTTGAATCTGTTTAATAAGATATTCCTGACATGATCTTTCATTCAAGATTTGACCAGGTAGAATGGTCATTCTACCTGGTCAAGCATTTGACCAGGTAGAATGGTCATATTTATTTTCGGTAATGGAAAAATTTCAACTGGGAGAGAAGTACTGTACATGGGTTAAATTGTTATACTCTAATCCACCAGCTAGAATATTACCAAACCAAATGTTATCAGCTAAATTTAATCTTTCTAGCGGTTGTAGACAAGGATGCTCACTATCCCCACTATTATTTGCTCTTGCAATTGAACCATTAGCAGAAAGCGTTAGAACCCATCCAGGAATACATGGGTACAACACTAGAGATACAAGGAATAAAATCTCCTTATATGCAGATGATGTACTAATATGTATTACAAAGTTAGAAACTAGTATTCCAAATCTATTAAATCTAATAACTCAATTTGGTCAGTTCTCAGGATATAGAATTAACTGGAATAAAAGTGAAATCATGCCAATAACAAAATTCAATTTAAATACATTACAACAATCCCCTTTTAAAATAGTTAAAGATAAACTTAAATATTTAGGAATCTACGTAACTAAGACATATACCTCTTTATTTAAACTACATTTTCCATCCTTACTTAATAAATTACACAAGAATATTCAGTACTGGAAAACACTTCCCATTTCAATGCTTGGTAGAATTAATGCTATAAAAATGATCTTCTTACCGCAACTACTGTACCTATTTCAATTAATTCCGATATATATCCCAAAAAACTTTTTCAAAAAAGTCAATTCCATTGTTACAAGCTTTATTTGGGATTATAAGAATCATAGAATAAGTAAAAAACATTTATGTAAGTCAAAGAGCAACGGAGGTTTGGCCTTGCCAAATTTCTTATTTTATTTTTGGGCAGTCCATATTAAAAACATGAATTTCTGGCTGGAACAAATGGATCAACAACCAGATTGGTTAAGGATGGAAAAGGAAGACTGTTTACCTTTTGATATTGGTTCGATTATATTTGCTCCCACAAAACTGCATAAAAAAACCTATAAGGAAAACCCTATAATACATAGTGGAATACGAATTTGGAAACAATTAAAAAAAGCTTTAAAACGGAATAATATACCACTATGTCTTCCCATTGTAAATAATCCTTTATTCAAGCCATCCATACTGGATAAAGGTTTCATACAATGGAAAAATTATGGAATTAAAAAGATTGGACATCTTTATAGGAAATGCATCTTTCTGTCATTTCAAGAGTTACAACAGAATCATGGACTACACTCAAATACTTTTTTCAGATATCTACAAATTAGAGATTATGTTAAATCTAATACACAAGTTTATAGGACTAGGGAACCAGAAATTCTTGATGAATGTTTGAATAAGCATCCTATGAAAAATTAATAGCTTATATTTATAACACCCTCTTAAACAACGAGGTACCACCGATGGAACTATATAGACACACATGGGAAAATGAGTTAGGTCATCCTATAACGAAAGACATTTGGGTCGAAAGTTTACATATACATCAATGCTCGTTAAATGCCAGACATGCTTTAATACAATTTAAAGTCTTACACAGATTACATTACTCCAAAATAAAACGAAATAGAATCTTCCCACATATTTCTCCTATCTGTGATAAATGCCTGCATCTAGAGGCCAATTTAACACATACTTTTACAAATTGTATAAAAATTAAAAATTTCTGGACAGATATTTTTGAAATAATTTCTGAAGTTGTTAATACTAAATTGGATCCAGACTCAAAATTAATAATACTTGGATATCAGAACAAAGTTTAACACTCACAACAAGCCAAAGAAACTTCCTCGACTACAGTATAATAACTGGGAAAAAATTAATATTAAAATTTTGGAAAGGCCCTATAACCCCCACAATTAAAATGTGGATTGTGGAAATGTCAGAGACCCTACATCTAGAAAGAATTAGACTTGTCTTAATGGACAAACAAGAACGTTTTGTTAAAATATGGGCTCCATTCATTAACTATTTGAAGGGATAGATTGGCCCAGCACGAAAACCCAACTGAAGCTAGAACTCAGGATTAGATGTAAAATTATATTTCATAACCTACGAACATAATGACGTATTATAAGTAATTCATTCCACCTCTTTTTTTTTTATATTTGTAATTCTTTTTTCTTTCTATCTCTCTTTTTCTATCTATATATAAAAAAACACTAGAAGCAGAATTAATCGACAATTGACAATTTTAATAATGTATGATTGATGTATATGACAAGTTTTTTTTCTATTATAATATGTTACTATACTTTATAATATGTTTGCTTCTAATAAAAATATTGTATTAAAAAAAACAAAGGCACTCTACAAAGTCCTTTTCTTGGGGTCCAGTACCAACCTGATTTTCCCAGTCTACCTGCATGTTGAAATCTCCCATAACAACCACAGCATTACTTTTGCTACGTGCCAATTTTAACTCCTGATTCAACGCGCCCTATGTCCAGGCTACTGTTTGGGGGGGCTGTAGATTAGTCCCATTAGGGCCTTTTTACCCTTACAATTCCTTAGTTCTATCCATACTGACTCCATATCTCGTGTTTCAATGTCACCCCTTGCAAGGGACTGAATTTCATTCCTCACCAACAGGGCAACCCCACTCCCTCTGCCTACCTGACTGTCTTTTCGATAGGAGGTATATCCTTGAATATTCAGTTCCCAGCCCTGGCCCTCTTGCAGCCATGTCTCAGTAATTCCAACAACATCATACTTGCCAGTTTCTAACTGAGCCTCAAACTCGTCCACTTTATTCCTTATACTTCGCGCATTCATATACAGCACTTTGACTTCCGTATTCACTTCCCCCCTCGCACCTGGCCCTGACCTTACTCTGTTGTCCCTTCTCCAGCTTTCCTTCCCATTAATTTGAGAATCTTTTGTAATTATTCCTGTAGTCACTTCCCCTTCAACTTTATACTCCCAATTTGTCAATTCCTTCCCCCCTACTTAGTTTATACCCACACGTGAAGCCCTAGCAAACCTGCCTGCCAGAATGTCGGTCCCCCTCCAGTTAAGGTGTAACCCGTCCCTTTTGTACAGGTCACCCCTACCCCAGAAGAGATCCCAGTGGTCTATAAATCTAAATCCTTGCTCGCTGCTCCAGCCCCTCAGCCACACATTCAGATCCCCTATCTCCCTGTCCCTGTCCTCAGTAGCAATCCAGAGATAACCACCCTAGAAGTCTGGCATTTCAGTCTTCTTCCCAACTCTCTGAACTCATGTTGGAGAACCTCCTTCCTCTTCTTCCCGATGTCGTTTGTGCCTTGTCTTATTTTCATTTCAGATTCTAATATTCACAGTGTCTTGCTTTAGAGTTATAGTCATACAGCATAGAAACAGGCCCTTCAGTCCAACTTGTCCGTGCCGACCAATATACACCATTTATGCAAGTCCCATTTGCCCGCGTTCAGCCCCATATCCTTCATAACCTTTCCTATCCATGTACCTCACCAAATGTATTTTAAATGTTGCTATTGTCCCTTCCTCAATCACTTTCTCTCGTAGCTCATTCCATATTTGTTGCCTCTCAGGTTCCTATTAAATCTGCCCCCTCTCTTTTTAAATCTATGTCCTCTAGTTCTTGAATCCCTAAACCTGGGAAAAAGATTGTGTGCGTTCACCGTACCTATGTTCCTCATGATATTATACACCTCTGTAAGGTCTCCCCCCAGTCTCTTCCCCACCACAGATTAAAGTCCCAGCCTGCCCAACCTCTGAGTGAAGTGGAGCCTTTTGTACAATATAAGACCCAGAAGCAGCATGTTAATATAGAACATAGAACAGTACAGCACAGGAACAGGCCCTTCAGCCCACAATGTCTGTGCAGGGACATGATGCCAAGGCAAACCCTTTATCTGCCTTCAAATGATCTATATTCCTCCACTCCTAGCCAAATTATGTGCCTGTCCAAAAATCTCTTAACTGCCATTATCGTATCTGCCTCCACCACCCCCAGCAGCATGTTCCAGGCACTCATGGGATAAGGGGAACTAATAAACTACATCAACTGCACACTTCTGACTTTTTGGATATTAGTACAATTTTATAGATTTTCGCTGTGAGTCAATTATTTGAACTTCCTTGTTAATGTAATTTATATTTTAAACTTTCCAGGCAAATAATGATTGACTATTTATGCTTTAGCTTTCCCACTAAGAACATAAGAGAACAATGATTCTATCCTCAAAAGCCACAAGGGTGGTTCACATCTGCATTCCTAATGGATGTTATACTGTGCAGAAAGTGTAGCAATGATCACTTTTCATTCCAGATGCAGACCCAAGGTTCCAGTTATGTGGCAGCTGCAGAAAAAGTACCACTTCCCTACAAAGTTCAGCTCCTCTGCTGCTATATTTCAAACACTTACAACTCTGGTGGTCTTGGAAGTTTAGTTTTAGTTTAGAGATACAGCTTGGAAACAGGCCCTTCGGCCCGCCAAGTCTGTGGCGACCAATGATCACCCACTCACTACTTCTACCCTACACTACACACTAGGGACATTTTACAGAAACCAATTTACCTACAAACCTGCGCGTCTTTGGAGTGTGGGAGGAAACCGGAGCACCCGGAGAAAACCCACACGGTCACAGGAAGAACGTACAAACTCTTTACAGACAGCACCCGTAGTCAGGATCGAACCCAGGTCTCTGGCGCTGTGAGACAGCAACTCAGCAACTCTACCACTGTGCCACTGTGCTGCTACTGCCACAGAGAGGATTACACCAGATATGAGGTTAAACAACACGTTGAGCATAGAACATCCATAGGATTATTTTATCTAAAAATATTTCAACAAGAATAAATACTTCCTGAACAAACACTATCTGCCGTAGGAAACCCTTACTGTATGTTTTGTCTATTACATCAATTATTGTTTGCTTATATTAACTAAAAGTGAAACAAGGAATTTTAGGTTTGAATCACTTTATATCACATGTGCTAAATTGCTGTTATTTACCTGTAGATCAAGTTTTGCTATAGGAAGGATGTTGTATTTACGAGGATGTTGCCAGGACTTGAGGGCCTGAGCTATTGGGAGATGGTCGATAGGCTTGGACATTATTTCTTGGAGTTCAGGAGGATGAAGAGTGATCTTACAGAGGGGTATAAGATCATGAGAGGAATAGATAGGGTGAACGCACAAGATACTTTTATCCAGAGTAGGGGAATCAAGAACCAGAGGACATAAGTTTAAGGGAAGAGGGGAAAGATTTAATAGGAATTGGTCCCATCGGTCTGCATTTGGCCCATATCCCTAGAATCTTTTCCTATCCATGTATCCATGGACAGACAGTTCCTGCCTTACAGCACCAATAGAGTCGCTACCTTACAGCACAGGAGACCCGGGTTTAATCCTGACTACGAGTGCTGTCTGCACGGAGTTTATACATTCTCCCTGTGACCACGTGGGTTTTCTCTGGGTGCTCCGGTTTCCTCCCACACTACAAAGACGTACAGGTTTGTAGGATAATTGGCATTGATAACATTGTAAATTGTCCCTAGTATGTAGGATAGTGCTAGTGTACGGGGATCGCTGGTTGGTGGAAACTTGGTGCCGAAGAGCCTGTTTCTACGCTATATCTCTAAAGTCTAAAGTCTAAAGCATCCTCCTCAAGACCTATATGCACACCGCTGAGGTTGCTGTACCATGTATTTGGGCAGGTCATATCATTTGCTTGCCCGGTATCTGACTCCTGAGAAGCTCCACATCCTTCACTAGAGCCCAAAGTTGGGGTTACAGAAATAGGGGTTCCTGAGAAAAATCTGCAAAGTTAGCAGTAACACCACTTAGACTGTGCATTAAAATCAGGGGACTATAACCCTTTAATCACACTACCTTCAATGAGCTATTTGTCCACACTAGGCAACATTTGGAAGATTGTTATGGGTTTGGACACGCCAGAGGCAGGAAACATGTTCCCGATGTTGGGGGAGTCCAGAACCAGGGGCCACAGTTTAAGAATAAGGAGTAAGCCATTTAGAACGGAGACGAGGAAACACTTTTTCTCACAGAGAGTGGTGAGTCTGTGGAATTCTCTGCCTCAGAGGGCGGTGGAGGCAGGTTCTCTGGATGCTTTGAAGAGAGAGCTAGATAGGGCTTAAAAATAGCGGAGTCAGGGGATATGGGGAGAAGGGAGGAACGGGGAACTGATTGGGGATGAACAGCCATGATCACATTGAATGGCGGTGCTGGCTCGAAGGGCGAAATGGCCTACTCCTGCACCTATTGTCTATTGTCTATTTGCACATTCATGCTGCATTCCCTTGTCTGTTGCGCCTCGTGGGCGGCACGGTAGCGTAGCGGTAGAGTTGCTGCCTTACAGTGCTTGCAGCGCCAAAGACCCTGGTTCGATCCCGACTACGGGTGCTGTCTGCACGGAGTTTGTACGTTCTCACCATGACCACGTGGGTTTCCTCCGAGATCTTCGTTTCCTCCCATACTCCAGACATGCAGGTTTGTAGATTAATTGGCTTGGTATTAGTGTAAATTGTCCCTAGTGTGTGTAGGATAGTGTTAATGTGCGGGGATCGCTGGTTGGGCGCGGACGCGGTGGGTCGAAGGGCCTGTTTCCACGCTGTATCTCTAAACTAAACTAAACAACAAATATATTGCCCCACACTCTTCTGGATTAAATTGCATTTGCAACTTGTCTGCCCAGCCAACTGGTCAACTGAAGCCAAAAGTGTCCATTTTCCCGGTCAACTTTAAATTCATAACAATGACCTATGTTGTAGGACTGGTTATGCTGGAAAAGGTGCAGAAAAGATTTACAAGGAAGTTGCCAGGTCGCGAGGGCCTGAGCTATCGGGAGAGTTTGTGCAGGATATGACTCTATTCCATGGAGCGCAGGAGGATGAGGGGAGATCTTATAGAGGTGTACAAATTCATAAGAGGAATAGATTGGGTATATGCACAGTCTTTTGCCAAGAGTAAGGGAAATCAAGAACCAGAGGGCATAGGTTGAAGGTGAGAAGGGAAAGATTTAACATGAACCTGAGGTGCAGCTTTTCACACAAAGCATGGTGGGTGTATGGAACGAGCTGCTAGAGGAGGTAGTTTAGGCAGGTACTATCACAACATTAAAAATAAACATTTAGACAGGTACATGGATAGGACGGATTTGGAGGGATATGGGCCAAACAGGCAGGTGGAACTGGTGTAGATGGGACCTGTTAGTCGATGTGGGCAAATTGGGCCAAGGGGCTGTTTTCACGGTGTATGACTCTATGACACTCTATGCATTTTCCCTTCATTCTTCCAATTTTTAGTATGCGTTGACATGATCAACAACATTATACATACTTAGAATGGAACAAAAGAGAAGCTCGTGGTGGTGGCGGCATATATACAAACTTTCCAGTTTGCTCTATGTCCTGCTTTGCTTTAAAACACATTTCAGATCTACAGTATGAGACGATTCTCCTCCTCCCATGCTGACGCGTAGCTGTTTGTCTTTGTATCAGTTGTGTGTTATTTGCACTGACACAGGAAGCACATGCATCTGAGGCAGCTGTCACAGATCGAGATGTGTGGCAGCGAAATATCAGCTTTAGACTAGACTTTAGAGATACAGCACATAAACAGGCCCTCTGGCCCACGGAGTCCGCGCCGACCAGCGATCACTTTTACACTAGCACTATCCTACACACTAAGGACAATTTTACCAAACCCAATTAACCTACAAACCTGGATATTTTTGGAATGTGGGAGGGAACTGGAGTATGCGATCGTAGGGAGAACGTACAAACTCCGCATGGACAGCTCCCATAGTCTGGATCGAACCCGAGTCTGTGGCGCTGTAAGGCAGCTACTCTATTGCTGCACCACTGTTGCGTCCCTTGTGCCACTGAAGGTGTATAACCCAGGTTATCTTTTAATATCACGCAATGGACTCTATTCAATGTTCAATGCATGTTTAGTTTAGTTTAGTTTAGTTTATTGTCAGATACCGAGGTACAGTGAAAAGCTTTTTTGTTGCATGCTATCTAGTCAGTGGAAATACTATCCATGATTACAATCAAGCCGTCCACAGTGCACAGATACAAGATAAAGGAAATAACGTTTAGTGCAAGATAAAGTTCTGTAAAGTCCGATTAAAGATAGCCCGAGGGTCTCCAATGAGGAAGATGGGAGGTCAGGACTGCTCTATAGTTGGTGATAGGATGGTTCAGTTGTTTGATTTGTACCAAGTCAAATTTCTTGTCGTATGCACCATTACGGAAAAGGGAGGTGCTAACACTTCTGTGTATAACATGATCTACTGGCATCTACAGACCTAGTTTTTGTTGTTCCAAACTGTGTAAAAGCATCTTAGTTTCTCACATGGCATTGGGATTAGGTTTCTTGGTTAAATATTTAGCTTGTGTGTTTGTTAAGATGTAGACAGTTTATTACTGATAATGGAGTTAGTTATTGTCCTATAGCATAAGTGTGCATAAGCAGTTTTTGATAAGACTTTGGCATTGGTCTTGGTTTTCTTGGTTGAGTGCTTATCCTGGTGTTATAGCACATACTTTGTGTTTTAACAGTAATTCTAGAAACAAAGCAGTAGCAACACTGCACAGGCTGGTTTACAACAAAGAAACACAAAGTGCCAGAGTAACTCAGCGGGCCATACAGCATCTCTGCAGAACATGGATAGGTGATGTTTGGGGTCAGACTGAAGAAAGGTCCTGACCCAAAACATCACCTATTCCTGTTCTCCAAAATGAGTAAATTTTAAATTATTTTCATCAAATAAATATATACAAACAGGCAATGAAGCAAGCATTATACTGTTACTTCCATAAACCTCCATAAATGAATCATATTCCATATTCAGCTTCTGTGTCATAAGAATATACAATGGACTTTAAGTTGCAATGGACATGAAGTTGTAAAATGGTTCCCAGAATCTGGTGGATAGTAAATGCGTTCCTATTAAGTAAGAAAGCAGCAACTATAGACCAGTTAGTCTAACATCCATGGCAGGGAAAATAGTAACAGGGCACTTGGAAAATAGTGACAGGACTGTGTAGAATTAACATGGATTTATGAAAAGGAAATCATGTTTGACAAATCATATAGCTTGCAGACAAGGTAAAGATGAATCTAGTTGACACAGTAAATGTTGTCTTTTGGAAGGCTCCTGTTGAGTTTAGTTTAGTTGAGTTTAGTTTTTTGTTTAGAGATACAACATTTTTCACAAACCCTTCGGCCCACCGAGTCCATGCTGACTATCGATCACCTATTCACACTAGTTTAATTTTATTCCCCTTTCTTGTCCACTGCTTACACACTAGGGACCAATTAACCTACAAAGCCACATGACTTTGGGATGTGGGAGGAAACCCAAGCGGTCACAGGGAGAATGTGAAAACTCCACACAGGCAGCATCCGAGGTTAGGGTGGAATCGGGGTCTCTGGTGCTGTGAGGCAGCAACTCTACCAGCTGTGCACTGTGCCACCCTACACAATGTTGCCATATTAGAGGTTATTAAATGGCAGTAGTATGATGGCATGGATTGAAGATTAGTTTAACAGACATTAATGAAATAGCAGGAATAAATGGGTTGTCTCCCAAGGTTGGGAGACAGTAACTTGCGGAATGTATCCAGTATTGGCATTTGGACCGAGATTGTATAGCAGTAAGTTTAGGTTTATTATTTACATATGTACTGAGGTACAGTAAAAAGATTTGTTTAGCATGCTATCCAATTAGCTCAGGTAATACTATACATAAATACAATCAAGTCAAACTCAAGTACAATAGGTAGAGAAAAAGGGGAGATACAGAGTGCAGAATATTCCTATCAACAGTTTGGATTAGTAAACCTAATGAAATACAGTATACCTTCGATGTTGCAGACATCTTTATAACGGATTTCGGTGATTACGGACAGACAAACCTCCACCGGCGACCCTCACCTGCACTCCAGCCACCCGCGGGCCGCGACCACTCACTCTGTTGAATCTCGCCTCTCCCCCGGCTGCCAGCAGGCCGGGGCCGTCAACTCACCTGGAATCCAGGCCCAGTTCCAGACCGAGAATCTGAAGAAAGATCTCAAACCGAAACATCCCCTCTCCACGTTCTCCAGAGATACTGCATGACCTACTGAGTTACTCCAGCACTGTGTCCTTTTGTGTATTAACCTGCATCTACAATCCTTTGTTTCTACTACTTATACAATGATACATGTATTGTACAAGTATTGTACGTACACCGCAATCCCTTACTCGATTGGAGCCGACAATCAGCAATAACAGACACCATTCCCCCCACTATGGCCCGTTATAACGAGGAGTTACCAGATGTCCTGTTTTTTTGATGATATAAAACCTAGTGGCAGTGCAGTTCATAGGTACTGTAGATTCTCAAGGGGCTCTGGGGGACGGGGATGTAGATGAGTTTGGCAGATGTTGCAGACTGTGGAAAATATGAAGTAATTCACAGTAAAGCAGAATTTTCTTTAATGATGAGAGATTGCAAAGTATTGGTGTTCTGAGGGGCCTAAGTATCACACACCACTGAAAGTTAGTTTGCAAGTAGTGCCAGTTACTTGCAAACATATTATTCCAATTAAGGTAAACATATTATTCCAATTCCAGACAATGTGTGCATGAGACTAAATATATATTTTTGCCATGATAAAGGGCCTTGATGAGATCAGACATTAAATATTGTATCCAGGTATTTTATGCAGGGTGGCGCAGTGGCACAGCTGTCTTTGCTGTCTCAAAGCAACAGAGACCCGGGTTCGATCCTGAATATGGGTGCTGTCTGTGTGGAGTTGGACGTTCTCCATGTGACCACGAGGGTTTTTTCCGGATGCTCCGGTTACCTCCAATATTCCAAAGACGTGCAGGTTTGTAGGTTAATTGGCTTCTGTAAATTGTTCCTAGTGTGTAGGATAGAACTAGTGTACGGGGTGATCACTGGTCGGCACAGACTTGATGGGCCGAAAGGCCTGTTCCAACGCTGTATCTCTAAACTAAACTAAACTAAACTAAAACTAAACTAAAGGTTGCCCACTATGGAAAGATTAAGTAGACTGGGCCTATACTATGGAGCCTTGAAGAATGAAAGGTAAAATCATTGAAATGTACAAAATTCTTACAGACCATGCCAGGGGAAATACCGTTTGGTGTCCCACTGGCTGAGATATCTGGCACAAGTCCCAATATAAGAGGTTAGCCACTCAATACAGTGATCAGACAATCATTTTCACCCTTGAATTGAAGAGTGAATTGAAGTGAATCTTTCTCACTTCACTGAATTGAAGATAGTTGTGGAGACTCAGTCACTGATGGAGATCGAGCAATATTTGGTTAATGAGGAAATCAATGGAGATGTTCAGCAAAACAGGGTCGAGGTCAAAGATCATCCGTAATCTTATCCAATGCTGGAACAGACGTGAGCAATGAATAGCTTCCCCATGCTTCTCATTCCCACATTCTTATCATAGAGTCACACAGTGGGGATACAGGCCCTTCGATCCAACTTGTCCGCACCGGCAAATATGCCCATCTACACTAGTGTCACCTGCCAGCGTTTGGCCCATATCCCTCAGAAGCTATCCTATCCATGTATCTATCTAAATGTTTTTAAAATGTTGCGATATTACCTGTCTCAACTACCTCGTTCCATACACCCACCACCCTTTGTGTGAAAAAGTTGCCCCTCAAGTTCCTATTAAATCTTTCCCCCCTCACTGTAAACCTACAGGATGTCCTTCTGGTTATTGTTTTCCCTACTCCGTTGTAAAGAAAACAAAATGGAAGGACACAGTTTAGATATTCCAGTCTGTGGGTTTTTAGATCCTCTTGATAGAGAAGTAGCATTAAACTAATTTAACTTATCATTTGCAGTAAGTTAAGCTATCTCTATTGTCCCATGAAATCTCTTTTGCATCTCATGAGATTGATTAGGCCTTCAATAAACATGCAAAACTGAAGACTGAAGGAAAATGAACCAAACACACTATTTCTGAGGCAGAACTGTTTACCCTTGTAACCAAGTGTATAAGGGTGTATGTTTAGAATCCGGACAATTATACCTGCATGAATAGTAACATCCGAAGCAAGGATCACGATTGTGAAGTTAATTTATAGCTAACAAATGCCACAACTTGTCATTAAACCACTGAATTGAAAAAAATGATGAAATCAAAAATGACTTTCAATACCAAAAGGTTGAATGGAATAGACCTACTCAATTAACCTCCAATAGGCAGTCCCAAGGTCTTCAAAATAACAGAGGAAGGCATCTCAACTTTGGAGTTCCAGGTTGAGGGTAGGTAGGAATAATGTATCTGCTTCTCACCAGTCTCATTATTCAATGGTTTAAAATGGTACTTTCATTGTCACATGTGCGAAATGCTAACACAGTGAAATTATTTATCTAACAAACAGTCCAGTCCAAACAGGGCCATAACCCCGATCCTTGATTAGCAAGTGTACAGAAACAGTCTACTGAGCCCGCATACAAGAGGCGCCATGTTTTGGCGCCATTGTGAGTCTGTAGAGTCCATGCTCTCGTTCTTATGAGCGGTGCCTGTTCCAGGCCTCCATCCAAGGCCTGTCCTCAAGAACCGTCTGAAGTCCCTGCTAAATTGTCCCCAGTATGTAGTGTAGGATAGTGTTAGTGTGTGGGGATCACTGGTTGGTGCAGACTCGGTGGGCCGAAGGGCCTGTTTCAGCGCTGTATCTCTAAACTAAACTATACTTGGATCAGGGGTATTAACTACAGGGAGAGGTTGGACAGTGTTGGATTGTTTTCTCTGGAAAACAGAGGTTGGGAGGAGACCTGATAGAAGTATATAAAATTATGAGAGGCATAGATAGGGTAGGCGGTCAGAATCATTTTTTCCCTCAGGATGGAAATATCAAATACTAGATGGCGTAGCTATAAGGTGGGAGGGGCAAATTTTAAAGGAGAAATACAGGACAAATGTTTTGACACAGCGACTGGTGAGTGCCTGGAACGCACTGCCAGAGTTGGTGGTTGAAGCAGGATACTATAGCGACATTTAAAAGACTTTTAGATAGGCACATGGATATGCAGGGAATGGAGCGATATGGATTATGTGCAGGCAGATGAGTGATGGTCTTGGCATTATGTTCGGCACCGACATTGTGGGCCGAAGGTCCTGTTCTTTTCTGTACTGTTCTTTGTTCTATATGGGCTCCAGATACCACTGGGAAGGCCACTGTTCATTATCCTTCCCTGAAGGCCCTTCTTCTTCTTCTTGTGTATGGCATGCACAGCCTAAAGTTGTAGGACAACTTGTTCTATTTGATCTTATTTGATTGTGCACGCCGAGTTGATTGCATTCGTCGAAACAGGGCGGATCACGTGAAGGTTGCAATCTTCCACCCCCTGAAGGCCCTTGAGTCAGTGATGGACAACAATTTTGGACTCCGTGCTGTTATGGAGTTCCAGAATTTAGACCCAGAGGTGATAACTTAACAGTGATGTAATTCCAAATCAGGGCTCAGGCTGCTATATGAATGTTAGTTTTAGTTTATTTTACAGATACAACGTGGAGACAGACCCTTCACCCACCGAGACCAGGCCCTTCAACCACAGACCAGCAATCACCCATACACCAGTTCTATGTTGCACCAGTTTCACATCCTACACACCAGGGGCAATTTATAGAAGCCAATTAACTACAAACCTGCACATCTTTGGATGTGCACCCTGAGGAAACACACGTGGTCAGAGGAAGAAAGTACAAACTGCGTACAGACAACACCCAAAGTCAAGATTGAACCTGGGTTCCTGGCGCTGTAAGGCACCAACTCTACCGCTGCGTCACTGTGCCTGTGTTGATTTTTTGGACAATGGGACAACATCCTTACATGTTTACCACGTGTGCTGGAATCCTACTTATATTGTTATGGTTACCTTTTGTGTGATCTTGTACAAGACGTTGGTGAGGCCACATTTAGAGTATTGTTTTTGTCATCCTGTGATAGGGAAAGATGTTGTCAAGCTGGAATGGGTGCAGGGAAGATTGTCGGGGATGTTGCCAGGACACTAGGGCCTGGGCTATAGGGAGAGGTTGAGCAGGCTGGGACTTTATTCCTTGGAGCACTGGAGGATGAGGGGTGAACTTATAGAGGTGTATAAGATCATAAGAGGAATAGACAGGGTGAATGCACAATCTTTTACCCAGAGTAATGGAATGGAGAACTAGAGGATGTAGGTTTAAGGTGAGTGGGAAACATATAATAGGGACCTGAGAGGCAACATTTTTACACAAAGATGGTAGATGTAGGGAATGAACTGCCGGAGGAGGTAGTTGAGGCATGTCCTATCACAACGTTAAAAAACATCTGGACAGGTCCATGGATAGGATAGGTTTAGAGGCATATGGGCAGTCAGTATGGGCGTTGGGCCGAAGGGCCTGTTTCCACGCTGTACGACTCTAGGACTCTATCTGTCAGCATCCTGATCCTTTCTGCTGGGTCTCATTTACACAGTTGGAGAAGCAGATGGGGTTTCAAGGCAATGATTCATTTGTGCAAATACAAAATCTATGCATCACCAAGTGACTCTCACCAACACAAGAAACAACACAGCAATCAGAAAGATACGCGCTGAAGTGGGAGAACAGCAGGCCCCTCGAGACTCCAGAAGTTCCCAAGATGGCTTCCAAGCCAAGCGATTCTCAGCTTGCTGGCCCCAGAGGTGGATCTGCAATCACTCATTACAATCGCTTCACTCTTTTAAACCTCTCCTCCAAATTTCTTTTGTCCCTTTTCTGTACACTGTGGACGGCTCGATTGTAATCATGTATAGTCTTTCTGCTGACTGGATAACACGCAACAAAAAATAATTTTTTGCAAAAATTCCCTTTCCCACCACCCCCCATAGACGTCCTACCAGTTCCACTGTTCACATCCCTGCATCCCTTCGTTATCACCTCTTCCCCAGCCAACAATGGACCATTGTCAACTATTGCCAGAGATGGACACAAAATCTGGAGTAACTCAGCGGGTCAGACAGTATCTCTGGAGAAAAAGAATAGGTGATGTTTCAGGTTGAGACTGTTGCCGGCCCTGCTTTGTTCAAGCCTTTTCCTACCTCTAGTTCCCTCCCAACACCCCCCCTCCCCCCTCCCCCCTCCCTACTTTGAGTCTGAGGAAGGGTTCCGACCCAAAACATCTCCCATCCTTTTTCTCCAGAGATGCTGCCTGACCCGCTGAGTTACTCCAGCTCTGGGTCTAGCTTTTCATTGTACCTCAATACACATGACAATATTAAATTAAACAATAAACTAAATGAAATGCAGGTGGAGATGTTAGCTCTGGCAACAAAGCTCACGCAACAGTGTTATACAGCTGGACTTTGTAAAGGAGGAGGGCACAAAGGTCACTAGACTCACCCAAGTAACAGTTTTTTTTGTATCAAAAATAATCTATTTAATTACGATCACGATACATAACAAAACCGTGGTAACACACCCACCACCACAGTACAAAATCACCAAATTATCTAGACACTAAATTTCAAACAACTATGTTACAATCCTTACAAATATACTAAATAACTACTATACAACTATGTCCCTCTCTAACACCACCCGGGCGCGGACGTAACCCCAGAAAAGGGGCAAGCATCTGGCTCGGGGAAAGCCCTCTTCCACCTGGCGCCGTGACTCGCGGATGGCCAGCTTGGCTAGGCCTAGGAGCAACCCAACCAGGACATCTTCGGCCCTACCCTCTCCCTAGATCCCGTCACCAGTCTTCCGAACCCAGGTAACAGTGGCTGTTCCTATTGTTACGAAGCAGTTGTCAGTCGCTACAGGGTGAATGAATGAATGATACTTTATTATGCGACATGTCACAGTGAAATTCTTTGTTTTGCATACGATACACAAAGTATGCAAAGAGTCGCCTCGTTTAGGGCACCGCCAAAGTTACAAAGTGTTCAATGTGGTCCTAATGTTCCCTCTTTGTTCTGGGCGGCCTTCCCTCGCTAAGTCCATCTTCGTTCTCTCCGGTGGCGGGTCCTCGACCGATCTCCGGCACCCACCGCAGGCCCGTCCTCTGCTGCCCGTCACTGGGTCCTCTCTTGCAGCAAGAGCTCCACCATTAGACTCAGGTTTCAGTCTCAGGATCTCTCTCAGTCCCTGCGACAGACATTCAGGGATCCGACATTTAGGGCAACAGGAATTTTCTTCTCCGAATTGCTAAAATAATGATCTGCAAAATAGAGAGGAGATGTTATTGATTTGGGACAGGGAGTGATGTGATGCATCCATTGAATTTGTTTTGCTGTTGCAGTCATCAGTTAGACCTAGATCATCTCTTTGTGTCGATTCTGCATGTCCTTTACAAACCACTCTCCCTAACATCGGTGCAACACTGGGATCTTAAAATGCTTGCAGTCCCCTGCCTGACCCTCTCCCTCACCCCTTCACTCCCTCTTCCTCCTCTCCACTCCCTCCTCACTTCCCTCTCTCCCTTTTCCCCTCTCCTCCCACTCCCTTCTCCCTCTCCTCCCACTCCCTCTCTCTTAAACTGCTTGTGGTCTCTCTTTATTTGATGGTGCAGGAGTACATTCTGCCCATCTGGCCTATGTTGGCTGCCAGCTGAAAAACAACACACGATTACAATTAGGCCGTCCACAACGTACAGAAACAGGATAGTGGGAATAATGTTTAGTGCAAGATAATCACCAGTAAAGTCCAGTTAAAGGTACTCCGAGGGTCTCCAATGTGATAGATGGCAAGTCAAGACTGGTCTCCAGTTGATGGTCGGATGGTTCAATTGCCTGATAACATCTGGGAAGAAACTGTCCCTGAATCAGGAGGTGTGTTTTCAGACTTCTGTACCTCTTGTCTGGTGGGAGAGGGGAGAAGAGGGAGTGCCCAGGGTGAGCCTGGTCCTTGGAGTCATCCGTTAGATGTAGAGCATCACTTAGATCATTTTGCATGTCCCTTATAAACCACTATCCTTAATAATGGGGTAGCACTTGGACAGGTACATGGATAGGACAAGTTTAGAGGGATATGGACCAAACACAGGCAGGTGGGACTAGTATAGGTGGGACATGTTGGTCGGCGAGGGAAAGTTGGGTCAAAGGGCCTGTTTCCACATTGTGTGACCCTATGATGACTGAGATCTTAAAAAAAGCTTGTGGTCTCTTCTTATTTAATGGTGGAGGAGGCCAGCTTGCCCATAGGGCCTATGTGGGTTGCACTTGGACCTGAGGGGGACCGATATCCTGGCGGGGTGATCTGCAAAGGCTACTGAGGAGACTTTAAACTAGAATGGTTGGGGGGAGGGACTCAAATAGAGAATGCTATTAGACAGTGTGTGAGGCAGGAGGCAGAGAAGGAAAGCACTCAGACCCAACATGTAGGGGGGAAAGAAGAAAACAATAAAAAACAGAGAATAAGAGGTGATGGGGTCCTTAAATGGGTGAGCAGAGAAACAGACGGGTGTAAAATGCGGGCGGAAGCAATAGGTAGCAAGGTGAAAAGTAAAAGTGGCAGGGAGACAAATCCAGGGCAAAAATCAAAAAGGGCCACTTTTCAACATAATTGTATAAGGGGTAAGAGCGTTGTAAAAACAAGCCTGAAGGCTTTGTGTCTCAATGCAAGGAGCATTCGTAATTAGGTGGATGAGTTGAACGTGCAGATAGCAATTAATGATTATGATATAGTTGGGATCACGGAGACATGGCTCCAGGGTGACCAAGGCTGGGAGCTGAACATCCAGGGATATTCAATATTCAGGAGGGATAGAGAGAAAGGAAAAGGAGGTGGAGTAGCGTTGCTGGTTAGAGAGGAGATTAACGCAGTGGAAAGGAAGGACATTGGCTTGGAGGATGTGGAATCGGTATGGGTAGAGCTGCGAAACACTAAGGGGCAGAAAACGCTGGTGGGTGTTGTGTACAGGCCACCTAGCAGTAGTAGTGAAGTTGTGGATGGCAGCAAACAGGAAATTAGAAATGCGTGCAACAAAGGCAAAACAGTTATAATGGGTGACTTCAATCTACATATAGATTGGGTGAATCAAATTGGCAGGGGTGCTGAGGAAGAGGATTTCTTGGAATGTATGCGGGATAGTTATCTAAACCAACATGTAGAGGAACCAACGAGAGAGCAGGCTATTCTAGACTGGGTATTGAGTAATGAGGAAGGGTTAGTTAGCAGTCTTGTTGTGCGTGCCCCCTTGGGCAAGAGTGTCCATAATATGGTTGAGTTCTTCATTAGGATGGAGAGTGACATTGTTAATTCAGAAACAACGGTTCTGAACTTAAAGAAAGGTAACTTTGAGGGTATGAGACGTGAATTGGCCAAGATTGACTGGCAATTAGTTCTAAAAGGGTTGACGGTGGATATGCAATGGAAGGCATTTAAAGACTGCATGGATGAACCACAAAAATTGTTCATCCCAGTTTGGCAAAAGAATAAATCAGGGAAGGTAGTGCATCCGTGGATAACAAGGGAAATCAGGGATAGTATCAAAGCAAAAGATGATGCGTACAAATTAGCCAGAAAAAGCAGCATACCAGAGGACTGGGAGAAATTCAGAGACCAGCAGAGGAGGACAAAGGGCTTAATTAGGAAAGGGAAAATAGATTATGAAAGGAAACTGGCAGGGAACATAAAAACTGACTGCAAAAGTTTTTATAGATATGTGAAGAGAAAGAGATTAGTTAAAACAAATGTAGGTCCCTTGCAGTCAGAAACAGGTGAATTGATCATGGGGAACAAGGATATGGCGGACCAATTGAATAACTACTTTGGTTCCGTCTTCACTAAGGAAGACATAAATAATCTGCCGGAAATAGCAGGGGGCCGCGGGTCAAAGGAGATGGAGGAACTGAGTGAAATCCAGGTTAGTCGGGAAGTGGTGTTGGGTAAATTGAATGGATTAAAGGCCGATAAATCACCAGGGCCAGATAGGCTGCATCCCAGAGTACTTAAGGAAGTAGCTCCAGAAATAGTGGATGCATTAGTGATCATTTTTCAAAACTCTTTAGATTCTGGAGTAGTTCCTGAGGATTGGAGGGTAGCAAACGTAACCCCACTTTTTAAGAAGGGAGCGAGAGAGAAAACGGGGAATTACAGACCAGTTAGTCTAACATCGGTAGTGGGGAAACTGCTAGAGTCACTTATTAAAGATGGGATAGCAGCACATTTGGAAAGTGGTGAAATCATTGGACAAAGTCAGCATGGATTTACGAAAGGTAAATCATGTCTGACGAATCTTATAGAATTTTTCGAGGATGTAACTAGTAGAGTGGATAGGGGAGAACCAGTGGATGTGTTGTATCTGGACTTTCAGAAGGCTTTCGACAAGGTACCACATAAGAGATTAGTATACAAACTTAAAGCACACGGTATTGGGGGTTCAGTATTGATGTCGATAGAGAACTGGCTGGCAAACAGGAAGCAAAGAGTAGGAGTAAACGGGTCCTTTTCACAATGGCAGGCAGTGACTAGTGGGGTACCGCAAGGCTCAGTGCTGGGACCCCAGCTATTTACAATTTATATTAATGAACTGGATGAGGGAATTGAAGGCAACATCTCCAAGTTTGCGGATTACACTAAGCTGGGGGGCAGTGTTAGCTGTGAGGAGGATGCTAGGAGACTGCAAGGTGACTTGGATAGGCTGGGTGAGTGGGCAAATGTTTGGCAGATGCAGTATAATGTGGATAAATGTGAGGTTATCCACTTTGGTGGCAAAAACAGGAAAGCAATTATCTAAATGGTGGCCGATTAGGAAATGGGGAGATGCAGCGAGACCTAGGTGTCATGGTACACCAGTCATTGAAAGTAGGCATGCAGGTGCAGCAGGCAGTGAAGAAAGCGAATGGTATGTTAGCTTTCATAGCAAAAGGATTTGAGTATAGGAGCAGGGAGGTTCTACTGCAGTTGTACAGGGTCTTGGTGAGACCACACCTGGAGTATTGCGTACAGTTTTGGTCTCCAAATCTGAGGAAGGACATTATAGCCATAGAGGGAGTGCAGAGAAGGTTCACCAGACTGATTCCTGGGATGTCAGGACTTTCATATGAAGAAAGACTGGATAGACTTGGCTTATACTCGCTAGAATTTAGGAGGTTGAGAGGGGATCTTATAGAAACGTAAAAAATTCTTATGGGGTTGGACAGGCTAGATGCAGGAAGATTGTTCCCGATGTTGGGGAAGTCCAGGACAAGGGGTCACAGCTTAAGGATAAGGGGGAAATCCTTTAAGACCGAGATGAGGAAAAACTTTTTCACACAGAGAGTGGTGAATCTCTGGAACTCTCTGCCACAGAGGGTAGTTGAGGCCAGTTCATTGGCTATATTTAAGAGGGAGTTAGATGTGGCCCTTGTGGCTAAAGGGATCAGGGGGTATGGAGAGAAGGCAGGTACGGGATACTGAGTTGGATGATCAGCCATGATCATATTGAATGGCAGTGCAGGCTCGAAGGGCTGAATGGCCTACTCCTGCACCTATTTTCTATGTATCTATGTATCTATGTCGGCTCCCAGCTGTGTAATTCCATTCCCCTTTTCCTGATTTCCCTGTATCCCTCCAACTTATTCTCTCTCCCTCTCTCTCTCTCTCTCTCTCTCTCTCTCTCTCCATCAAAGGTTCTTTATTGTCACGTATGCACAGCACAGTGAAATTATTTTGCACAAATGCACAGTCGCCATATTTTACAAAGAAAAAGTCCAAAGTCTAGTCCACATGCTGGAAGTACTGGAGTGCCCCCGATCCGCTTGGATCCCATCAACAAACCCTTTTGATTTTCTGCCATTTCTCTGCACCAGGGAATAATTTACAACAACAAGAGTCTGACACACTCAGGCATCTTCTTCCCAAGTTACAGGGCTCCATTAGTTACAAAGGCATCTGAATGGGTCCAGCTCTGTGAATGCATATGCCTGAGGATAGCAAGATTAACAACTGGTCCATTTCCTTCTTTACTCCCCATTGATGATTTCTGGACCTTGGCTTCACTCAATAGTAGTTAGACTGTCCATGCACTGACACATTATCCCAATGATGTCCTCTCAATCTCCTGCACGTTCAATACAACAAATCTCTAACTCTGCAGAAAAGGAATAGGTGCCATTTGCGTCGAGACCTCTCTTCACCTCCTCCTACTTACCCCTGGACCTTGACCCCACAGACGAGCATCAGGCCAATATCTCGCAGAGAAGGGTCTCGACCCGAAAGATCATCTATTCCCTTTCTCCAGAGATGCTGCCTGACCCACTGAGTTACTCCAGCATTTTGTGTTTATCTTGCATCTTCAGTTCCTTCCTACACAAATCTCCAATCTTCACAGTTTAGTTTATTGTCTCATGTACTGAGGTACAGTGGAAAGCTTTTTTTTTGTTGTGCTATCGTCAGCGGAAAGACTAAACACGATTACAATTAAGCCATCCACAGTGCACAGACACAGGATAAAGTAAATAAAGTTTAGTGCAAGATAAAGTCCAGTAAAGTCTGATTAAAGATAGTCCGAGCATCTCCAATGAGGAAGATGGGAGGTCAGGACCGCCCTCTAGTTGGTGATAGGATGGTCCAGTTGCCTCATAACAGCATTTACCAGTTTTATGCTGATGCACAAACATCAAACCTTACGCTCAGCGGCCTTTACTCTCCCTCTCTTCTTCGCACATCCTATTCATTTTCCCTCCTTTTTTCTTCGTTCCTCATTTCTTTCTCATCCTTTATTCCCTCACATCATCTCTTCTCCTCCTCCCGAGTTGTCCCTAACTCTCCCTCCCCAATCCCCCCCAACCTCCCCTCTACTTCTGTTCACGGTGCTTCTCGGTTGATCTTCCCTCCATTCTGCTCCCTCTTCTTCCTTTCTCTCCCGTTCCTGCATTTTGCCCTCTCGGCCTCTCCCTGCTCCATCCTCTACCTCCCCCATCTTCCAGCGCACCCTTCCTTTCCTATTCCTGCTCTTTCTCTCCTTTCCTCCCTTGTCTCCCTCTCCCCTTCTATCTCCTCCCCTCTCCTCCTCCATCCACATTTCCCTCCCTCACCTTACCCTCTCTTTCCCTCTCCTTTCTATATTTCCCTTTCCCCATTTCCATCCTTCTCCTCTGTGAACCCTCTCCCTTTCCTGACACCTTCACCCCCTCTCCCGTTCACCCCTCTCACCCCTACACCTTCACTCCCTGCTCTCCCTCTCCCCCCTCATTTCCTCTCTCCCCTTCTCCTCCTTCTCCTCGTTTTCCCTCTCCCCCTTTACTGCCTCTTCTTAACCCCTCTCTCCCTCACCCCTTCACTCTCTCTTCCCCCTCCCCGCTCCCTCCTCAATTCCCCATCTCCCCTTCCCCACTCCCTCTCCCCCCACTCCCTCTCTCTCCCCAACAAACCCCCTCGCCCCCACTCACTCACTCTCACTCTTCAACAACCCCCCTCCTCGGCTCCCGGTCGAGCGCAGCCTCATCACATGACAAAGCCGACCATGGCTTTATTTCCGCGTTCACACAGCTAGCCAGTCTGAACCGTTCTCCCGGCTTCTCCTCTCCCTCTCTCTCTCTCTCTCTCCTTTCCGTTTCCCCCTCCGCAGTTGGAGGGTTGGGATATCTCTCTCTCTCTCTTACCTGAATAGGGGAAAACGAAAAGAAGGCAGCAGCAGCAGCAGCAGCAGCAGCAATAAAGGAGAGACGAGCCTGCTCCTTAAAGCGAGGGGGGCACTCAGCAATAACATGCTCACCCGAGTGAAATCTGCCGTGGCCAATTTCATGGGAGGCATCATGCCGGGCAACGCCAGCGCTGAGCATATCAATGGCACCGAGCTGCCCATGAAATTTCCTTACAGCAGGCCGGAGTTCCTGGGACTGTCGCCGGATGAGATCGAGTGCTCTGCAGACCATATCGCAAGACCCATCCTCACGATAAAAGAAAACCAGAGGCTGCCCTGGTCAACGGGCTACGCAGAGTGAGTAACGCACACTACTAGCCAAAATTAAATACATTCATACATAATATGTTAACGTCCTTTGATGGTGAACAAAGCTCTTCAACAGACGTGCCTGGCTTTGAAAAAATAACAATCGTGCAGGTTTTCATTTTAAATATACATAAACCTCCCTGCAGCAAAGATGACTATTGCTAATCCATTTTGTCAGTGGGCTTTGAGGGGCTATTTATCCATAAATGTAACCATATGTTTAATGTAGCAGGAAACGCAGGGGAATATAACGGCGAGGTTCAATGTAGAGTTACTAAATATTATTTATTTTTGACTCCCATTTCGTTTGCCTAAAGATAAGATGAAAGTAAAAATCAGCTGTGAACGCAGTTGAATATAATGGTACGGTTCAACGCGGAATTTGAACAGAATATTTCATTAAAATAAAAATAATTTGTCTGAAATATAAGATCAAAGTAATTAATGGATGTAATCCCACGAATGTGGGGGGAGGGAAATATTACTCGTATCCTCGTGAAATTACCATCTGTTTTGCTGGGTTATTGAGTCTGGAATTGGAGCGACTGATGGAGGTGAACCATTGTTTATTTATGATGTCGGTGCATTTAAAAAAAAAGACGCAATGGGTTTGGGGGGGGGGGGGGGGGTTGTGGGAGAACGAGAGAGAGAGAAATAATTAATGCAAGTGGCTTCTACACGGCTCAGATGTTGTTTCTGGAAGATTACTGATGTAAAACAGGGGGGTCGGATCCCCGCAATTTGCTCCTGTTCTAACGCTGTATGTGTAAAGGTGACGTGTGATTGGAAGACACACGGGACTGTTTCTGCTATTAAAGGTTTGCTGCTGCTGTCGGCATCAGCGGCGGCTCCAGCCAGCGTTGCTGAAACGCCGCTCCTTTAAGGCATTGGCGTGGCGGATTGTGTTACCTGTTAAGGTGTGCACACGAACGCCTCTGCATACGTCCCAATTCCACACCCCGTCTCCTCCCACACAACCTGCATGGCCACTGTGGGGATTATAAACGGCATCGTTGCAGTCCCTAGTATGGCTTCAAAGTTGCCCCTTTTATGCATGGAAAACAAGGACCTGGTTCCCTCCCATCCCATCTCCACTCATCCCCTCCCATCCCATCTCCACTCATCCCCTCCCATCCCATCTCCACTCACCCCCCATCCCATCTCCACTCACCCCCCCATCCCATCTCCACTCACCCCCCCCATCCCATCTCCACTCACCCCCCCATCCCATCTCCAATCATCCTCCCCATCCCATCTCCACTCACCCTCCCCATCCCATCTCCACTCACCCCCCATCCCATCTCCACTCACCCCCCCATCCCATCTCCACTCACCCCCCCCATCCCATCTCCACTCGCCTCCCATCCCATCTTCACTCACCTCCCATCCCATCTTCACTCACCTCCCATCCCATCCCCACTCATCCCCCCATCCCATCTCCACTCCCCTCCCATCCCATCTTCACTCGCCTCCCATCCCATCTCCACTCATCCCCCCCATCCCATCTCCATTCACCTCTCATCCCATCTCCACTCATCCCCCCATCCCATCTCCACTCATCCCCCCCATCCCATCTCCACTCACCCCCCAATCCCATCTCCACTCCCCTCCCATCCCATCTTCACTCGCCTCCCATCCCATCTCCACTCACCCCCCCTCCCATTCTATCTCCACTCATCCCCTCCCATTCCATAGATAGACACAAAAAGCTGGAGTAACTCAGCAGAATGTGCAGCACCTCTAGAGAGAATGGGTGACGTTTCAGGTCAAGACCCCTTTTTCTCGCCTGAAAAATCGCCTAAGTGGGACAGGCCCATAAGTGTACGGGGTGATCACTTGTCGGCGCAGACTAGGTCTGATCTAGCGCTGTGTCTCGAAAGTCTAAGCTAAGGAATTGCTGATGCTGGTTTGTAAGAGAAACACAAAGTGGCGGAGGCAGGCAGCATCTCTGGAGGAGAAGGATTGTCAACGTTTTGGTGGAAGGTTGATGAAGGTGGTTGAATTGATGTATCTGTAAGCATTTGGAGTTAGTCATTAGATTGCTAGCCCACTGCGTCAGAGGTAAGATGAGGATTTTTTTCAATGCAGCATTATGATCTGGAAAGTGCTGCCTAACAGGACAGTGCAAGCAGATTCAATAGCACAGTGTAAAAGGGAAAGGAAGAATAATTATGTTTTAGTTTAGATTAGAGATACTGGGCCAAAACAGGCCCTTCGGCCCACTGGGTCTGCGCTCACCAATGATCCCCGCACAATAACACTACACTAGGGACAATTTATAATTTTACCAAGCCAATTAACCTACAACCCAGTACGTCTTTGGAGTGTGGGAGGAAATCGGAGATCCTGGAGAAAACCCACTCAGGTCACGGTGAGAGCGTACAAACTCCATACAGACAGCAGCCGTAATCGGGATTGAACTCGGGTCTCTGGCACTGTAAGGCAGCAACTCAACCTCTGTGCTACCCTGCCGCCTAATTTGCTGTAACAGTGTCCACATGTGCTCAATAAACCAACCTCATTGAAGCAACAGCCAAGAAGGCACTCCAACGCCTCTTAGTCATAGAGTGATACAGTGTGGAAACAGGCCCTTCAGCCCAACTCCCCACACCGGCCAACAATGTCCCAGCTACACAAGTCCCACGTCTGCGCTTGGTTCATATCCCTCCAAACCTGTCCTATCCATGTACCTGTCTAACTATTTCTTAAATGATGGGATAGTCCCAGCCTGAACCACCTCCTCTGGCAGCTTGCTCCATAAACTCACCACCCTTTGTGTGAAAAAGTTACCCCTCCGATTCCTATTAAACCTTTTCCCCTTCACCTTGAACCTATGTCCTCTGGTCCTCGATTCTCCTACTCTGGGCAAAAGACTCTGTGCATCTACCCGATCTATTCCTCTCATGATTTTGTACACCTCTGTAAGATCTCCTCTCATCCTCCTGTGCTCCATGGAATAGAGACCCAGCCTACTCAACCTCTCCCTTTAGCTCACACTCTTTAGTCCTGCCAACATCCTCATAAATCTTTTCTGAACCCTTTCAAGCTTGACAATATCTTTCCTATAACATGGTGCTCAGAACTGAACACAATATTCTAAATGCGGTCTCACCAACGTCTTATACAACTGCAACATGACCTCCCAACTTTTATACTCAATACTCTGACTGATGAAGGCCAAAATGCGAAAAGCCTTTTTGACCACCTTATCTACCTGCGACTCGACCTTCAAAGAACCATGCACCTGTACTCCTAGATCCCTCTGCTCTACAACTGTGTAGATCCTGCCCTTGTTCAACATCCCAAAATGCAACACCTCACACTTCTCTGTATTAAATTCCATCAACCATTCTTCCGCCCACCTGGCCAATCGATCCAGATCCTGCTGCAATTGTTCACAACCATCTTCACTATCTGCAAAACCACTAACTTTTGTATTATCAGCAAACTTGCTAATCTTGCCTGTATGTTCTCATCCAAATCATTGATGTAGATGACAAACAGTAACGGGCCCAACATAGAACACTGAGGCACACCACTAGTCATAGGCCTCCAGTCTGAGAAGCAACCTTCCACCATTACCCTCTGCTTCCTTCCATGGAGCCAATTTGCTATCCATTTGGCTATCTCTCCTTGGATCCCATGCGATCTAACCTTCCAGAGCAGCCTACCATGCAGAACCTTGTCGAATGCCTTACTGAAGTCCATGTACACAACATCTACATCAACCTTTTTGGTCATGTCTTCAAAAAAAATCAATCAGATTTGTGAGACACGACCTCCCACATACAAAACCATGCTGACTATCCGTAATCAGCCCTTACCCATCCAAATGCCTGTATATCCTATCCTTCAGAATACTCTCCAGTAACTTACCAACTACAGATGTTAAGCTCACCGGCCTATAGTTCCCAGCATTTTCCCTGCAGCCCTTCTTGAAAAGAGGTACAACATTTGCCTCCCTCCAGTCTTCTGGCACCTCTCCTGTATTTAAGGACGACTCGTAAATTTCAACCAGGATTCCCGCAATTTCCTCTCTAGTTTCCCGCAATGTCCTCGGATATATATGATCAGGCCCTGGACATTTGTCTACCTTCAAACACAACAGTATCTTCAGTACTTCTGCGACGGTACAAGACACTTCCAGTGACTGCTCCAACTTCCTCCGTCCTACTGTCTTCTCGGTAAATACAGAGGAGAAATACTCAGTTAGGACCTTGCCCATCTCCTGTGGCTCCACAATGAGGTGACCGCTTTTATTCCTGAGAGGTCCCACTCTATCTCTAGTTACCCTTTTACCCCTTATGTAGTTGTAAAATCTTTTGGGATTGTCCTTAATGCTACCTGCCAGAGCTATCTCCTGGCCCCTTTTTGCCCTTTGATTTCCTTTTTTAGTTTACTCCTTAGCTCCTCCAGGGATGCGCTTGATCCCAGCTGCCTATACCTGTCCCTTGCATCCTTCTTGTTTTTGTCTAACATCTCAATTTTCCTCGTCAGCCAAGCTTCCTTACGTTTGCCTGCTTTTCCCTTCACTCTAACGGGGCCGTACACATCCTGAGCTTTCTTCAGTACACTTTTAAAAACATCCCACATGGCCAATGTTCCTTTCCCATCCAATAACCTGCTCCAGTCAACTTGAGCGAGACCTTCTATCATACCCCCAAAGTTGGCCTTACCCCAGTTGAGCATTTTAACACGTGGACCCTCTCCGTCCCTATCCATAACTATGTTAAACCTAATCGAAAAGCTAAAAGGCTCCTCCACACACACTTCATTAACTTGCCCTTCCCAATTTCCCAATACTAGATCCAGCCTTGCTCTCTCACATGTGGGGGCCTCCACATACTGTTTAAGAAAACTCTCCTGGAACACTTTTGAGGAATTGCACCGCATCTGAACCCTTCACACTATGATTTTCCCAGTCTATATTGGGAAAGTTATAATCCTCTACTACAACAACCTTATTTGACTTGCAGCTGTCTGCAATCTTCCGGCACATTTGTTCTTCTAATTCCCGTTGACTATTCGGGGGTCTGTAGTACACTCCCAACAAGGTGATCATCCCTTTCTTGTTGCTCAGCTCCACCCATATAGCCTCACTAGATAAACCATCCGTAATAATCACCTCTGAACACAGCGGTAACATCCTCCTTAACCCACAATGCAGCTCCCCTCCTCTTTTTCCCTCACCCCTGTCTCTCTTGAAGCTCCCGTACCCCGGAACATTGAGCAGCCAGTCCTGCCCCTCCCTTAACCAGGTTTCAGTCATGGCTACAACGTCCCAGTCGCTCGTACCTGAAGAGACTGAGGAAAGTTAGCACGTCCCCGATGACCCTTACAAACTTCTACTGTGCACCATAGAGGGCATACTGTGGGGATGCATCACAGCTTGGTTTGGGAACAGCTCTGCCCAAGACCGCAAGAAATTGCAGAGAGCAGTAAATGACGCCCATGCCATCACACAGACCAAACTTCCCACCACTGACTCCATCTACACTTCACGTTGTCTCAGAAAAGTAGCCAACACAATAAAATACTCCTCCGTCTCAGTCTGAAGAAAGGTCTCGACCTGAAACATCACCCATTCCTCCTATCCAGAGATGATGCCTGCCCCGCTGAGTTACCCCAGCATTTTGTGTCTATCTCCCTGTCCCACCCCGGTCAGTCCTCCTTCTTCCCACTCCCATCCGGCAGCAGATACAGAAGCTTGAAAGTATGCAACACCAGGCCCAGGAACAGCTTCCTCCCCTCTGTTATCAGGCTTCTGAATGGTCCTTCCATAAACTAGGGTACTGTCCGATTCACCTCTACCCCATTGTGGACATTGGACTTTGCCTATGGAACTGATGCACTACAAGGCTGAGAACTATATTCTGCATTCTGTACCTTCCCCTTTGCATAACCTATTGTACTTGAGTTTGATTTGGTTGTATTTATGGACAGTGTTATCTGTTTTTCAGTGTACCTTGGTACGCATAACAATAATAAACCTTAACCAAGTTGGCTGAATGGCTTCCTCCCTTCAATATCACTCCTTGCTTCTATAATGGTTGTTAATTGATCAAGGTTGATGGGCAAAATTTGTCTCAGAGAATTGAAGTCAAACTGGCAAGAGATGTTCTCGATGGTAAACAGATTTGTAAACCCAGTACTCAATAGATAACATAATAAATAGAACAGCAACTGAACCATCCTATCAAAAAACTAAGGAGCCATCCTGACCTACCATCTACCTCATCAGAGACCTTTGGACTATCTTTAATCGGACTTGATCTTGCACTATACATTATTCCTTTTATCCTGTATCTGTACACTGGAAAAGCTCGATTGTAATCATCTATAATCTTTCCGCTGATGGACACAAAATGTAGGAGTAACTCAGCGGATCAGGCAGCATCTCTGGAGAGAAGGAATAGGCAGGGCTGCCAACATTGGGTGAGAGTTGGGAGTGAGAAATTGCGAGAGACCAAGACCGAGGGAACATAGCGACCAGGGGGGCGGGGGGGGGGGGGGGGGTCAGGAAGGTGCACTCGCTACAATATGATGCCTACTGTAGCGAGTCTTTTAACTTACACTTGAATGCAATATATATGCTTTAAATTTAATTAGCTATGAATAAGGTTAGACTAAATTACATTCCTAATTACATTCCACAGTAGAGCCAGGCTCTGATCAACACGTGCAGCACATGACTGATCTTAGTATATTCATGTATGGAAATCAGATTATAATCAAACACGGCCCATGTTGACCAACCTGGGTCTCACTGCACACCTGGTACTACTCCTGACCATGACTCCAGTTGCATACCTTCTCTCATTCCTGACCCTGACATTCTCTCATTCCTGACCCTGAGTCCAGCCTTACACCTGCCCCCCCCCCTATTCTACCCTGATCATAGCTGCTTACCTGCTTAGGTTCCCAGTGCTGAACACTCCCCTGGTCCCAGTTTTGACTGCACACCTAGTACTATTCCAGACCTTGACTCTGGATGCACACTTGGCCTTTCTCCTAGCCCCTCTGCACCGACAATATATCTGGCCCTCACATAAAGCCACATATCTGACCCCCTGGACTTAACCTATTACGTTCAAGTCCACAGGTGCTTATCTAATGCAGTAATCCTTTATGGGGCACTTCACAGACCAAATTATCTATAACAAAATTTGCTACATCCATTGGCTTCCTTGTTATCTAACATGCTAGTTACTTTGTCAAAGAAGTCATCAATTGGTTGAACACAATTTCTCATCCATAAAATTATACTCACTCAGCTGTATAAGTATTCTGCTACCATTTCTTTCATTTTCCTAACAAACTGTCCTGAAGTCATTTTCACCCCCAATATTTTCAATATTTTGCTGTCTTCCTCTCAGCTGGGACTTTTCCGAAATGCAAAGTTCAATTACTATATATTTAAGCAATATTATTCTATTAAATGTGATCTTGAGAGTACATAATATTTTCTGTGGTATCCATAACACAACAATGATAAAAAAAGATCTTTGTTTTGATTGCACCAACCAACATGCATACATTATCATATTACAGTTAATATGTACCGAGGGCAAATTTTTGTTCCAATGCTCCCCATTCCCAATTACTTTTACATTGAAGTGATTGAAATCCAAGTGAGTTTAAATGGCATCATAAAAGTCAAACTCCGGAATGGATGATATTCATTACGTGGTTGGTTGGGGTCAGTATCAGTACAATTACTGTATTAAACTTTGAATCTTCAGATGTCCTGGTTCAAGCTAAAACTAAAGAAAATAATAACCTCCTCATACATTCCCCTGCAATTATCTCCGTCACTCCTTTAAAATATTCCCCTTCTTTGAACAAGTTCTTAAATATCGCATCTGAATCCATCTGATTACACTCCTTGAGGATGTTCATCTACGTGTTGAATTAATAAAACAACGTGATTGGGGACATTTCTATTCAACCTGTCAAAGGAATTTAGGGGGGGGAGGGTTAGAAATAGTCAGTGAGGTAAACAAACATAATAGTTGAGTGGCAAATGACAATAGTGCTACCTTCCCAATATTTAACTGAAGGAAATAATGGGTTAACGGGGCTGTATGTTGTGACAGACAGCCTGACACCTTGCATGTCATTTTAATATTACACTTATCCCATCCCCCTGGATATTCCAGATTCATAAATTAAGGTTTTGTCAACTAATTACAAATCAGGCTAATTACAAATCAATAACATTAGCCGACTCCGAAACATGAAGTGCTGAGCATTGGGATCCAGACATCATGGACATCTGGCAGTGTTCTCTGTCTGAACCAGGGGCTGCGGAGCGTTTTTGAAAGTGGGGAGGCTGAGCGATCACTGATCACTGGCTTTGGGGGTACCCGGTGAGGGAGTGGAGCAACTGAGTGGGGAGAGGGTGTGGAAGTGGGGTATCCCCCCTCCCAGGGTAGGGACTTTTTGAAATTTGATCTATTAAATTCATGTTTTCGTGCAATGTAGAAGTATGATTTCAATGTTTTTTGTATGAATTATTTTTAAGAGGTAACTGTTTAAGGGGTAACTTTTTCCACACAAAGGGTGGTGGGTGTATGGAACAAGCTGCCAGAGGAGGTAGTTGAGGCAGGGACCATCCCAACATTTAAGAAACAGTTAGACTGATACATGGATAGGGCAGGTTTGGAGGTATGGACCAAAAGCAGGTAGCGTAGCTGGGACATGTTGGCGGGTGTGGGCAAGTTGGGCCGAAGGGCCTGTTTTCACACTGTATCACTCTATGACTACATTATACCTCCACCATGCATGAATGCTTCAAAATCAAGTGATTGAGTTTTATTGCCATATACTCAAGCATAGAAACATAGAAAATAGGTGCAGGAATAGGCCATTCGGCCCTTCGAGTCAGAATCAGAATGCTTTATTGTCATTGCATGTGTCACATACAACAAAATTAATGTGTCTCTCCATTTAAAAGAACTACAAACATTAACATACTCAAACTTTTTACACTCCCTCCCTCCCCAAACCCACCCATGGATTCACATTTGCATAAATTAACACTGTCTCCCATAACCCGCTCCCGAGACAGAGTTCAGTTCCAAGATTGCTGATGGATAAAAGCTGTTCTTGAGTCTGGCAGTGCGTGACTTTAGCGACCTGTACCTTTTTCCTGAGGGCAGCAGTGTGAAAAGGTGGTGACAAGGATGTGTAATGTCTTTCACGATATTACAGGTCCTGCTGCGGCATCTGGAGTGGTAAATGTCCTCCAGAGGGGGCAGGGGGAGTCCAATGATACCCTGGGCAGTTTTTATCACCCTCTGGAGAGCTGCTCTGTCAGCTGCTGAACAGTTCCCAAACCAGGCAGTTATGCAGTAAGTCAGTATGCTTTCTACCGAACAGCGGTAGAAAGACTCCAGCAGTTTAGCAGACAGATGGGCCTTCCTCAGTATTCTGAGGAAGTAAAGTCTCTGTTCTGCCTTTTTTACAACTACAGCAGAGTTCACAGACCATTTAAGATCCTCACTGATGTTGATCCCCAGAAATTTAAAACTAGGCACCCTCTCCACCTCCTCGCCCCCTATCTCCAGTGGCCTGAGCTCCGCTCTATGTCGCCTGAAATCAGTGATGATCTCCTTTGTCTTTTTAGTGTTCAGAGAGAGATTGTTGTGAGCACACCACTCAGAAAGTCTGTGCACCTCCTCTCTATAGGCGTCCTCGTTCCCATTTGAGATGAGCCCCACCACGGTTGTATCGTCCGCAAATTTTATGATCCTATTTGCGGGGTGATGGGGCAAGCAGTCATGTGTGTATAGGGCGTAGAGGAGCGGACTGAGCACACAGCCCTGCGGTGCTCCTGTGCTGAGGGTCAGGGATGTCGAGGTGTAGGGTCCAAGTCTCACCGTCTGTGGGCGTTCACTGAGAAAGTCCAATATCCACCGACACAGTTGACTGCTGAGGCCAAGGTCTAGCATTTTTTGTGATCAGCTCGCTGGGTATGATTGTATTGAAAGCTGAGCTGTAATCAACAAAAAGCATCCTGACATATGACCCCTTCTCCTCTAGGTGTTGTAGTGCAGCATGGAGGACAGTGTTTATGGCATCCTCTGTAGATCTATTAGCCCTATATGCATACTGGTGTGGGTCGAGTGAGGGGGGGAGAGATAATTTAAGGTGACCTAGGACCAGCCTTTCAAAGCACTTTCAATCAATATGATCATGGCTATTCATCTAAAATCAGTACCTCTTTCTGGGTTTTTTCCCCATATCCCTTGATTTCATTAGGCCCAAGAACTAAATCTATCTCTTGAAAACATCCAGTGAATTGGCCTCCACTGCCTTCTGTGGCAGAGAATTCCACAGATTCACAACTCTCTGTGTGAAGAAAGTATGTCCTCATCTCAATCCTAACTGGCCTACCCTTTATTCTTGAACTGTGACCCCTGGTTCTGAACTCCCACTACATTTGGAACATTTTTCCTGCAGTTACAGTGAAATCTAGCAGGCAAGCAGGATGCTTTCTCCAACCACCCCTATTTGAAGGCCACTATCTTCCACCGTTTCTACCCAGTGCTTGGTACTTACTTCCAGCAGCCATTGGTTGTCCTCCAGGATGCACCGAGCCGCAGCCTGATCCATGCTGGTCACCTGGGCGAATTTGGCACAGAGACTCTCACGGCAGCGGCGCAACGCTTCCAACGCCTCCGACGGCTCGGGACTCTTGCACTGAGGCTGCTCCATGGCCGGAGTTGCAGTGAGCGACTCGCCAGCCCAGCAAACACTCGCCATCCCCGCTCCCCGTCCGCACCTGTCCCGCCGCTGCTTCTCCTTCCAACTCCCGTGGCCCATGCAGTTTATATTAGTTTTGAAATTTTCGTTGATCACAGAATTTCTCACGACACAGCGTGAGAAATTTGTGATCAGCGTGAGAATTTGGCAAAATGCGTGATTCTCATGCTCAATGCATGGGAGTTGGCAGCCCTGCCTCTATATCCCCCTATCTCCCCCCTCTCTCTCTTCCCCTCTCACTCCCCCCACTCTCTCTCCCCACTCTCTCCCCTCTCTCCCTCTCCCTCTCTCTCTCCCCTCTCTTCCTCTCTCTCTCCTCTCACCCCCTCTCTCTCCCCCCTCCCCTCCCTCTCTCTCTCCCCTCTCTCTGCTCTCTCTCCCTCTCTCCTCTCACCCCCTCTCTCTCCCCTGTCTCCCCCCCTCTCTCCCTTTCCCCCTCTCCTCTCTTCCACTCTCTCTCCCCCTCTCTCTCTCCCCCTCTCTTCCCCCTCTCCCCTCACCTCACTCTCCCCCTCTCTCTTGCCTCCTCTCTCCTCTCTCCCTCCCACCTCACTCTCCCCCCTCTCTCTCACCTCCTCTCTCTTCTCTCTTTCCATCCTCCCCTCTCACCTTCTCTCCTCTCTCTCTCCCCTTTTCTTTCCCCTAACTCTCTCTCCCCTCTCTTTCCCCTAACTCTCTCCCCTCTCTTTCCCCTAACTCTCTCTCCCCCTCTCTCTCTCCTCTCTCTTCCCCCTCTCCCTCTCCCCTCTCTCTTTCTCCCTCCTTCTCTCTCCCCCTCTATCTCCCTCTCTCCCCCTCTTGCTCTCTTTCTCCACACACACTCTCCCCTCTTTCCCCCTCTATCTCCCCCTCTTTCTCACCTCTCTCTCTCTCCCCTCTCTCCCCCCCCCATTTCTCCCTCCCACCTCACTCTCCCCCTTGCCCTCTCTACCCTCTCTCTCCCCTCTCTTTCTCCACTGTTTCTATCTCCTCTTTCTTTGCCCTCCTCCCTCTTCCCCCCGTTTCTCTCTTTCCCCCCTCTCTCCCTTTCCCCTCTCTCTTTTACCACCCCTCTCTCTTCTCCCTCTCTCTCCTCTCCTATCTCCTCCCTCTCCACCCCCTCTCTCTCCTATCTCCCCTCTCTCTTCCTTGGGCCCAATTGGTCCATACTGGTCAAGTTGGCATTCTGCGTGCCCAGGGACTGGCTGCCGTTCCCAGATCAGCTCGCGTCCCAGGGACTGGCCGCAGTTCTCAGGTCGGCTCACCTGCCCCGACCTCGCAAAAACGAATTGAAAAAAAAGAAGCGTTTTTTCGGGTTACGGGCCGTGTGCCTATAGTCCGAACCCTGTCCTAGATGTTTGGCCTAATTGTGGTCGTCGGCGTTCCCCCCCCCCCCCCCCCCTTGTTTTACAACTGATTCACCGGGTTAGTTCCATCTCCGGCTGCTTCATGTTGTCGGCAGCTGCACATTCGACCAAAAGAGAAGAGAAGAGACGCGACCACTCACAGCCGTCAACCGATCGCGCTGGCATGTGGCGCAAAGGGACAAACTGCGCAGGGACTGAACTCAGCGTGAGAACTCGGTCATCAGCGTGAGGGCGTGAGAATTGACTCCAAGGCGTGATTCTCACGCTGAAAGCGTGAGAGTTGGCAGCCCTGGAATAGGTGATGTTTCGGGTCGAGAACCGCCATCAGACTAGTCTTTCCGCTGACTGGTTAGCGCGTAACAAAAAGCTGTTCATTGTAACTCAGTACTGGTAACAATAACAAACGAAACTAAATAGCATCTAAATGGACTCGGTGGGCGAAAGGGCCTGTTTTCATGCTGTATCTCTAAACGAAACTAAACCTCCCCAGGCAACATGTTCCAGATATCCAGCACTCTCTCATTTAAAAAAACAACTAACTTACCAAAGAATCTCATCCCAGTCCCCCCCTCTTCTCCCCTCTCCCATCAGGCCAGAGGTACAGAAGTTTGAAAACTTACATCTCCAGATTCAGGGACAGTTTCTTCCTGGCTGTTATCAGGCAACTGAACCACCCTCTCACCAACTAGAGAGCCGTCCTGACCTCCCATCTACCTCATTGGAGATCCTCTGACTATCTTTAATCGGACTTTACTGGACTATCTTGTACTAATAATTATTCCCTTTTTCCTGTATCTATACACTGTGGGCGGTTTGATTGTAACCATGTATAGTCTTTTTGCTGACTCGATAGCTCGCAACAGAAAGCTTTTCGCTGTTCGTCGGTACACGTGACAATAATAAACGAAGCCAAGATTCCCGTTTAATCTCCAATCTTTCACATTAAAATAATGGTTTAATTGTTTTTAACACCAGGGGAAAAAAGTGAGTTTAACTTATCAATGCTGCTCGTAAAATTATTCTCAAATAATTTGCACAAATGTTTGTGGGGCATATTTAAAACCAAGATGGAATGAGTCATGGGTAGTAGTAGTAGTACTTTGTTACCAGGTCAGAAAGAAATATAAATAATTAAAAAGCTGTCTGGATTTGCAACAGAATCCATTTTGTGTTAATGCTACTGAAATAGATAGAAAATAATGCATGGATTTGTTTTGGTGGTGTGCAGTGCAGTATGGTCAGTTTCTGAATTATTTTTTTGAATTGCTGATCCATGATGGTTGTCTATCTCTGTACAGTGTCAAGTGGCGGCATAGTGGTTCAGCGGTAGAGCTGCTGCCTCACAGCACCAGGGAACCAGTTTCGATCCTGACTATGGGTGGTATCTGTATGGAGTTTGTACCTTCGCCCTATGACTGTGTGGGTTGTCTCTGGGTGCTCCAGTTTCCAAAGATGTGCAGGTTTGCAGGTTAATTGGTGTCTGTAAAAGTTGTCCCTAGAGTGTAGGATAGAAGTAGTATACGGGTGATTGCTGGTCGATGCGGACTCGATGGGCTGAAGGGCCTGTTTGCATGCTCTATCTATAAACTAAACTAATAAACTTTTTTTGCTTTAAAGTTTAATTAAGTATTAGTCTTTTGAGTTGTTGCGATAAGCGCCCTATAAATGTTAACCCTGATATCCCACATTGAGGAAGGACGACCATTATTGACGAGCATGCCTGTTATTAGCATAGATCACCAGAGGTAGTAATGACTACAACTGGGTGATTAAAATTATCTGGTCTAACGAACAGGGGTATCTCAATAAGATCTCTGTAGCCGTACCACTGTACATGGAGCCAGTTTGAAAATGTGTGTTCTGGAAATAACAATATATGACAAATAAGGATTATCTCCAATGAAGTGCAGAGTCAAGTTGCCAGAAGACATTGGCAGCCACTGAACTGATTTGATTATTTTGTCACTGCATTATGATTTCGGAAAAAGGGACAGTAATATGTTGTATGTTGTATGGCTGAGAGGATTTTGCCATTTTGTTTCCTCCCCGTGTAAATTGAATTCTATATATTTAAACCATATCGAGAAGCAGAGGACATAGGTTTAAGGTAAGGTGGGAAAGATTTAATAGGAACCTGAGGGGTAACTTTTTCACACAAAGGGTGGAGGGTGCATGGAACGAGCTGCTGGAGGAAGTAGTTGAGGCAGGTACTCTCGCAATGTTTAAGAAATGTTTAGACAGGTTCAGGGATAGGACAGGTTTAGAGGGATCTGGGCCAAACGCAGGCAGGTGGGACTATTGTGGATGGGACATGTTGGTTGGTGTGGGCAAGTTGGGATGAAGGGCCTGTTTTCACGCTGTATGGCTCTATATTGAGTACAGCACAGTCCTGTCCTAGTTTTGTGCTGCCTGCCACCAAGATGGTGTCGGATAGAACGTCCATTGTAGCCAGGGTCCGTAGGGGGAGGAGTGGCTCTGCTGTCAGCGACTGAAGGACTGGTGACGGGATCTAGGGAGTGGGCAGGGCTGAAGATGTCCTGGTTGGGTTGCTCCTCGGCCTTGCCAAGCTGGCCATCTACGAGTCACGGCACCAGGCCGAAGAGGGCTTTGCCCGAGCCAGATGCTGGCCACTTTACCAGGGGTTATGTCCGAGCCCGGGTGGTGTTAGAGAGGGATGTAGTTGTATAGTAGTTTGTATATTTGTAACAAAGTTGTTGGGAATTTAGTGACTGAATAACTTTGTAATTTTGTAATATGGTGTTAGGTGTGTCACCACAGTTTTGTTTTTTATTGGGTTTTTGTATCATGATCGTAATCAAATAAATTATTTTTGATGCAAAAAAAAGATGGTGTTGGAGTGTGGCGACTCTTTGCGTGCTGGTCCCAGAAGAGGATCTGCTATCCAGTACAATTATTCCACCCATTAACCCACTCATTCCTGGGATAATTCTTGTAAACCTCCTCTGGACCCTCTCCCGAGCCAGTACATCCTCTGATATGGTGCCCCAAATTGCTCACAATACTCCAAATGCGGCCTGACGTGCCTTATAGAGCCTCAACATTACATTTCCTATTTTTATATTCCAGCCCTCTTGAAATAAATGCTAGTTTGCAGGTCGATTGGCTTCGGTGTGTAGGATAGTGCTAGTGTATGGGGTGATTGCTGGTCAACACGGACCCAGTGTTTCGGAGAGCCTGTTTCCATGCTGTATCATAAAGTCTTAAAGCTTTTGACTCTACCTCATTACCCGTGACAATAATAAACTCAACTAAACTCTACCATCTGTTTCCAAAGTTCTCACTTAAGTAAAAAAATGGGTGGATATTGGTCATGCACCTAATAGGGAAATGGACACGGAGTGCTGGAGGAACTTAGCGGGTCAGGCAGCATCTCTGGAGAACATGGACAGGTGACGTTTCGGGTCGGGACCCTGTTTCCTTGATCCTGGTAAAGGCCAGCAATAGTGCATGTTGCACATAAATGTATATAGGGTGCTCGTAGTCCTTGGGTCTTATGCCAATCAAAGGTAAGTTCTGGTAGAAATAACAGAAACACTATCAGAACACTTAATCGGGTCATAATTATATCTTGTCGTAATATACTTTCGCAGCTGGCAAAATATAATGCGTCATCTTGTAGCGGTGGAAATCACGGAGACTGCAAATGTCTCTTGATGCAAAGTATAAGGAATCTGTTGTCCCTGAAGATATGACCTCCCTGTTACTTTCTATAGAATCACAAAGTTAATGGAACAAGAAAGCGGATTATTTATTGGCTTGAGCATGGCGTTCAACCAGATAACCCTCTCACGGCGCTTCCAGTGCTGTTTGCGTTTGACTGTCTAATTCCAGTCACATTTCCACCCAGCTGCTGGTTGTTATTCTGTGGTCTGACCTGATTGTGTTTCAATCTCTGCCACACCACCAAATTCTCTTTTTTGAATTTTACATGCCTCTTGATTCACTATTGAGGCATTGTTAGTTTAGATGTGACCTTGTGTTTGCTGTTTACTATCAAAGAGAAATAGCCTGCTTCTATTTGCATTTCTGACCACTTTATTTATGCGATCAGGAGACTGTCTGTTTTGGATGAGTGCAGCAGGAACTAACCTGGATCCTTAATGCCAAGAATAACATTTTAATTCATGTAAAACAAAACACACGCACGAAATGCTGGAGTAACTCAACGGGTCAGGCAGCATCTCTGGAGAGCATGGATAGGTGGTGTGCGGTATGTGGGCGGCATGGTGGCGCAGCGGTAGAGCTGCTGCCTTACAGTGCCAGAGACCCAGTTCAAGGTGCTGTCTGTACGGAGTTTGTACGTACTCCCTGTAACCACAAGGGTTTTCTCCGGATGCTCCAGTTTCTCCCGCGTCCCAAAGATATGCAGCTTTGTAGGTTAATTGGCTTTGGTAAATTTGTTAAAAAAGAATCCCTAGTGTGTAGGATAGTTTTAGTGTACGGGGTAATCACTGATCAGCACGGACTCAGTGGACCAACGGGCCTCTTAGTAAACTAAAAAGGTCGGGACCCGAAACGTCACCTATCCATGTTCTCCAGAGATGCTGCCTGACCCGCTGAGTTACTCTGGCACTTTGTGTCTTTCATTAGAACTACTTAGCAGGTCAGGCTGCATGTGAAGTGAGAGAAGCAGATTTACTTTCCCAACCCACTTGTTTGTCACTTAATTAAGTTTGTTCTCTGCTAAATAATTCACATTCACTTCATAAAGTTGTTGCCTAACAAAAGTCCATTGTTGAAAGAAAAATGTGATCTACTTTTGGAATAAACCCAATGAGCAAGGACAAATTGATAAGTATATTTAGTGGCAATAATGTTCATTAGTAGAATATTTTCTTCTTGTCGTGTGTAATACCCAATGTGCACTAAATCTCCTTCAATGTATAAGTGGTCTTTCTATAAGATGTATCAAGGTATAATGATTTGAAGCTTCCCTCATGTAACTAATTACCACATTCATTGAATTCATTGCCACAGACAGCTGTGGAGGCCGTGAATGGATATTTTTAAGGCCGAGGTTGACAGGTTCTTGATTAGTACAGGTGTCAGGGGTTATTGGGATAAGGCATGAGAATGGGGTTGGTAGAGAAAGATAGACCAGCCATGATTGAATGGAAGAGTAGACTTGATGGGCTGAATGGCCTAATTCCACTCCTATAACTAATGAACTCACACACTCTAAGATGATCTTCTATCAATCGTTGCTTCCACTTTAGTTGGCCTAGCAATGAAGCTGATAATGTGAGCTTAGTTTTAGTTTTGTTTAGAGATACAGTGCAGAAACAGACCCTTCGGCCCACTGAGTCCATGCCAACCAACGATCCCCACACACTAATACTATCCTACACAAACTAGGGAGAATTTACAATTTTACCAAGCCAATTAACCTACAAACCTGTATGTTTTTGGAGAGTAGGAGGAAACCGGAGCTCCCTGAGAAAACCCACGCAGGTCACGAGGAGAACGTACAACTCTGTAGAGACAGCACCCGTGGTCAAGATCGAACCCAGGTCTTTGGCGCTGTAAGGCAGCAACTCTACCGCTGCACCACCATGCTGAGCTGTGTGGTTTTGGAATTGTACGGAATTGTAATCCACTGTGCCTTGAGCAAAGTGCCTACCCTTTTCAGACTCCTCGGAGCTTGCGATTAGACTTTCCCTTTCTAAGTTTACCATCAATTCCCTTTGAAAGAACTTAGTTTAGTTTAGGGATACAGCGCTGAAACAGGCCCTTCGGTCCATGCCGTCCAGCGATCCCCGCACACTAGCATTATCCCACACATACTGGGGACAATTTACAATTTTACCAAAACCAATTAACCTACAAACCTGTACGTCTTTGGAGTGTGGGAGGAAACAGGAGCACCCGGAGAAAAGCCATGTTCTGGAATATGTTCCACCCCCCAACATTCAGGAATTGCATCTCATGCAGTTTATGGAATATAAACTATCCGGAGTTATGCCGCAAGTAGGAATTTAATTGTTTTGTTTTGGGACTTTTAGCACTAAAACATTGACGACACAGTGACGCTTTGTTGCTACCTTACGACGCCAGATACCAGGTTCGATCCTGACCACGCATGCTGTCTGCACGGAGTTTGTACGTTCTCCCTGTGACAGTATGGGTTTCCTCCTGGTGCTCCGGTCTCCTCCCACATTCAAAAGACATGCAGGTTTGTAGGGTAATTGGCTTCTGTCAATTGTCCCTAATGTGCAGGATAGAACTAGTGTACGGATGATTGCTGGTCAGTGTGGACTCAGTGGGCCTAAGGGCCTGTTTGCATGCTGTATCTCTAAACAAAACTCTTGGCTTTTGATTCTTGGTAAGGGGAAATCTATCCACCTGTTGGTATGTAAAAGTGTCATGTTTACAAGAAATTTTAGTTCTGGGCTAAAATAATTCGCAAAGCTCTCAAATTTACCAAGGTACAGTTGAACAACCTCACATGGGGGCCTAACTGAAGCTGCAGGATAGCTTATGATAGTTTAGCCAAAAGTAGATTTGTCTTTATTCTCCTTCTTTTGGGAGATTGTTGGTGGTTTGGGGCAGGGAGAGGGGGATGGATGGGAGAGGGGGTGGTGGGAAGAGAGGACATGCAGAGGTGCCCCGTTCCTACCCAGCAGAAGATTCCTGCAGCCCTGCAGCTGCTGGAAAATATAGGTACTGGTTTATACCAAAGATAGACAGAAAGTGCTGGAGTAACTTAGTGGGTCTGGACAAAATGGATAGGTGGTGTTTCGGGTCGGGACCCTTCTATCTCCAATGTGTACATTTATTATTCCATAGGTGTTGAAATCTGTGGTCAATAGTCCAGTTAGCTTAGTTTAGAGATACAGCACAGAAACAGGTCCTTTGTGGCCCACCGATCCGTGTTGACCAGCGATCCCTGCACACTGGCACTATCCTACACACTAGAGACAATTTACAATGTTTTTTTTTACCAAAGCCAAGTTAACCTCTACGCCTTTGGAATTGTAGCTGCCATTATTGTAACTGTTGCTGAATAAAATATCAACATTGGTAGATAGGAGATAACCTTGTCAGAGATTTTCTGAATCGTGGACAAAAATGCTTTTGGCAAGAGAATCAGTGCGGCAGTCTAATAATAAACGGGAAATGCTGAGTTATGAGAGCTTGAGATTGTGTATGTCAGTGGAAATTGAATAACTGTTTTCCAATGCATATCCACTGTACCCCAATAAATCTGCTTCGCACCTTTGCCTCTCTTGTAGGCTTATGGGGACCACCCCATCTATTGGCCTTTTACCATCTTCGACTTGTATTCCTTTTTAATTTTCCCCACCCTATACAACATTAATGCTCGGCCATCTTGAAGGGATAAAGCTTTCTGAAGCTTTATAGTTTTAGCGAAACAACATTTTAATTTCAAAATAGACTTTATTCAAGTAATAAATATATACAATACAGGAACTGTGCAAAAAATTCATCCGACATCCTCGGAGGTTATACAAACATTCAATTCTGTTTACACAAATTTATCCCCCACCCTTGTCACTCATGTGGCCCACTGGTGTAGAATTCCTTCCCTTATTTTTGAGGGGCGTCAACATGGACACACACCTTTCAGTCCTCCGATTCCACGCCGGCCATCGATCACCGGTTCACACTAGTTCTATGTTATCTCACTTTTGCACCCAACTTACATTCTTGTTAAATTTTCCCTACCCTATAAACAACATTAATGCTGGGCTATCGTGAATATACATTCTGAAGCTAGTTAGTTATAGTTTTAGAGAAACAGAATCCGTGCCGACCATCGATCACCCCGTACACTAGCACTATCCTACACACTAGGGGCCATTTTTAATTTACAGAAGCCAATTAACATGCAAACCTGTGCATCTTTGGAGTGTACATCTTTGGAGTACCTGGGGAAAAATCTATACTGTCACAGGTAGAACGTACAAACACTGTACCGACAGCACCCCTAGACGGGATTGAACCCGGGTGTCTGGCGCTGTTAGGCAGTAACTCTACCGCTGCATCACTGTGCCGTCCTAGTGGAGCTGTAAATGTTCTTTATTGAAGGCACGAACAGTCAAAAGTAAACCACAGTGTCTTGGTGCAGCAATGTATCAGGAGTCATGCTGTGTAAACCAAGGCTCTAGTGGCGTGGGTAGGATTCGGACCACAGGTGCTGTTTGTGTGAGCTTTGCACCTATTCCCTTGTGATGGTCTTTCCCCAGAGCCTCTAGTTTCCTTCCACCTTCTAAAGAAGTGCTGGTAGATTGAGTGGTCCTGTAAATAGGTTGGTAACAAGAGAATTTGTTGGTGGTTTGGGGCAGGGAGAGGGGAATGGGAGGGAGGGGGGGCAGGGAGAGGGGGATGGGGGTGGGGGAAGAGAGGACATGCAGAGGTGCCCCGTTCCTACCCAGCAGAAGATGCCTGCAGCCCTGCAGCTGCTGGAAAATCCATCCCATCCCTCCAGTCTCAACCATTTGTTCGCATGTACGGGGTGTCCATAAGTTGGGCATTTGTAACACGGGGAGGATCTGTACCTGTATGTGAAAGTTGGGAGGAGTTGGTATAGAAAGTTCTCTGGGTGTCGATTGATTTGTATATGTAAGAAAAATGAACTATAGATACTGGTTTAAACCAAAGATAGACAGAAAGTGCTGGAGTAACTTAGTGGGTCTGGACAAAATGGATAGGTGGTGTTTCGGGTCGGGACCCTTCTTCAGACTTATTGCAGGGGGGAAGGAACTGGAAGCAATAAAAGAGCAGGACAAATCGGGGCTGGCAACAGATGACCTCAGGTAGGGAGGTTGCCTGATAGGCCGATTGTAGTCTAGGAACGGTGTGACCCCAAGAGGGATACATCGTTGTGAACTATGGAACTGGTTAACTGACTTTTAGTGGGGAGAGGGGAGGGGGGTGTTTGTATAAGGTACATAAAATGAGAGAAGTGAAGGTTCATACCATTGTGTTGTAAACCACCCAAGGAGAGGTGATGTTCCTCTAATTTATGTGTGGCCTCAATCTGGCAATGGAGGAGGTCCAGGACAGAAAGGTAAGGGGGATGGAAAGGGGAGTTAAAATGGTTTGATTTGGAGATGGTTTAATGGGCAGCCACATGACATGGGAGCAGAATGAAGCCACGCGGGTCCACTTTGCCATTCGATCATGGCGGATCTATCTGTCCCTCTCAAACCCATTCTCCTACCTTATCCTGTAATCTTTGACGTCCTTTCTAATCAAGAAGAAATCAATATCCGTTTTAAAAATACCCAATGCCTTGGGCTCCTCTGCCATCTGTGGCGATGAATTTCACAGATTCACCTTCACCTTCAGCCATCAAGGAAGGTGAGTGAATGTTGTAATTCCACACATGGACGTGTTTTGCCCGATCCTCAACAACATCACGTGCCCAAGCAGCAAGGTGATGGAGTGCCCCGACCATTATAAATGATAAATGGCTGCAATCTTTCACCTTTGTTGAACTCCACATGTATTGTTATCCTTTGCTTCTCTGTTCTTGCAGAAATGTGTCTTCAATTTGATTTTTATAGGTTAGTTATTAAATCAATAAAACTATGAATATTTCATATCATGTTTTGCTTCCTTGCTAGACGACGCATTCAGAGCATTCTAATTCTACTTTCCCTCAGTAGCTGCATCCTATCACATCCATTATGCTGTTAAAGAATACCATTAGGCACCATTTTTTCCTTCTTTAGTTACACTATTCATTAGGTAAAAGCTTTTTCTGCAGCCCTGCTAATCTTTTTGTTCTTGATTGCAGAAGTAAATCAGGTGCTCCAATTATCATGGCTTTATCTAGGCTATGAGCCAAACACAAAGTGCTGGAGGAGCTCAGCAGGTCAGGCAGAATCTGTGGAGGGAAAGGGCAGGTGATAGTTTTTATTTAGAGATACAGCGTAGAAACAGTCCCTTTGGCCCATCGAGGGCACACTGACCTCGATCACCCGTACACTAGTTCTATCCCAGACACCAGGGACAATTTACAGAAGTCAATTTACCTACAAATCTGCATGTCTTTGGGACCTGGAAAAACCCCACGCAGTCAGGGGAAAACATGTAAACTCCACACAGACAGCACCCGTAGTCTGGATCGAACCCAGGTCTCTCGTGCTGTAAGGGAGCAACTCTATCGCTGAGCCACTGTGGGCCCTCGCTCCTGGTTTGGGATGCTTCAGTCTGAAGAAGGGTCCCGATCTGAAATGTTGCCTGTCCATTCCCTCCTCAGCTGCTGCCTGACACGCCGAGTTCCTCCAGCATTTTGCGTTTTGCTCGAGTTTCCAGCATCTGCTGTTCCTGGAGGCTGGTCTGTGCATATGTGATGTTGGCCAGCAAACACCTGATACGGTACCAGATACGATACGGAAAAGAAATTGCATCTCCGTCGAGATAAGAGATTAAAAAATGAAGGAAGACAGACAGACTGTTGGCGAGGCAGCCATTGCTGGCGCCACCCAGTGTAACGTAAAGTGTGGGCACTGGCCAGCACGGGCTCAGTGGTCCAAAGGGAATTTTTTCGGGCTGTATCTCTATAATCTCTAAGGTGAGGAACCTTCTGGTTCCAACATGTACTGTTCTTGTTATACCATCTGTCACTGTACCATGTCCTAAGTGGGCCTGATCATGCATCAGATGATTCGCAAATGAAACGGGTCCAATGAAAACACCAATGCATACCAATAACCAGATTGCCCTTGTGATGTAGATACAAGAAACTGCAGATGCTAGTTTACAAAGAAAGACACAAAGTGCTGGAGTAACTCAATGGGTCAGGCACCATATCTGGAGAACATGAACGAGTGATGTTTCAGGTCAGGACCAACTCAATCAAATTCATGGTTTGAAAGGTCCCGACCTGAAATATCACCTATTCATGCTCTCCAGAGATGCTTCCTAACCCACTGAGTTACTCCAGCACTTTGTGTCCCCTTGTGATGTCCCGTACAAACACAAGGTTATCTCCTGCAGAGTGCTATCTGTCAGCTCTCGGTCTATGTTGTTCCTTCTGCTTCACTTGTTCAGAACATGCAGTGGTCCTAAGTTCTGCCTTTACCAAATCCAAGTCTATTCTGAAGAGGACGTCACCTACCCTTGTTCTCCAGAGATGCTGCCTGACCCTCAAGGATACTCCAGCACTTTGTGTTGTTTGTTTGTAAACCAACATCTGTACTTCCTTGGTTCTACATCAAGTCTACTCTAACATACCTGTCCATCAGAATGTCAACAGATGTTTGTCTTACAGACCTCTTATGCTGCTTTAAGTAAGAATTTCATTGTTCCATTTTTGATACCTGTGGCAATTAAGGGCAGCACGGTGGTGCAGCGGTACAGCTGCTGCCTCAAAGCACCAGAGACCTGGGTTCAATCCTGACCTTGGCTGCTATCTGCATGGAGTTTGTATGTTCTCCCTGTGACTGCGTGGGTTTTCACCGGGTGCTCCGGTTTCCTCCAACATTCCAAAGACATTCAGGGTTGTATTTTAATTGGCTTCTGTAAATTGCACCTAGTGTGTAGGAGCTAATTGCATCTAATTGCCCTTGTGATGTAGATACAAGACACTGCAGATGCTAGTTTACAAAGAAAGATACAAAGTGCTCGAGTAACTCAATGGATCAGGCACCATATCTGGAGAACATGAACGAGTGATGTTTCAGGTCAGGACCAACTGAATCAAATTCATGGTTTGAAAGGTATAAATTATGGACTTAATTGCACCTAGTATAGAAGCGAGATAGACCAACTGACCAAATGGTGCCAGCACAATAGCCTGGCTCTCAACACCAGCAAAACCAAGGAACTGATTGTGGACTTTGGAAGGGATAGGATAGGATAGGGACCCACAAACCCGTTTATATCAACGGGATGATGGTGGAAAGGGTCAAAAACGTCAAATTCCTGGGTGTGCATATTTCCGAAGATCTCTCCTGGTCCCAGCACACTGATGCAATTATAAAGTAAGCACATCAGCGCCTCTACTTCCTGAGAAGATTACGGAGAATCGGGATGTCAAAGAGGACTCTCGAATTTCTACAGGTGCGCAGTTGAGAGCATGCTAACTGGTTGCATCGGGGCTTGGTTCGGCAACTTGAGCGTCCGGGATTGGAAAAGAATGCCGAAAGTTGTGACCACTGCCCAGTCCATCATCGGCTCTGACCTCCCCACCATCGAAGGGATCTATTGTAGTCGCTGCCTCAAAAAGGCTGCCAGCATCATCAAGGACCCACACCATCCTGGCCACTCACTCATCTCTCTGTTGCCATCAGGTAGAAGGTACAGGAGCCTGAAATCTGGTACATCCAGGTTCATGAACAGCTTCTTCCCCACAGCCATCAGGCTATTAAGCTCGCCATCAAATAAATTCTGAACCATAACAGCCTATTGCACTCTATCTGTTTATTTATGTGTGTATATATATATATATATATATATATGTGGTCTATGCTCTATAGACACACTGAACTGTTCTGTATGTATGCTTACTATATTCTGTTGTGCTGCAGCAAGCAAGAATTTCATTATCCTGGGACACATGACAATAAACTCTCTTGACGACTTGACCTGAGGATGCGAAAGTGGGCTAATACATAGAATAGTGTGAACGAGTGATCGATGGTCAGCATGGACTCTGTAGGCCGAAGGTCCTGTTTCCATGCTGTATCTCTAAACTAAAATTTGAACACTCTTGACTTGCTGCCCCCTTTCACACTAAAATGTGCTGTGTAAATATAATTTGTGTAAAAAAAAAATCCATCCATGCAGTGAAGTTCCCTTTAACCACGGTGACTGTTGGAAATGTTCCCGATGTTGGGGAAGTCCAGGACAAGGGGTCACAGCTTAAGGATAAGGGGGAAATCCTTTAAGACCGAGATGAGGAAAAACTTTTTCACACAGAGAGTGGTGAATCTCTGGAACTCTCTGCCACAGAGGGTAGTTGACGCCAGTTCATTGGCTATATTTAAGAGGGAGTTAGATGTGGCCCTTGTGGCTAAAGGGATCAGGGGGTATGGAGAGAAGGCAGGTACGGGATACTGAGTTGGATGATCAGCCATGATCATATTGAATGGCGGTGCAGGCTCGAAGGGCCGAATGGCCTACTCCTGCACCTATTTTCTATGTATCTATGTATCTATGAAATAACTGTCAATGTACTCTGGATATCTCCAGTGGGGCCGGTCCTGCTACCAGTCATTTGACACAGATTTTTCACATTTTATTCATGCAATTACATTCATCATGCCTACGATGATTGGAGCCAATGATTCAATGATACTTTATTGTCACGTGTACCTAGCTACAGTGGAATTCTTTGTTTTTGCATCCCACCCAGTAAAATCATACTATAGATAAGCACAATCACAGATAAGTACAGAAGTGCAATAATTATAGTAAGAATAGTAGACAGAGACAATCCTGACACATTGCTGTCCCAAGACACTTTGTGGTTTACTTTGAGGGTTTGTGCCTTCAATAAAGAATATGTACAGCTCCACTAGGGCAGCACAGTGGAGCAGTGGTAGAGTTGCTGCCTCACAGCGCCAAAGACCCGGGTTTGATCCTGACTACGGGTGCTGTCTGTACAGATTTTGTACGTTCTCCCTTCGACCACATGGGTTTTCTCCGAGTGCTCTAGTTTTCTCCCACACTCCAAACACGTACAGGTTTGTAGGTTAAATGGCTTCGGTAAAATTGTAAATTGTCCCTAGTGTTTGTAGGATAGTGCTAGTGTATGGAGTGGTCGCTGGTTATCACGGACTCGGTGGGCCGAAGGGCCTGTTTCTGCGCTGTATCCCTAAAGTCTGTATCTCTAAAAGTCAAAGAGTCTCCATGTTTCTGGTGCCAACGTGTGTCCTTCAAGTTTCAAAGTTCTTAATAGTACAGAGTCTTATCTTGGCCTTAAAGGCCTGTTGTCCTGGAAGCACTTGCTCAGCATTGCAGTGGTCAGCCTGGCCAGGCAATGCTGTCACTCTTCTCCACCGCTCCGTGACGCTGCAAGCCATGCCCATAACCCTCGCTTGGCCTCAGTGGATCGTCCAGCAGTGTCCGATCCCTGCACCCCCAACATTTTCTCTTTTACTTTCTACTATTTCTCAACGTTGACGTGAGTGTAGGAAGGATCTGCAGATGGTGGCTTACACCGAAGATAGACACAAAATGGTTTTGTAACTCAGTGGGTCAGGCAACGTCTCTGGAGAAAAGGAAGAGGTGATGTTTTGGGTCGAGACCCTTCTTCAGACAGTCAGGGGAGAGGGAAACTAGAGGTATGAAAAGGTACAGAACAAATCAGAGCAGGCACCAATGGCCAGGGAAAGGTGGAGCCAACAATGGTCCATTGTTGCCTGTGGAAGAGGCGGTGTGAAGAGGCAACATGGTGGTGAACAAGTGATCAATACTGTGCCCTTAAGCCGGGGGAAATGCCGGGATAAGTACAGCAGATTTAAAAAAACAATTACCGAGTAGTCATGACACTGAAATTGTGCAGCAGCTTCTGTCAATTCACTGCAGGGCTGTTATAATTTAGACTCCTTTTACAGATGTGATTTTGGAAGGCAGAAAGGAAATTAAATTGTAAAGATAAGATAGTTATCTATGTGTCGGAAAGAACTGCAGATGCTGGTTTAAATCGAAGATAGACACAAAATAGTGGCTAACTCAGCGGGACAGGCAGCATCTCTGAAGAGAAGGAATGGGTGACGTTTCGTGTCGAGACCCTTCTTCAGACTGATAGTTATCTATCGAGCACAGGTTATTCATGTTCTCACAATTTCAGTCTCTTTGACATTGACTATGTTCTGAGTTGCATCTGATATGAAGTTTGGGCTAAATTATACTGCCAAAATAATACAGTCGCTCTTCACTGATGTCCATTCCATTAAGTTGTGCCTGATCTTGAGAATAGCTAGAAGCAACATACAAAGTGCTGGAGAAACTCAGCGGGGCAGGCAGCATCTGCGGAAGGAATGGGTAGATGACGTTTCGGGTCGGGACCCTTCATCAGCTCTTTGTTTTACCCCACTAGAGCCCTGCTCTATCTCCATATGAAGGGGCACATTGTGGCACAGCTGCGAGAGCTGCTGCCTTACAGCGCCAGAGATCCAGGTTTGATCCTGATCTCAGGTGCTGTCTGTGCGGAGTTTGCACGTTCTCCCTGTGACTCCACGGGTTTTCTCCTGGGGGCTCCGGTTTCCTCCCCCAACCCAAAGACATGCGGATTTGTAGGTTAATTGTCACTCTGTAAATTGTCCCTAGCGTGTAGGGCACAGAACTAGTGGGGACGGGTGATCGATGTTGGCGAGGACTTGCTGGGCTGATGGGCCAGGCTCCCATGAGTAGGAAGGATCTGCAGATGCCGGTTTACACCGAAGATAGACACAGAATGCCGGAGTAACTCAGCGGGTCAGGCAGCATCTCTGGAGAAAAGAAATTGGTGAAGAAATTCCATAATGTGTCTCCAAACTAAACTAGCTCTGCATTTGCTGACTGCAGTGAAAGCAAAGTGTAAGGTTGAGAGGTTTAAGTCCTCCCTCTGATAACTGGGAATCTCAGAAACTCCTGACTTGACTCCCTGTTGCAACATATTTCACAGTAGGCGATTGTTAGTTTTATCCGCTTGCTATGTTGCCCCTCCTCCTCTGCCACACCGGCCGGCCTTGTTATTGTGGCTGTTTGGAACTCTGTGTAAAGCTGCAGTTCACTGAAATGTTTGGCTATTATTTGGGAGTAGGAATTTAATTTTATAGCTTACAATTTTTATTTACAGAGGTAAATTAACCTGTGAAGGTGGTACACTGATGCAGCTGGTAAAACTGCCACCTCGCAATGCTGTAGACCTGAGTTCCATCCTCGATGCTAACCTTGGGTGCTGTCTGTGTGGAGTTTGCACATTCTCCCTGTGACTGCGTGGGTTTCCTATAGAGTTAGATGGAGCTCTAGGGGCTAATGGAATCAAGGGATATGGGGAGAAGGCAGGCACGGGTTATTGATTTGGGACGATCAGCCATGATCACAATGAATGGCGGTGTTGGCTCGAAGGGCCAAATGGCCTCTTCCTGCACCTATTTTCTATGTTTCTATCTCGAAAGACGTGCAGGTTTGCAGGTTAATTGACCTCTGTAAAATTGCCCCTAGTGTGTAGGGAGTGAATGAGCAAGTGGGATAACTTGGAACTAGTGTGAATGGGTGATCGATGGTTGGCGAGGACTCGATGGGCCGAAGGGCCTGTTTCCATGCTGTATCCCAGAACAAAACAGTTGTTATTCAAAGGAAAGACAATTTGCAGTTTATCTCACGTTGAGAAGTGAAATTGTGCTGGCATGAATTTATCATTAGCCTGTTACTTCCAATATGATTATTTGTGCCATACAAAATGATGAACATAATGTTGGGTTTCCTGGAGTGACGTTGTCCCGTATGGTAGATAAACATGAAGGAAAGTAGAGTACATGAGCTTCTCTGTGAACTTTCTCTAAACTGGCACCCAAGGGCTGCCATGAGGTACAGGTGGGGTTACTTCATCCCTGATGACTTGTTGCCTGTGGATGGTTCTTGGCATGTAAGGGCACAGCATTCAGATGACAGGAGTTTCCAAAAGCAAATATCATCTGTATTGCACTATACTTTTACAGAACCTTTCGCCGCTGAAATAAGAATTGGCACCCAATCTACCATTGCCAAGGCTCCCAAATGGCGGCACGGTGGCGCAGCAGTAGAGTTGCTGCCTCACAGCGCCAGAGACCCGGGTTCAATTCTGACCACCGGTGCCGTCTGTACGGAGTTTGTAGGTGACTACGTCGATTTCCTCCCACATCCCAAAGGCATGCAGGTTTGTAGGTTGATTGACTTTTGGAAATTGTCCCCAGTGTGTAGGGATAGAACTAGTGTTCGGGTGATCAATGGTCGGCATGGACTCAGAGGGCCGAAGGGCCAACCTACTTTGGTTTTGTTAAGTACTGGAGTCAGATACTTAAATAACCATCGAGAAACCATCAGGTAAAACCAACGTGCCTTTAATCATGGTTTCAGAGGGGGAAAGGAAGAGAGAGTGCTCACACTACCACCAGGGCTTTTATACTAAGCAAGTCCCCTTTTGTGGCTACCGGTATTACAATAGGTGTATGATATCTCTTAAAGGGGCATACACCACAATCCTCCCCCTTTAAAACCCTTAGTTTTACACAAAAACTAAGGGGAAAAGTACACCATACCTACAACAGATCATATAATAGATGACAAAATTACATTATCATCTTCACCTTATATTTTGCAAGCACAATATAATAACACCATCACCAATAGTTGAGGGAAAAAAAAAACAAACACACACAGGAAACATCACTTAGTCAGTCCCGTATTCAATGTCAAAGTTCATCAATCAACCTCTGTGGCGGCCTTGATATTCTGGTTGAGCGTCTTAATCCAGATTCTACAGGCGAACACCGCACTTCCGAGCTAGGGAACACCTGTTTTGGTATTGTAACCACCTGGTCAGGAACCTGTACTGCTACTTTAGCTGGTGAAATATCCAACGAAGGCATAGGTGCTTCTTTGGCAGCTAGAACAGGATAACAAGACATAGGCACAATAGGTTCCAATTCCTTGTTCGACCATTGGCCCCCCATTGATACTGGCTGATCCGAAGCACTTAACCGAGGTTCCAGATGAGGAGCAATAGTAGACTGTACGATTTGATCCACATGCCGGCGAATCTGGCCATCGGCCGTGTTGACTGCATACATTAGAGGTCCTTGTACCTCCGCAACAACTCCCGGCTGCCATTTCTGGTTTCTATAATCGCGGGCAAGTATAGCTTCACCAACCTGGAAACTCCTGGTAAGACGTTGAGGTGCACAATGGAACACTTTCTGTTCCACTTGTCTTCTAAGATCAGGACGAACTAAGTCCAATTTGGAACCTAACTGTCTGTTGAAAAACACCATCGCAGGTGATTGACCTGTTACAGCATGAACCGCATTTCTATAGTTGAACAAAAAATTGTCCAATTTATGTTGCATAGGCAGATTCTCATGTTTCATTGCTTTAAGCGCCTTCTTAAAGGTCTGTACAAAACGCTCCGCCAGTCCATTTGTTGCCGGATGATAAGGTGCCGACGTATAGTGTTTAATGCCATTAGTCTTCAGAAACTTCTTAAAGTCTTCAGATACAAATTGAGGCCCGTTATCCGAACATATTTGTTCAGGCAAACCATACCTTGCAAAAATTGTTCGTAACGTCGCAATCGTCTTCTGAGACGTAGTCGAGGACATCTTTATAACCTCTGGCCATTTCCAATGCGCATCTACTACCACCAGGAACATAGACTCTTGAAAGGGTCCTGCATAATCAATATGAACCCGTTTCCATGGACCAGACGGCCATTCCCATGGATGGATAGGGGCCAATGGAGGTGTCTTCTGCACAAGCCGACAGCCAGAACAATTTTTGGCCAATTTCTCAATCTGGCCATCAATACCTGGCCACCATACATATGCACGAGCCAGACTTTTCATCTTAGTGCATCCTAGATGACCAACGTGTAGTTCCTCCAAGATTTGTTTCTGTAACTTTTGGGGGATCACCACTCTAGAACCACACATTATGGTACCCCTGCACGTAGACAATTGTTCTCTTCTTGCTGAATATTGAGGAAACCGAGAATCTCCTTCCGCTGGCCACCCTCGTACTGTTACATCATATACCCCTGAAAGAGTCCTATCATTCCTTGTCTCACGCTCTATACGTTTGTTATCCACTGGCAACACTTCACAAATGGACATATGAAACAATTCTGCCACATCAGTCATTGGTACATCACTTACAATCGGTAATGGCAATCTTGACAAACTATCTGCATTCCCATGCAACTTTGTGCCTCTATACTGGATGTCATAACGATGTGCACCCAAAAACAAGGCCCATCTCTGCAAGCGCTGTGCCGTCATCAAGGGCACCCCCTTTTTTGGATTAAATATCGAAACCAACGGCTGATGATCCGTAATCAATGTAAATTTCTGTCCATATAAGTAATGATTAAATTTTTTAACACCCCATACCAGGCTAAGAGCCTCCCTATCAATTTGGGCGTAATTCTTTTCAGCCGTGGACAATGACCTTGATGCAAAAGCAATTGGTCGTTCATGACCTCCTGGAAACTGATGTGAAAGCACTGCACCTATACCATAAGGAGATGCATCACAAGCCAGCTTAATTGGTATTGCTGGATCAAAATGTGCAAGCACCTTCCTTGATGTAATCAAGACCTTACTATCAGCAAATGCCTTCACACATTCCAACGACCAATTCCATTTCACCCCTGATTTTAACAATCCATTTAATGGATACAGGATAGCAGATAAGTTTGGCAAAAATTTATGATAGTAATTTATCAGTCCCAGAAATGAGCGTAACTGTGACACATTCACCGGAGCTGGCGCATTTACCACCGCAGCAATTTTGTCTGGTGATTTATGCAACCCATGTCTATCAATCAAATGTCCACAATACGCCAGTTGTTCCTTGAAGAAGTCACACTTGGCCTTGTTAGCCCTAAGGCCATAACGTTTTAACCTGCCCAACACCCGTTCCAAATTGGAGAGGTGTTCTTCCACCGTCCTACCTGTGATCAAAATATCATCCAAGTAACATTGGGTACCTGGAATACCTTGCAGCACCTGCTCCATGGCTCTCTGCCACATAGCCGGCGCCGAAGCTACCCCAAAAACCAACCTATTATACCTATACAAGCCTTTATGCGTATTAATCGTCAGGTAATGTCTGGAATCTTCCTCTACCTCCATCTGCAAATATGCTTGTGCCAGATCTATTTTAGAAAAATGTTGCCCTCCTGCCAATGAGGCAAAAATCTCATCAATCTTTGGCAATGGATATTGTACTACTTTTAACACTGGATTCACTGTAACTTTAAAATCACCACAAATACATACTTTCTGTGCTAATCCCAGGCCATCCGGCAAAGCCTTTTTCATAACCGGCACAATAGGTGTAGCCCATTCACTCCAATCTATCCTTGAGAGCACTTCTTGTTGCTCTAAGTTATCTAATTCAGCTTCCACTGCTGGTCTAATTGCAAAAGGTACTGGTCGAGGTTTAAAAAACTTGGGGGCAGACCCCTCAGTAATTGATATAGTAGCTTGAATACCAACCAACTTGCCAAGTCCTGATTGAAACACCTCTGGAGCTGTTGCCAACACTTCAGCCAATTTACTTTTTGAGGGTCCTATTAAACCCCGCTCCCTATGCTTTACTTCAACCAATTTACTTTGCAAGGGCCCTGTTAACCCCAGCTCCCTGTGCTTTAATGAGTGAATAGTTGACCAATCAAATTTCAGTCTCCTAGCCCACTCTCTACCCAGTAATGGCCGTCCGCCTTCCCTCAGCACGTATATAAACAGATTCCACACTGTCATACCATTGTACTTGGCTGATACCTCAATCCTTCCTTTTGGCCTAACCTTTTGACCCGTATAAGTTTTTAAAGCAATATTAGTCTTCTGCAACCTTTCTTGTGAAAAATACCTATAATAATCCTTCTCATTTATCACCGTTAACGCTGAACCAGTATCCAGTTCTAGTTTCAATGAAACTCCTGAAATGGTCAACATTACCCACATTGTATCCAGTTCTGTCGAATTCTGCACTGCTTTAATCTTTAAGCAACTTACTTCTCTTGCTTCTACGTCTGAGTCACTACAAATGACGTAGCCATTGTAAATGCTTTGGACAAATCTATATCACCCTCAGCTAACAGTTTTTGTAATAGAGTCTCACTTTTCAATCCACAAATAAATCTATCCCGTAATGCTTGATTTAAAAAATCATCAAATTTACAAAATACAGCTAATGTTCTTAGCTCTGCCAGAAATTGTGCCACAGTTTCTTCTAACTGCTGGTCCCTTTTATAAAATGCAAAACACTCAGATAAGAACAATGGTGCTGGATTCAAGTGTTCCTTTAATTTATCAGATATCTGTTTAAATGTTGCATTTGCAGCTTTTGTAGGATGTAACAACCCCTTTGCTAATCCATAAGTCTTAGCACCCATATAATTCAATAAATTCACAGCTTTCTTATCATCTGCTATATCATTAACAGTACAGAAAACATCAAATCTTTCCAAATATGTGTCCCAAGTCTCTAAGTTGCTCTCGAAGATTCCAAATTTTCCTTTTATTGCCATGTTGCTCATCAATTAGCTTCAATGGAATTTGTAAAACTTGTAAAATGGCACCCTTCTCTTCCGTTTTTAGGCGTGCCAAAAATGGCGGTTCCCGCTTTTGCACCCTTCTCTTCCGGTTTTTAGGCGTGCCAAAAATGCCTGTCTGCGCCCTTCTCTCGCAGCGTTTCTTTTTCCTGGACCCTCTAGGTCCGTTTCCAACCAGTCTCTTCAGCCTCCATCGGGTATACAGGCCTCTTTAACTGCTGAAACTGGAAAACCCCCACCGGCACACTATGCACTACCGACGGTATTCACCCCAACTACCAATGCGTTCCTGGGGCCCGCTCTCCGAGGTCACTTCTCCCCCTTGACTGCACTTTGCCCCAACCCTCACAACTTTGGAGCTCCAGTCCAGCCTCAACCACACACCCGCCTCTACCAAGCTTCTTTGCCTTGGGAGGGTGCGGGGAGCGTTCTCCACTCGATCTTTCAGGATGCCGAGGTCGGTAAGACATCAGGGTTCTTTAATCTCGTCGCCACTGTTAAGTACTGGAGTCAGATACTTAAATAACCATCGAGAAACCATCAGGTAAAACCAACGTGCCATTAATCATGGTTTCAGAGGGGGAAAGGAAGAGAGTGTGCTCACACTACCACCAGGGCTTTTATACTAAGCAAGCCCCCTTTTGTGGCTACCGGTATTACAATAGGTGTATGATATCTCTTAAAGGGGCATACACCACAGGTTTCTCATTTGCTTTCCTAATTTTCTTAATCTCTTATTCTCTTAGCATGCAAACCTTTGTGGTGTACTCTTGTCTGTCTCTGACAAAGGGTCTTTGACCTAAAACATTATCTTCCCTTCCCACAGATGTGGCCTGAGCTGTTGAGTATTTCCAGTATTTTCTGTTTTTATTTACCTATTGTGGCTTTTTTTCTGTATTCGTCCATGTGATTCATGAATATTCATATTCATTAAGAAAATAGTCAAACTTTCATGTATCTTTTAAAATTAGAGTATACAGTGTGGAAACAGGCCCTTCGGCCCACCGAGTCCACGCCGACCATTGATCACCCGTACACTAGTTCTATGTTAGACCACCTTCATACCCAGCACACTAGGGGGGATTTACAGAAGTCAATAAACCTACAAACCGCACGTCCTTGGAGTGTGGGAGGAAATTGGAGCACCCAGAGGAAACCCATGCAATCACAGGGGGAACGTACAAACTCCGCACTGACAGCACTCGAGCTCAGGATGGAACCCGGGTCTCTGGCACCGTGAGGCAGCAGCTTTACCGCTGTGCCAATGTGCTGCCCCAAATATATTTGTTCAACATTTTTATATAGTTGTTCTACAGCACAGTTTGCCAATATGCTGTTTTACTTCCCCTTTCTATTCTCGGCCCCACAAAATCGACCTTTCTCCAATCTATCAAGATAATTTTCATCATAATTGCATTCTATTTTATTGACTTTAAGTATATAGCATTATTAGGATCACTATTCCCTAGATGTTCCCCCATCTCTCACTTCACTTCTGCTCCAGTTCCTTTCCTGTTACTGTATCCAATAATGAATATCACCACATTGGGCTTTTGACGTATTGGGTTAGAAAGTAGTTATGTACAGAGTGTAGCAACTCTACTCCCTGCATTCATTTTACCGAGCATCTTATTCCAAGGTGAAGCCCTCCATGGCCATTCATTATTTACTCATTTCCCTAATTTCTACATTTCATCAAGGACCCACTGCACCTTGATCATGCTCTCATGCAGCAAGTAAGAATGTCATTGTTCTATCTGGGACATATGACAATAAAACACTCGACTCATTTCCCTCCTGCCATTGGAAAACAGGTAAAGGTACCTGAAAACTAGATGTTATTCACAATATTCAATTTATCATGTATCTGTACATTGTGGATAGCTCGATTGTATCATTGTGATTATTAAAGATGTTATAGCAGCGTATTTAGAAAGCAGTGACTGGATCGGTCAAAGTCAGCATGGCTTTATGAAGGGGAAATAATGCTTGACTAATGTGGAATTTTTTGAGGATGTAACAAGTATAATGGATAAGGGAGAGCCAGTAGATGTGGTGTATCTGGACTTTCAAAAAGCCTTTGACAAGGTCCCACACGAGAGATTAGTGTGCAAAATTAGAGCACATTGTATTGGGGGTAGGTAGAACTGGTTGGCAGACAGGAAGCAGGGAGTAGGAATTAATGGGTCCTTTTCAGAATGGCAGGCAGTGACTAGTGGGGTGCCGCAAGGCTTTGTGCTGTGACCCCAGTTATTTACAATATATATTCACGATTTAGATGAGGGAATTAAATATGACATCTCCAAGTTTGCGGGTGACACAAAGCTGGGTGGCAGTGTGAGCTGCAAGGAGGATTCTATGAGGCTGCAGGGTGACTTAGATAGGTTGGATGAGAGGGCAGATGCAGTATAATGTGGATAAATACGAGGTTATCCACTTTAGTGGCAAGAACAGAAAGGCAGATTATTATCTGAATGGTGTCAGATTAGGAGAAGGGGAGGTGCAACGAGACCTGGGTGTGCTTGTACAGCAGTCACTGAAAGTAAGCATGCGAGTACAGCAGGCAGTGAAGAAAGCTAATGGCATGTTGGCCTTCATTGCGAGAGGATTTGAGTTTAGGAGCAAGGAGGTTCAACTGCATTTGTACAGGGCCTTGGTGAGACCGCACCTGGAGTATTGTGTGCCAATTTTGGTCTCCTAATTTGAGGAAGGACATTATTGATATTGAGGGAGTGCAACGTAAGTTCACCAGGTTAATTCCCGGGATGGCGGGACTGACATATGATGAAAGAATGGGTCAGCTGGGCTTGTATTCACTAGAGTTTGGAAGGATGAGAGGATATCTTATAGAAACATATAAAATTCTTAAAGGATTGGACGGGTTAGATGCAGGAAAAATGTTCCCGAAGTTGGGGTAGTCCAGAACCAGGGGTCACAGTTTAAAAATAAGGGGTAGGCCATTACCAGATAGTTCTGAATATGGGGAATTCGCTGCCACAGAAGGCAGTGGAGGCCAATTCACTGGATATTTTCAAGAGCTTTCGATCTAGCTCTCAGTGCTAAAGGAATCAAGGGATATGGGGAAAAAGCAGGAATGGGGTACTGGTTTTAGATGATCAGCCATGATCATATTGAATGGCGGTGTTGGCTCGAAAGGCTGAATGGCCTACTCCTGCACCTATTTTTCTATGTTTCTAATCATGTGTTGTCTTTCTGCTGACGGGTTAGCATGCAACAAAAAGCTTTTTACTGTACCTCGGTACATAGAGTCATGGAGTCTTACAGCGTGGAAACATGCCCTTCGATTTTGATTTGATTTAGATTTAGATTCAATTTATTGTCATTGCACATTTCAGTGCAACGAAATGGTTTAGCCTGCAGTCATAACATAGAATAAATAACAAAAACACACACTCAACACAGTTTAACATCCACCACAGTGAGTCCACCAGGCACCTCCTCACTGTGATGGAAGGCAAAAAGTCCCAAAGTCCATGTCTCTTCCCTCCTTGCTCTCCCTCTGTGCTGAGGCGATCCAGGCCTCCGATGTTGTGACCCCGCCGGGTGATGGTAAGTAAGTCCCGCGGCTGAATCCGAACGGGCCGGTTCAAACTCCGCGGCCCAGGGCGGTCGAAGCTGCCGAAGCTGCCGCCCTCCAGTCCAGCGGACGCAGCTGTTGTTGCGGGAGCTACGGAAAAACAGGTCACCAACCTGTGACCTGCGAGCTCCCGACGATGTCGTCCACTGGCCCTCGCTGAGCCTCCGAGGCTCCGAAGTCGGGTCGCAACGCCACCACAGCCCCGAAGTCGGCCAGCCCCGCGCTGGCAAGTCCCGGCTGGCTCTGCCTCCCGAGCCCCGAGGTCGGTCCCAGATGGAGGCCGCCAGCTCCGCGATAGGCCTCAGCGCAGACGGAGACGGGGGATACGGCAAGAAAGGTCGCATCCCCCCCCGAAGGAAGAGCCAAAAAACATGCTTCTCCCACCCCCCCACACATACACAACTAAAATAAACCAAAACATACCGCAACAACGGGACAAAAGAAAACAAAAAAAGAAAAGACAAACGGACTGCAGGCGAGCCGCAGCTGCAAGGCAGCGCCGCCACTTCCGGATGACCCAACATGAGCCATCTACACTAGTCCCATCTGCCTTTGTTTGGCCCATATCCCTCTAAACCTGTCCTGTCTATGGACCTGTCCAAATGTTTCATAATACGTGACAATAAAGTAATGACTACTTTTAAATAGTTAGCATTTAATCCGCCTTCTCTCCCTTTTCCCAGTCTATCTGTTCCAGTTGGACTCCAGTCCGTTGTTATTCCAGTCTGATCTTTCTGCTGCAGTGCCTCAGTAATCCCTACAATGTTTGTTTTTTCCTAATGCATAATTGCAGTTCGCTCCTCTTTTATTTTAATTATAGACACTGTGCGTGTGTGTTGCTGTGCCGACAGTCTAATTTATTTTTAATTAGATTTCCTTTCATTTAATGTTTATTATCTTATTAGTCTCTTGTTCCATAACTATTTACTCCTTTGCCATTAATATCCTCCCTCACTTTAATTTTGACCATGCTCTTTCTTCCTGTTTGGCTCATATTTATGTTGCTTATAATTCGTATGCTAACCATGCGTTACAAGAGATAACTACCTGGTGACGAAGATGATAAGGCGACAAAGGTGTACAGGCACATGGATAGGCAGGGAGTGGAGGAATGTGGATTATGTGCAGGCTGTTAAGAGTTGGGCTTGGCATCTTCTTTCAGCACAGACATTGTGGGCCAAAGGGCCTGTTGCTGTGCTGTATTGTTCTATACCAAAGATAGACACAAAATGCTGGAGTAACTCAGTGGGTCGGGCAGCATCGCTGGAAAAAAGAAATAGGTGACATTTCAGGTTGAATCCTTCCTCAGAATGAAAGATAGAGAAGGCCAGACTAAACCAGGGCCAGCAGCAGATGACCACAGGAAGGGTGGAGTCCATAATGGCCCATTGTTGGATGGGGAAGATGTGCTAACGACAGGGATACAAGGATGACAAGTGGAACTAGTAGGACGTCTATGGTGAAGGAGGGGGAAGAGAGAGGATGGAGGGGGGGGGGGAAGAAATGCAAGAGTTACTTGAAATTAAAGAAATCACGATTCTTATCACTGGGTTGTAAACTGTACAAGCATAATATGTGCTGTCCCAACAGTTTGCATGTGTACTTTCCAATGTTCTGTTCTATGTTGTGTAGCAGCCTTCATAGGATGATAGGAACGGGATTAGGCAATTATCTGCGTGATCCTCTTCCACCTTTCATCTCCACCTTTGTTCTGTGATTTAACTCCATCTATTCAGCAAACCTCCATACACCACCATTAAGCTCACCTTGACACTTTACACTCACCCACCCTTCTAACGCCTCCCAGTTTCAATAGATTTTGAGATTACCATTACAGTGCACAAGCTACCTACTGACATAATTGTAGAGACAAGGAGCTGAAGATGCTGGTTTGCACAAAAGGACAGACACAAGATGCTGGAGTAACTAAGTGGGTCAGGCAGCATCTCTGGAGTAACATGGATAGGTGACGTTTCGGGTGGGAACCCATCTTCAGATTGATGAGTAGTTAGCTCTACTCAATAACCAAAAATCTGTAGCCTCCTTTTGCTCTGATGTTTTATTTAATTCACATGTTTAATTGATGTTTTATTATTAATGTTTAATATTTTATGTGTCATTCCTAACTGTCACTATGTCATGTTGTCACTTGCGGGCGGAGCACCAAGGCAAATTCCTTGTATGTGAATACTTGGGCAATAAATTTATTCTTTCATTCATTCATAAAGGGTCTTCATTCTGAAGAAGGGTCTTGACCCGACACGTCCACCTATCAATAGAGTCATACAGCGTGGAAACAGTCCCTTCGGCCCAACTTGCCCACACCGACCAACATGTCCCACCTGCCTGCTTTTGGCCCATATCCCTCAAACCTGTGCTATACATGTACCTGTCTATGTTACTGAGATGCTGCCTGGCCCACTGAGTTACTCCAACTCTTTGTGACCTATTGACACAGCTTGAACTGTCGAGCACCAATTTTAACGTTCTGCCTCTGTTTTGTTCTCCAACACTAGAGGACTTAAGGGCCTGTCCCACGGGCATGCGACTCCATGCGGCAAGCGCGACCTAACCGCAAGCGGGGGCCGCGCGGAGGTCGAGTGATCCCTGTATAGGGCCGGTCCCACCAGCATGCGGCTGCATGCGGCAAGCGCTACCAAATCGGAAGCGGGGGCCGCGCGGAGGTCGAGTGACGTCAAGACGGTGCGTACGGCGGCGAGGCGGTGCGCACGGCCTCGATGCGGCTGCCTCCGGCGTCGAGGCGGCGCGCACGGCCGTCGATGCGTCGCTCACGGCCTCGATGCGGCTGCGGGGTGGCAGGCCGTTGCCGCACGGAATTTTTGAACAGCGTCAGTTTTTCGGAGCCCCGCGCGATGTCTGGACCAGCTCCGCACAACTCCATACGGCTCCGGCGATCGAAGTGGGACCGGCCTCCGCGCGGGACCTCCGCGCGGCCCCCGCACGGCCCCCGCTTGCGGTTAGGTCGGGCTTGCCGCATGGAGTCGCATGCCCGTGGGACAGGCCCTTTACACATTCAAATCCTATAATCACCTCAAACCGCTCCTCAAATCACCTCAATTAGGTCATTCCTTAATCTTCTAAAATCAAAGGAATGTAAACCAGGTCAATTGTAACCTGTCTGCGTTCTAGAGTTGGAATTCTGACAAAGCCCGAGTGCTACCTATTCTGGGCCACTATATGTTCCAGAACTAAACACAATATACCAGGAAATAAATTTTCATAACTGAAAGAATTCACTGGCTATTTCATCATGTATCCTTTTTTCAAAATCAGTGTTTGTTCAGAAGAATAATGTAATTGAAAAAAGAAGTTACAAAATCATTCATAGAAGGGTCCCGAATCAAAAGGTCACCTATCAATTCCTCCACAGATGCTGCCACTCCATCACTGTGTTTTTCTCAAGACTTCAGCATCTGCAGTTCCTTATGTATTCGTAAAGGGCCCTGTCCCACTGTATGAGGTAAATCAAGAGTTCTCCCCAGTTTTCCCCTGATTCGAACTCGGAGAAGTTCGTAGGAGTTCGTGAATGTCCCGTAGCGGTACAAGTAACGGTAGGTACTCGGGAAATCCGGTAAACTCGTGACTTTTTTTCAACGCTGTGAAAAATGTCCACGAGTAAAAAAAATACTCGTGATGAAAAAAATACTCGTGATGACATGGGGAAAACTCGGGAGAACTCTTGAATTACCTCGTACAGTGGGACAGGCCCTTAAAGGTGCAACTTGTTTGTCGTACAGAGTCTAACTGTTGTATAATTAACCGTGAGTGCACTGTGGTATATTTAGTTTAATTTGAAGATACCACGCGGAAACAGGCCCGTCGGCCCACCGAGTCCACGCCGACCAGTGATCACCACACACACACACACACACACACACACACACACACACACACACACACACACACACACACACACACACACACACACACACACACACACACACACACACACACACACACACACACACACACACACACACACACACACACACACACACACACACACACACACACACACACACACACACACACACACACACACACACACACACACACACACACACACACACACACACACACACACACACACACACACACACACACACACACACACACACACACACACACACACACACACACACACACACACACACACACACACACACACACACACACACACACACACACACACACACACACACACACACACACACACACACACACACACACACACACACACACACACACACACACACACACACACACACACACACACACACACACACACACACACACACACACACACACACACACACACACACACACACACACACACACACACACACACACACACACACACACACACACACACACACACACACACACACACACACACACACACACACACACACACACACACACACACACACACACACACACACACACACACACACACACACACACACACACACACACACACACACACACACACACACACACACACACACACACACACACACACACGTTTACAATGTTACCAAGCTACAGACCTGCACGTCTTTGGAATGTGCGAGGAGACCGGAGCACTCGGAGAAAACATGCAATGTCACGGGGAGAACGCATAAACTCCGCACACAATGCACTCATAGTCAGGATCGAACCGGGACTCTGGCACCATAAGACAGTACTCCACTGCTGCACCACCGTGCCGCTATCTAGGTATCTTTTAAGGTTAAAGTCATCGGAAAGATATCGCCAACGTTATCTGTGCAAAATCCTCCAAATCACTGAAAGTTTCTTTACATGCAAACAAACGTCTGTGTCTTTCCCAGCACGACATTTCCAGCCCTAGTTGCCGTCTGTCTGCTACCTTGGCCTGGCCATGTTATGTTAGGGTTAGTCATGCAGCACAGAAACAGGCCCTTTGGCCCACTCAGTCCATGATGACCATCAATCACCCATCTACACTAAACCTATATTTTATTCTCCCCACATTCTCAACAACTCCCATCAGGCTCTCCTCTCTACCCACACACGGGAGACAATTTACAAAGGCCAGTTAACCTACAAACAGGTATGTCTTTGGGATGTGGACCAGAGCACCTGGAGGAAACCCACACGGTCACAGGTAGAACGTTAAAACTCCGTACAGACAGCAGCCGTAGTCGGGATCGAACCCATATCTTTGGTGCTATGAGGCAGCATTGCGTGACTGTGGTGGGTTTTGTGCGTGTATGTGCAGTGTGTGTGTGTGATACCGGTGCTCTCCCCGCTCCCTACTGCCCATCTGCTGAAGAGTCTGCAGTTCCAACAGCCATCTCTTCACATCAGAGCTCACAAATCGTAGTGAAAGCGAGACATCTTCAAGCACGAGGGGCGGCACAAAAGGAAGGAATGCTAAAGAAATGTTCCAGGCGTCTTTTCCCTCAGGACTGTGGCCGTGATGTACTCTGGCAGGGAAATGATTGTACAGAAGTTGCAGCCCGCAGGAGTTATTTATACTTGTGTTGCAGTGCTGATCATGTATTATCTTTTCAAACACAATCTTGGCCCGATGATTCATTGACTGTCGAGCGCTGTGCTCCCGTGTATGATTTACCGTTGGCTCCTGATGTGAATCCGGTCCCTGTGTTTCTGGCGGGGACATGTCAGTGTTCACAATGATTTAGCTGCTGTAATTATTGTCCCATTGTGCTGAGAAGCAGCGAAGGTTTCTGTACTCAATAAATGTCAACACCATGGAAACCGATGGAAACAGCCAGAGCAGTCAGCTATTCGGCCCCTTGAGCCGGTTCTATCCCTCGTATAGATCATGACTGATCAATGCTTCGACTCCAGTGGAAATGTTTCATTTGAGTCCAGCAACCGCCCCCTGCTGTCGGGAGAGTCGAGATTCAAGAGTGTTATATTGTCACCATGTGGGTGACACGGTGGCATAGAGTTGCTGCCTTACACCGGCAGAGACCCAGGTTCGATCCCAACTGTGGGTGCTGTCTGTACGGAGTTTGTAGGTTCCCCCTGTAACCGCGTGGGTTTTGTCCAGGTGCTCCGGTTTCATCCCCCACTCCAAAGACGTGCAGATTTGTAGGTTAATTGGCTTTGTAAATTCTCCCTAGTGTGTATGATAGCGCTAGTGTACAGGTGATCGCTGGTCAGCATGGACTCAGTGAGCTAATGGGTTTGTGTCCACGCAGTATCTCTCTAAAGTCTAATGTCTAAATGGAACAATGAAATTCTTATTAGCAGCAGTATAACAGATACCGTTGAGGAGGTGATAACAATGGACCTTGGTGTGTGCCTTGGCCGTTGGTGCCAGCTCTGATTTGTTCTGTACCTTTTCATACCTCTAGTTTTCCTCTCCCCTGACTCTCAGTCTGAAGAAGGGTCTCCACCCGAAACGTCACCTATTCCCTTTCTCCAGAGATGCTGCCTGCCTGGATCTTCGGTGTAAACCTGTATTTGCAGTTCCTGCCTACACACTGTGCATAACATATAATTGGTGTTAGTGACCCACCTGGAGGGCCTGAAGGCTCGTCGGACAGCGGAACCCGGAGAGAGGTGGTGACGTCGGACGAGGGGAGCAAGGGCTGGTGGGAGGGTGAACCCAAAGATCCTATAGCGAGCAAGATAGTCCACTCGACGAAAAAGACACAGTAGGGTCATGGGCAGAGTCATGGATCCGTAACCGGCTTCTGTCTCCGCCATCTTTGTCCGCCATAGCAGAGCAAAGATACTAGTGCGGAGACAGAAGCCGGTTACGGAAACATCCTCGTAAAAATCAAACATCTTTGGTAAAAATCTTCTCCTCATTTTCTTTCTGCCTCTCTGCCTCACAATAAAAAGCAAAAATATGCCTATGTTCCTTCCACAGCGTGTGGGAAGTCTGGCCCGGATCAGCACGACTGGGACGCCAGGGTAAAGTTGCGGGGAGGTTTGCAATGTATTTTTATGTAATGTTGTCCCTTGTCTGGTCCTTGAGTCCGAAATAAAGTTTATCATTATTTATAAAAATCTGGAGAAATATATATGTGTGTGTTATATGATTATATACATCTATATCACATTCATATATGTGTGTGTATGTGTGTTCTTCCCTACACAATCAGTTGTGTAGTCGCTGAATAAAACCATCCTTAAGTTATACAGCGTTTTAAAATCTTGCTCAAAACAAATTTTATTTTGTTAAATACTTCATTTAGATAACCCCACCATTACAGACATATCTCATTCCTCTCTCTGGCTATTGGGAAGACCAGACCCATTTTATTGTTGAAAAACTATTCCATAGTCACAAAAAAATCAATAAGGAACATTCCAAGAGCAACTGGAATCTTCATATTGCTATTATTTTTCCAAATACCGCAGTTGTGAACAGTGTGATTAGATGAATTACAGAGTGCGTGTAATACAAAAATCAACTCAAACACAGCACATGAGCCATTTTAAAAGAAACGTTTTTTTTAATTAAAAAAAGACAATTAACAGAATCATAATTTGTTAACATATTAATCTTTAACAAAATTCAACAGAATTATGATTGAACAGAATTATGAATCTAACCCTAAATCACACACGCAAACTGTTCCCCTGCAACGCTGATTACACTGCGAGAGGGATATACAAAGTCGGGTCGGGTTACTGAAATGCCCACGTTCCTCTCCGTTGCGTACTACACGTCAGCCCATTGCGTTTAGCAGGAGTGGACTATCTTGCTCGCTATAGGATCTTTGGTAGCGCCTTCAAGGTCGGCTGCAAGAGGCGCCCCCGGGACACAAAGATGGCCGGGAGAGGAGAGGAACGTTTGGTTCGCTGGCCGATATGGTCAAGGGCGACAGAGGAAGGTCCTGCAGGAGCCTGGGGCTTACTGGGATCAGGGACTGCTCCTGTAGACCGAGTGCTTGAGTGGATTGGACTTTGGAAATGGCGTCAAATCATGGCGGCGCCTGCATGTGTAAATATGCAAAAATAATTTCACTGTGCGATTGCACACGTGACAAATAAAGCTACGTTGAACCATTGAAACCTATTCTCTGTTTATTTAAATAATTTTCATTGATTTAGTAGGTCGGGCAGATGCTGGTAAAATGGATCTTGCATAGATTTAGCATTGTATTAATAGGTCGGATTGGTTTTATGTTGATGTATTTACTCCAGACTTTTGCCAACATGTTAAGCATTTTCCTCTACAGTGATCTGCATTTCACTGAGTTGGATTGAGGAGAGAGGATTATTAAAATTCTGTTAGCTTCAAGTTGTGGGATTGTGACCTTAGTCAAGGACAGTCACACATGCTAGTGGGGGAGGGAGAAGCATCCTTTTAGATAATTGTCCAAAACAAGAGAGGACAGTGTAGTTAACAATAACTCTGTGTTACGTCCATATTTTCAAATCTCTCCATGGCCTCTGTCCTTCCAGTCTCTGTTTTCTTCATATACGCACAAGGATGGCACCGTAGCGCAGCTGGTAGACCTGCTGCCTCCCAGCACCAGAGACCTAGGTTCGATTCTGACCTCGGGTGCTGTCCGTGTGGAGTTTGTACGTTCTCCCTGTGACTGTGTGGATTTCCTCCGGGCACTCCTCCGGAGGTTTCCTCCCACATCCCGAAGAGGTGTGGGTTTGTAGGTTAATTGGCCCTCTGTAAATAGCCCCCAGTGTGTAGGGAGTGGGTGTAGGGGTATAAAGTTAGAACTAGTGTGATCTATGGTCTGATTGGACACGGTTCACGGTTGTCCGAAGGGCATGTTTCCATGCTGTATCTTTCAATCATTTAGCACGTAACAAAAAAGCCTTTCACTGAGTCCCTCTTTACCAAGTCGACCACCATATTGGGATGTTCTGACATTTAAAAGAACCGAGGTATGTTTGTACACTGGTCACTGTAGCCCATGTGAAAGTGCAGCATGCAATTAGAAAGGCACATGGTATTTTTGACTTTTAGCATAAGAGTGTTTGATACAGAAGGCAGCATGTTTTGATACAACTGAATGGGCCCTTGATAAGTCTGCTCATGTAGAACTGTGTACATTGTTGGTTTCCTTATCATGAAAGGATAGTTTACCTTAGTGTAGTTTATTGTCACGTGTACTGAGTACAGTGAAAAGCTTTTTTGTTGAGTGCTATCCAGTTAGCTGAAAGACTATACACGATTACAATGTAGCTGTCCATAATGCAAAATAAAGCCCAGTAGGATCTACAATGAGCTAAATGGTAGCTCAGGACCGCTCTCTAGTTGGTGATAAGATAGTTCAGTTGCCTGATAACAGCTGGGAAGAAACTGTCCCTGAATGGAGGTGTGCGTTTTCATAACTTCTGTACCTCTTGACTGATGGGAGAGGGGAGAAGGGGGAGTAACTGGGGTGAGACTGGTCCTTGATTATGCTGGTGGCCTTGCCGAGGCAGTGTGAAATGTGTAGATGGAGTCAATGGAAGGGAGGTTGGTTGGCATGATGGTCTGGGCTGCATCCAAAATTCTCTGGAATATCTTGTGGTCTTGGATGGAGTTGTTCCCAAACCAAGCTGTGTTGCATCCTGATAAAATGCTTTCTATGGTGCATCTGTAGACATTGGTGAGAGTTGTTAGGTACATGCCAAACTTCCTTAGCTTTCAAAGGAAGTAGAGGCGTTGATGTGCTTTCTTGGCCATTGCTTTGATACGGGTGGTCCAGGACAAGTTGCTGGTGACGCCTGCTCCCAGGAACTAGGGGATTGTAATGGTTTTAGAGGGAGTGTAACAGAGTCACTGGCAGGTTAGTTGCATGGAGAGTGACTGGGTGGACTGGGACAGGTTTCTCCAGCGTTTAGAAGGAGATGAACTCTCATTGAAGCTTACGGAGTTGTTAAAGGGCTTGTGAAGCTGGATGCAGGGAGGATATTTACTCTTACTCGGGTGTCTGTTAACAGGAGGCAGAGTTTGAGAAGAAGGCAAAGGTCAATTGGAGCTGAAATGAGGAGAGAGAGATTATGTCACTTCCCAGGCCTTGCCCCACCCCTTCCCCTCGCCTCTTTCCATCAACAATCCCACCCTCCTCCATCCATCGGGAAGAAGGATCCCATCCTAAAAAGTTGTTTGTCCATTTACTTCCACAGATGCTGCCTAACCTGCTGAGTTGCTCCACCAACAACTCCAATAGGTTTTTTTTTAGTCAAGATTCCATCTGCAATCTCCTGTGCCTCCAGAACTTGCTGTTTTGCTGCTAATGATTGTTTTAGCAGAGGGACAAAAAAAATGCTAACGTAATAGAATATTTTGTCATGTCCTCTGCATTTTCTTGCCTACGTTGTTTTGCCTTTTATGTACTCTTCATTATTTGAAACATGCAGTGTTTTGAAAACTAGTGCATCATTGATGAACTAGAAACAAGGAACTGCAGATGCTGGTTTACAAAAAAGGGTCCCAATGTGCTGGAGTAACTCAACGAGTCAAGCAGCATCACTGGAGAACATGTATAGGTGACGTTTCAGGTTGGGATCTTTATAACTTTATAACAGAGACAAACAGCATGGAAACAGGCCCTTTGGCCAAACGCCCACACAGCTGCCTGCATTTGGGCCATAACCCTCTAAACCTGTCCTATCCATGTACCTGTCTAAATGTTTCCTAAATGTTGCGTCAGCTAGGTCCAAACACCCACCACCCTTTGTATTAAAAAATTACCTCTCAGGTTTCTAATAAATCTTTCACCCCCCCCCCCCCTCCCTCACTAAACCTATGCCCTCTGGTTTCCAATTCCCCTACTCTAGGCGAGAGACTGTGCGTTTACTGGATCCATTCCTCTCATGATTTTGTACACCAACTCATTCTTCACACTCATTCCAGTGAATTTGAGAGCAGGGTGGGAGTTAGTGGGAAAGTTAATGAAATCAACAATGAGTAGTGAACAGTGATGAACAGTGTTGGTTTGTACATCTTTTATTGATGGTCAGAACATTATTATCAACCATGTTATCCCACGTCTAGGAAGTTATGCAAACAGCCAAAGGAAATGTCATGTCATGGACTTCCATTGTGCAAAGGATTCTCCAGATAATTTAGCTTCAAACCCTCAATGTGCAGGGAAGATATCAAATTTTCTGCTGAGTGGCAGTTTGTTGCTCCCTTGTGTCTGGAACGACTTTCAGAGTCCCTGAAAGAATACGACGAGGACTCTGATACCGCTGATGCAGGATATCTCACGGTGATCTTTCTCCTTTGCCCTCCAGCTGTAAGATGTTTTTTATGCAGCAGGTGAAGACTGACATAGACTGAGGGCAACAGTGTACCTCTGGGACCTTTCCAACAATCAGTCAACTGTGTATCTCTGTAACAGAGAATGTACATGAAAGATATACACAAAGCTAAGACAATTAGAGACATTTTTAGTTTAGTTTAGAGATACAGCACGGAAGCAGGTCCTCCATCACACAGAGTCCGTGCTGACTGGTGATCACCATACACTAGCACTATCCTACACACACTATAGACAATTTACAATTGTACCAAGCCAATTAACCTACAAATCTGTATGCCTTTGGAGCGGGAGAAAACCGGAGCTCCCGGACAAAAACGCTGGGCGAACGTGCAAACTCTGTACAGATTGCACCCGTTGTCAGGATTGAACCTGGGCCTCTGGTGCTTGAAGGCAGCAACTCTACTGCAGCTCCACCGTGCCACCCAAATCATGTACAATGGCGCCAAAATCTGGCCACTCTTACATATAGGCTCAGTGGGCTGTTTCAATGTACTCTGTACTTAATCAGGGACTGTACTCATGCATGACAATAATCTTACTGATCTCGAATGGGCAAAAAAAGAATTTCAATGTACCTTGGCACACATGATAATAAAGAACCATTGAATCATTGAGAAGGTGAGATGAGGGGACGGAAGGTAGGGCTCATTAAAGCGAGAAAGAAAATAGAAGTTTTAATAAAAAATACTTGGTCCCTGGAAAGTATTGTAATGTGGAGGGATCTAGGCGTGTCGGTACATATTTCTCTGAAAATGGAGTCACGGGTAGTTAAGAAGGCTTTCGGTACATTGGCCTTCATCAGTCAGTGGACCTTGTTGAAGCGGCTCGAGCTGTTAACTTGCTGTTTCATTTGGTTGCCAGGTGAGCTATTGCAGCAGTTCCATAAAACACATTGCATGACAGAGGGCTGGCTGACATTTTCATAAGACTTATCTGAAAGAAAGCAATTCATAATTGTTGGTGTTATCTCTTCCACAACCCAAGTCACTAAACGTTATTAATAGTGTATGCCATTAACCTTGACTTATTTTACCAGGACTGCTGATCCATTGTATTCAATTGATCCCATCATGTGCTGGGGTTGCAGGTAATTGGCTTCTGGAGTTTGTCCCTAGTGTGCAGGATCGAGCTAGTGTACTGGGTGATCACCAGTCGGCCAGGACTTGGTGGGATGAAGGGCTTGTTTCCATGCTGTATCTCTAAACTAAACTACTTTAGCATGTGACGTGAACTGCAAGATTGAATTTTGCAATTATCAAAACTATCTGAATGCAGGCAATTCTAAATTGAAATTACATGCTTCAAATTGCTAATTGAGTTTCAATGCTGAAAAATTATTTTGATTCATTTTTTGCCTAATGTTATTAATTTACATATTTCAAATGTTTGCGGAATGAGGAAATGCAGTGAGGAAATGCAGTGAGGGAGGACACCTCAAAATAGCAAGGATATTTTAGTTTAGTTTAGAGACAAATGCGGAAACAGGCCCTTCGGTCCACCGAATCCATGCCGTCCAGCGATCCCCGTGACAATAGCTCACACTACACACTAGGGACAATTTACAAATTTTACCGCAACTGATTAACCTACAAAACTGTGCGTCTTTGGAGTGTGGGAGGAAACCTGAGCACCCAGAGAAAACCCACGCGGTCACAGGGAGAACGTGCAAACTCTGTATAGGCAGCACACATAGATCCTGATCGTACCAGGATCTCTGGCGCTGTGAGGCAGCAACTCTACCGCTGCACCACGATGTCGACATTTGAGCTGAAACAATGAGACTTAGCTGGGTCTTACATAAAGATTACTCACTAGCTACAACATTCTTGCAACAATATAATCCACTGCGACGCGAGCAAATTAGTGCATTTAACGTCTGCTGGGGTGTGATTTCAATATAAAATATTCACAATGCTTAGCATTTCAGGTGATTTGTAAAGAAAGCTCATTTATATTTTATTATTCAATGTGAAACATCTAGAATCATATATAACACTCCTATTATAAAATTCATGGTTATTCTCCTTTTTGAGGTTCCTTTACAACATGAAAATAGAAGATTCTAGTTGAACGACCGTTTGAGGGGAAAATACTGCAGCTGTTTTGATTAGGCATTTGCAAATATCCAGTTTTGCTAGAAGGAACGTGATTTCTCAGTGCATGTGGGAATATAGAAACATAACAAATATGAGCAAGGATAGGACATCCAAATGCCACACCTTGTTCCAGTTTCTCTCCACATCTCTTGGTCCTTCTAGCCTCCAGGCAAGTATCCAATTAATTTTTGGATACATCTCGTAATTTGACCAATACCTTTCTCTGGGAGAACAAGGGGGTGCAGTGGTAGAGTTGTTGCCTTACAGTGCCAGAGACTCTGGTTCGATCTTGACCACAGGTGCTGTCTGTACGGAGTTGGTGCTATTCTATCCCTTTTGCATATCTACAGGCACTTTTACAGTCAGATTTTGTTTACTACAAGCTTATTCTCGTATTCTCTTATCTCCTTCCTGATTAATCCCTTTGCAGAAATACAAACGCACACTGACTTTGTGCACTCCCTTTTGACCGGGCTACATCTGCCCTGAAGCTTACATTATTGAATTTGTTGGCTGTTCCTAAGCATTGATGAGGGATATTGTACTTTCGGAGGCCTACTTTGCAATTAAGTGTGAGGAATGATGGTAACGATCATTAACAGAGAGAAATAGTCACAAAGATAGTTCCAGAAATAGACAGTGGGTCAGGCAGCATCTCTGGTGAACCTGATTGTGGTGAGGTGGGAGAAAGGTGGGGGCAGGACCAAGTCTGGCAAGTGTGGCACAGAGTCACACAGCGTGGAAACAGGCCATTCGGCCCAACTTGCCCACACTGACCAACATGTCCCACCAGCCTGCGTTCGGCAAGCTGGGGAAGTAGTAACGGGGAATAAAGAAATGGCAGATGAATTTAATATATTTTTTTACGTCAGTCTTCACAGCGTAAGACACCCTGTAAATGGATTGATTGTAATCATGTATTGTCTTTCTGCTGATTTGTTAGCACACAACAAAAAGCTTTTCGCTGTGCCTTGGTACACCTGACAATAAACTAAACTGAAACTGAACTGAAACATGCCTGAAATTCTTGAGTCACGGGGTGGAAGTTAGTGGTGGCTAAGGAGAAGGTGCTTGGGAAGCTGGGGTCTAAATGTGGATGTCAGATGGACTACACCCCAGGTTGATCCCCGCATATTGAAACTATCTAGGGTGACATAGGGACAATTTTACATTTGTACTGCCAATTAAGCCACAAAATGCGGGAAGAAACCTGGAACTAGGGGAGGGCACCAGTAAATGGGCATTTAGGGGAGGGCACCAGTAAATGGGCATTTAGGGGAGGGCACCAGTAAATGGGCATTTAGGGGAGGGCACCAGTAAATGGGCATTTAGAGGAGGGCACCAGTAAATGGGCATTTAGGGGAGGGCACCAGTAAATGGGCATTTAGGGGAGAGCACCAGTAAATAGGGCATTTAGGGGAGGGCACCAGTAAATGGGCATTTAGGGGAGGGCACCAGTAAATGGGCATTTAGGGGAGGGCACCAGTAAATGGGCATTTAGGGGAGGGCACCAGTAAATGGGGAAGGCACCAGTAAATTAGGAATTTGGGAAGGATACAACAAATTCTGTATCATCGTAAATGGTGATTGCGCAAATGGTCAGTGAGAGGAGAGAGGTGGATCATGGCCTATCACTCTCTCAGCCCCATTCTCCTGCCCTCCCCATAACCCGTGATACCTGTACTAATGAAGAATCCATCAAAATCCACCAACATTACCGAATGACGACCTCCACAGCCGTCTGGGGCAATAAATTTCACAGATTCACCATCCTCTGACTAAAGAAAATCCTCCTCATCCGGGAATGAAGGGATGTGGATCACATGCAGGCGGAGGAGATTAGTTTAACAGCCTTGGCATCACGTTCAGCACAGACATTGTGGGCTGAAGGGCCTGTGCTCTACTGTTCTAGTGTCTACTGTCAGGCCCATACAAATTCAGGTCAGCAACTGAAAGTAGTATGTTTGGCTTGAGATATTGTACCGACAGGGTAGGGCAACAAAGTGGGTGAGTTGTTAGATTAGTATTAATGTAGAAACATAGATAGGTACAGGAGTAGGCAATCCAGCCCTTCGAGCCAACACTGCCATTTAATATGATCATGGGTGATCATCCATGATCACATGGGTGTCGACCCGAAATGTCACCCATTCCTTCTCTCCATAGATGCTGCCTGAGCTACTCCAGCATTTTGTGTCAATCGTAAATTTAAACCAGCATCTGCAGTTCTTCCCTACACATCCAAATCAGTACCCCGTTCCTGCTTTCTCCCCATATCCCTTGATTCCGTGAGCCCTAATAGCTAGGTCTAACTCTCTCTTGAAAACATCAGTGGCCTGTGCCCTTGATCCAGTGCCAGACTCCACAACAGCAGCTGGGGAATTACCGAAGCTTGGGATTGAAAAGCTGGTCTCACTGTCATTTAATAAAAAAAGGCTGCACTTGGTTGACTGGTGTCCTTCAGAGAACAAGAGCAGGTCTGTGAACCACTCGGACCAAGGGATGCGCTGACATTTAACTGCCCTCTCGTGTAACTTGGAAAGGCACTCATTTACCTAAGGAAAATAAACAACAGCCTTGCCAGTGATGTTCACTTTCAAGGGACAAATATAAAAAATATTTCCTGTCAATAGACAGACAATAGGTGCAGGAGTAGGCCATTCGGCCCTTCGAGCCAGCACCGCCATTCAATGTGATCACGGCTGATCATCCCCAATCAGTACCCCGTTCCTGCCTTCTCCCCATATCCCCTGACTCCGTTATCTTTGAGCCCTATCTAGCTTTCTCTTGAAAGTGTCCAGGGAACCGGCCTCCACCGCCCTCTGAGGGAGAGAATTCCACACTCACAACTCTCTGTGTGACAAAGTATTTCCTCATCTCCGTTCTAAATGGCCCCTGGTTCTGGACTCCCCCAACATCGGGAACATGTTTCCTGCCTCACGCGTCCAAACCTGTAATAATCTTATGTTTCAATAAGATCTCATCCTTCTAAATTCCAGAGTACACAAGCCCAGCCGCTCCATTCTCTCAGCATATGACAGTCCCGCCACCCCGGGAATTAACCTTGTAAACCTACGCCTCACTCCCTCAATAGCAAGAATGTCCTTCCTCAAATTAGGGGACAAAAACTGCACACAATATTCCAGGTGTGGTCTCACTAGGGCCCTATACAACTGCAGAAGGACCTCTTTGCTCCTATACTCAACTCCTCTTGTTATAAAGGCCAACATGCCATTCGCTTTCTTCACTGCCTGCTGTACCTGCATGCTTACTTTCATGACTGATGTACAAGGACCCCCAGATCCCATTGTACTTCCCCTTTTCCCAACTTGACACCATTTAGATAATAATCTGTCTTCCTGTTTTTGCTACCAAAGTGGATAACCTCACATTTATCCACATTAAACTGCAACTGCCATGCATCTGTCCACTCACTCAACCTGTCCAAGTCACCCTGCATTCTCATAGCATCCTCCTCACAGTTCACACTGCCACCCAGCTTTGTGTCATCTGCAAATTTGCTAATGTTACTTTGAATCCCTTCATCTAAATCATTGATGTATATTGTAAATAGCTGCGGTCCCAGCACCGAGCTATTCTTCTTTGTTTCATTGTTTTGAAACTGGATTTCTGCCTCAAGGTGATGAAGAGTGACACAAAAGAGGAGGAAGAGGGGCAGTTACAGCGTCAGTGATCCAGGTTCGATCCTGACTATGGGTTCTGTCTGTACGGAGTTTGTACGTTCTCCCCGTAACTTGCGTGGGTTTTCTCCAGTTTCCTCCCACATCCCAAAGACGTGCAGGTGTGTAGGTTAATTGGCTTCTATATATTTTTTTAATTGTCCCCAGTGTGTAGGATAAAACTACTGAACGGGTGACCATAGGTTGGCGAGAACTCGGCGGGCCGAAGGGCCTGTTTCCACACTGTATCTCTTTTAGAGGAGGAGAAGGAGGAGAACTGGTGCGACATCAGCCTAGATTCAAGGGAAAGGATTAGGGGGTGGGGGGCGAATAAAGGGAGGGAGGATGTTTGGGGGGGAGAAAGGGGAGGGGGAAAGGAGTTGTTTGTAGAGGTTACCTACAATTGGGGAATTCAATGTTCATATTATTGTGTCGTAAGCAACCAAAGAAGAATATGTGTCCAGTTTACCTGTAGACGCACTCTGGCAATGGAGGAGGCCCAGGTGTGAGAGGTCAGTGTGTGAATCGGAAGGGGAGTTAAAGAATTTTAATCAACAGAGATCCAGTAGGCCTTGGCCTTCAGCGAAACAGTCAGCCAGTCTCACAGATTGTTGGTGGGGTGGGCGAGTGAGTGGGGAGGAATACTCATCATAGTGCGTGCCCAACAGCCTTGCATGGGACACGGTGTTGATGTACTTTGTTTTAAATGGGATGTGTCCTGGATAATAGGGCAGCCATAGTGGCGTAACAGTAGAGTTGCTGCCTTACAGTGCTTGCAGCGCTGGAGACCCGGGTTCAATCCCGATTACGGGTGCTGTCCGTGACCGCGTTGGTTTTCTCCAAGGTCTTCGGTTTCCTCCCACACTCCAAAGACGTACAGGTATGTAGGTTATCTGGCTTGGTGTATGTGTAAATTGTGCAAAGGATAGTGTTAATGTGCGGGGATCGCTGGTGGGTGCAGACTCGGTGGGCTGAAGGGCCCGTTTCCACGCTTTATCTCTAAACTAAACGAAACTTAAAAAATAGGGATGACAGATATCTTGGTTAGCATGGACGAACTGGGCCAAAGGCCTATAACTACGATTTAATGTATTTTGAAGTGATCATCCATCCAGTTCAGACAATAAGAGGGCCATCTAGGCTCAGGTGAGGCAGAGGTTGATGTGCACCTCCTCCAACCTCATCTACTGTAACAACCCCTATATATCGGCGAGACCAAGCGCAGACTGGGCGATCGTTTCGCTCAATCCGCCCTGGCCTACATGATCTCCCATTTGCCAAACATTTAAACTCTCCTTCCATTCCCACACTAACCTTTCTGTCCTGGGCCTCGCTTACTGTTAGAGTGAGGCCACATGCGAATTGGAGGAACAGCACCTCATATTTCGCTTGGGCAGCTTACAACCCAGCGGTATGAACGTTGATTATGTTAATTTAAAGTAACCCCTGCATTCCCCCACTCCTCCCCCATCCACCCTCCCCCCACCCACCCCCCCCCCCCCCACCCTAGTCATCCTACTAGTTCCACTATTTGTATCCCTGTTATCCCAGCCATTATGGGCTCCACCCTTCCTTGGTCATCTGTTGCTGGCCTTTTCCTACCTCCATCTCTCCCCCCCCCCCCACCTCCCCCACCCCTCACCTCTACTTTCAGTCTGAAGAAGGGTTCAGACCCGAAATGTCACCCATCATTTTTCTCCAGAGATGCTGCCTGACCTGCTGAGTTACTCCAGCATTTTGTGTCTATCTTCGGTATAAACCAGCATCTGCAGTTCTTCCTACACGAGAAGACGGACTTTGAAAGCAGTGATTACTGTATTTCAAAAAACTTTTTTGCAGAAAAATGATTCTATGTTAATTTGAATGCAGACACTGTAAAAGTGCTGTACACCATTATAATCTGATCACAGGATTGTTAGTGTAATTTGTTTTCTTTGCAATAGAAAATTGCCATCAAGTTGGTACAGAGTAATGGAAATCTATGTCTCCTTGGGCCATCCCACTTTCTAAAGGGAGGTAATGAGTGGGCTGCTAATCGGTAGCCTGCCATTGCTTCACAGATGTAATTAGTTAGCAGAACTGTTGTTCTCTATATTTAATAAGATGAGCGGGGATGAACTGTGCAGCTCCAGTAGAGATAGGCCTGTGTATAGACTACAGAGTGCCTCAAAGAATCACCAGCACTGCTCCACTTTGGTGAGGTGTATCTCTACCTTCAAGTAACCCTTGCGTTCCCTCTCTCTCCGTCCCTCCCCCAACCTAGTTTCACTGTTTGTATCCCTTCATTATCACTTCTACAGCCAACAAAGGAACCACCGTGGACTCCACCTATCCTGAGTCTTCGGTGCTGGCTCTGTTTTGTTCTGTACCTTTTCATACCTTTAGTTTTCCTCTCCCCTGACTCTCAGTCTGTAGAAGGGTCTCGACCCGAACGTCACCTTTTCCTGTTTTCCAGAGCTGCTGCCCGACCCGCTGGGTTACTCCAGCATTTTGTGTCTATCTTTGGTGAGGTGTTTGTTCGGTGTTTGTTCGGACACCTTTGCCTGATGCCAGGCGCACACATACATGTGCTCACATTTGGAGGGAGTACTTGTGCACATCCATAATCTGACATTCTTTGTTTTTTCCCAAATGAAACTTTTCAGAGTAGAAAATATATACAAAACAAGAACAGTGCAAAAACTCCTCAGACAGTTTCTCCACAGTCATTAGTGTCATATTCAGTAGTCATAGAGTGATACAGTGTGGAAACAGCCCTTCGGCCCAACTTGCCCACACCGGCCACCAATGTCTAAGCTACACTAGTCCCACTTGCTTACGCGTGGTCCATATCCCTCCAAACCTGTTCTATTCATGTACCTGTCTAACTGTTTCTTAAACGTTGGGATAATCCCAGCCTCAATTACCTCTTCTGGCAGCTTGTTCCATACACCCAGTTACCCCTCGTATTTCTATTCAATCTTTTCCCCTTCACCTTGAACCTATGTCGTCTGGTCCTCGATTCCCCTACTCTGGGCAAGAGACTCGCAACAATCCTTAAACCAAGCAACCTTGCTTCGCTGGTGGCCTCTTGGAGTGATATCCCTTCCCGTGATTGAGGGGCATCTCCATCACACTCTGCCCTCCAATGTCCAGCAGCGGAAGGACCCTAGACTGTGGTCCTCCCCCACAGAGCCTTGGCGTTGGCTGCACAAAGCTTCAGTGAGTCCCTCAGCACGTACTCCTGCAGTCTGGAGCAGGCCAGTCGGCAACATTGAGGAATTCTTTGCCACGGAAGGCTGTGGAGGCCAAGTCAGTGGATATTTTTAAGGCAGAGATAGATAGATTCTTCATTAGCACAGGTGTCAGATGTTATGGAGAGAAGGCAGGAGATTGGGCTTAGGAGGGAGAGATAGATCCTCCATGATTGAATGGCGGAGTAGACTTGATGGGCCGAATGGCCTAATTCTACTCCTTTTTCTTATGACCTTAAGACCTTATTCCCTGACGGACATCTGCTTCTGCTGTGAGGCCAACATGTTTCGAGCAGACCAAAGAGTATCTTTCACCGAGGTGACGATCCTTCATGTGATTATTGGAGGGGCATGTGGGTTGCTTGCTGTGTTGTTGTTGTACCCTCACTTGCTACCTTATTTACCCCTGCTTGCAGCAGCTGGTTTTAAGTAGTTTGCAAAATTATATTGGAGCGACTGATAATGTAATAACACTAACCAATAATCAGTTTGAGATAAGATAACCAGCTTTCTTGGAACATTTCCAAAGAATGTCAATGCCTATTCAGCAGTGTTAGCAAAGTTAATTTGCATTTTCAAAAAGAAAAATCACATTTCATATCTGAAAAAAATCTACCTGCTGCAAATAGTCTAATCTGGTGTTTCCCATGCAGAGTATTTATGTTTTATTCATCTGACATTAGCTAAAAATAACTTGTTTGTTTGATGTAACAAATGTTCCTGAATCCATTGGATTCATTTATCTGATTACAAAACCTTGCCCCGTTGAGTTAGTGGCAATTTAACTGAATACATTCACCCCACAGAGTTGCACGGGATCACAAACAGATGAAATGTGGTGTCATGCAGCACAACAGACTATGTAAGCATAGTACACTGTAAACAATATGATAAACGAGAGAAAATAAAATGTTCAGTGTGTATATATACACTTACCCACAAGTACACACACACACATGAAGGGTTTCGGCCCGAAATGTTGCCTATTTCCTTCGCTCCATAGATGCTGCTGCACGCTGAGTTTCTCCAGCACTTTTGTCTACCTTATATATATATATACATATCCATACACATAGATATATATATATATACACATACACACACATACACAAAAAACAAACAATAATAGTGTAATAATAATAATAATAATAATAGTCTATTGATGTTCATAGCTTATTTGAGGTTGTAGTGTTTAATAGCCTGATGGCTGTAGGGAAGAAGCTGTTTCTGAACCTGGATGTTACAGTTTTCAGGCTCCTGTACCTTCTTCCCGATGGTAGGGGTGAAATGAGTGCATGGCCAGGATGGTGTGGATCTCTGATGATGCTGGCTGCCTTTTTGAGGCATAGACTCCAATAAATCCCTTCGATGATGGGGAGGTCAGAGCCGGTGTTGGACTGGGCAGTGTTCATGACTTTTTGCAGTCTTTTACGCTCCTGGCCGTTCAAGTTGCCGAACCAGGCCGTGATGCAATCAGTCAATATGCTCTCATCTGTTCACCTGCAGAAGTTCAAATCCCCTCTACTTCTCGTATTCCTTATGCTAAATCTGTGTCCTCCAGTTTCCTTGCTCTGTCTGATCAACCTCCTTGTGTGTTTGTTTTAAAGGTAGTTCCAGTCCAAGTAGATATTAAGAATTTTTTATGTTAGTCTGCACCTGGACATTCATATTTCACTTGGGCAGCTCGCATGAACGTTGATTTCACTAATTTCAAGTAACCCCTGCATTCCCTCTCTTCCCACCCATCCCCCCCCCCTCCCTCACCTTAGTTGTCCTACTAATTCCACTGTTTGCATCCTTGTATCCCTTCATTATCACCTCCTCCGCAGCCATTAATGGGCTCCACCCTTCCTTGGTCATCTGTTGTTGGCTGATTTGCTCTGGCCTTTTCCTACCTCCAGTTCTCCACCCCCTAGTCTACTTTCAGTCTGATGAAGGGTTTGCACCAGCATCATCACCCATCCATCTTCTCCAGAGACTCACTGAGTTACTCCAGCACTTTGTGTCTATCTTTGGTGGAATTCTAGGAAGCCATTTTAAGGAGATAGTGCAAGTTATCTTTTGCATGTAGAAGAGAAAGAACTACCAGAGGCTGAGTACAGAAATGGCATTGAGTGTGGAGGGGAGGGGGGGGATTCTGTTCTGTTCCAGCAGCACAGTCAGAACAATGCTTCAGTAACGAGAAATGATGGTGGTAATGGTTGTCCTGATTGACTCATTGTACAGCTTCAACCACTGGCTTTAAACTTGCCACGTTGATTAGTTAAACACCATAGTTCTGTTTGATTGCTGGTTGCTGCTTATCAATGATAAATTGAACCTGGTGTCAACCTTGTATCTCTTTCAGCCATTATCCTTTTGCCAATTTTCATTCCCTTGCATTGAATGGCATCTGTCATAATTTTGCCCATTTGTAGATCATGTCAACTTTTTTTATGAAAACGAAAAGTAGACATATACAAAATGCTGGAGTAACTCAGGCAGTATCGCTGGAGAAAAAGAATAGGTAATGTTTCGGGTCGGAACCCTTCCTCAGACAGCATTCCGACCCAAAATATCACCTATTCTTTTTCTCCAGAGATGCTGCCTGACCCGTTGAGTTACTCCAGCATTTTGTATATGTCTACTTTTCGTTTTAGAGATAGCACATAGAAACAGGTCCTTTGGGCCACCGAGTTCACATCGACCATCAATCACCCATTCACACTAATTCAATATTATCATTCTTCCAACTCATCCGCTCCCTACACTCTAGGGGTCATTTTACAGAAGGCAATCAATCTACAAACAAAGGACAAAAGAACAAAGGACATTTATTGTCACATACACCAATTGGTGTAGTGAAATTCGACTTGCCAACGCAGCACACGAATAAAGATAATACACAACATTAAAGAATTAAACAGAATTTAACAATAAACATAAAAACATCCCCCCCACAATGGTTCCCACTGGGGGGGAAGGCAGCAAAGTCCAGTCCCATCCCCAGTTCACCCATAGTCGGGGCCTATTGAGGCCTCTGCAGTCGCCGCTACGGCAGCCCGATGCTTCAGGCCCTCTCGCCGGATGATGAAGCTCTGGCGTCGGGTGAACACTCTCAGCGGCCCGGAGTGTCTGGAGCGGCCGCTTCCTCCCAGGAGACCGCGGCTCCCGAAGTCCACGAGCCGCGCTGGTCGGAGCTCCGACTCTGGCAATCTCGTCGTGCGATCCCAGGCTCCGCGGTGTTTAAAGTTCAGCGCCGCCCGCGGCTGGAAGCTCCGCAGACCGCAGACCGCAGACCGCTGACCGCAGCTTCGCGATGTTGGTGCCGGCGGTCACAGCACTCCGGAGCTTACTGCACGGCGACCCGGGTAAGGCATCGCCCGCTCCGCGATGGTGCTTCAGCGCTGTGCCGCCGCCGAAGCTGAAGTCCTGGCCGGTCCCGGCAGGAAAACGCCGCTCCAGTCTGCCCTTAGGCCGCGAGGAAGGGGCGAAGATACGGCTCGGAGAAAAAACGCATCTCTGACCAGGTAGGGACTGAGAAAATAGTTTCCCCCTTTCCCCCTTTCCCCCCCACATAAAAAGAATAAAAGACCTCCAAAACGAACACTTATAACTAACTAAATTTTTTTTAAAGGGTGTAAAGACTAACAGCTGCTGGCAGGGCAGCCATACTCGACGGCGCCCCCGAGATCCACATTTCTTTAGGATGGGGAGGAAACCAGAGCATCTGGACAAAACCCACATGGTAACAGGGAGAACGTGCAAACTCCACACAGACAGCACGTGAGGTCAGAATCAAACCTGGGTGTCTGGCGCTGTCAGGCAGCAGCTCTACCCAGCCTGTGCCACCCTACTTCATGAGCTGCTTCATCAGATTCAAGGGCCCCCTCTCCATTTAATAGTATCTGTAGGTTCGACCAAAGCTCAGTTTAAACCTTCAGGAAAGTAAAGGGCCTGTCCCACTTGGACGTCATTTGCGCGTCACGCAGGTGGCGCGCGAGGATTTTGAGCATCCCACGCGTCACTGCATATGCCACCACACCTCACCACGCGCCATGCACGCCATGCGCGCGCCACCACGCGCCAACCAATTTTTAGGATGTCACTTAAATGACGCGCAAATGGCGCCCAAGTGGGACAGGCCCTTAACACATCTTGCCTCACCCGCTGAGTTCCTCCAGCATTTTTGTCTACCTTCGATTTTTCCCGCATCTGCAGTTCTTTCTTAAACATCTTGCCATTTAATCTCTGCCAGGGTTTTCTGTGTTTGACGCTTGGGTTTAGAGCAAAACAACAGTGTGCTTTATACAGAGTGAATTTCATATAAAGCAAAATCTTGTATTAATTAAACTACTGTCTTTGGGATATCTTGCCATGGGTCAGCTAATTGATTTTCATAATTCTATAACGATGGTGCAATCTCACTTGTGTTCACATCCAAATCAGTTCCTTGATTGCGGCTTCACTGCTGCTGCGGCAGACACCAAGGCCGCAGCCTCGTGGGTCAGAGCCCCGCAGGTCGGAGGTGGAGCCTCGCGAGTCGACGGAGCCCGTGGCCAATGGTGCCTGGGTCGATGGAGCCCGCGGCTGGGGCCTGGGTCGGCGCCACGGAGGCGTCTGGATCGGGCCCGGCGGTGTTAGTGGAGAGGTCGGTGTGGTGGTCGATGATGGCGCCGACCGGCGTACGAGGGCAGACCACGTGGGAGTGAGGACGCTGCTGCCGGAGGAAGGAACAATGGACCCGGTGTGGGGGGTCCGCCATGGGGAGGGGGGGGGGAGAACAAAGGGGACCTGGCACGGATACTTTGTAACTTTATCAGCGCCGTATGTGGCGACTAATCGCATACCCTGGGTCTGCAAGCAAAGAATTTCACTGTGACTTGTCACATGTGACAATAAAATATTCTTTCCTTCATTCATTGATGAACACATAATCTGCCTGGTTCGGCACTGAGGTGTAATTTTTTTGAATGAGGCATGAATCAGATGCCCCACCTACCTTCTCAGACTAATGAAGAAGAGTTCTAAGAACTACACCATTGTCTGTGTCTAGTCAATATTTGCCACTTAACTAACATTATTAAAAGAAGGGTTTCGACCCGAAACGTTGCCTATTTCCTTCGCTCCATAGGTGCTGCTCACCCGCTGAGTTTCTCCAGCATTTTTGTCTACCTTATTAAAACAAATGATGTTATCACATCACATTGCTATTTGCAAGACGCTGTAATATGCAATTTAATTGCTGCGTTTTCTAAATGTTGGTAAGGACCACATTTTAATAACCTCTTGGATTTTTTTTTTTTAAGTCCAAATGCATGACGTTACCAAAATCAATTTGACACTGATCCACAAAGGGAGATATTAGGACAAATTTTCAAGAGCTTGGTCAAAGGGGTATGTTTTAAGGCGGTCAAAGAGTGTGGAAGTTTAGAGATCATAACCACATATGCTGGAGCAATGTGGGCATTGGGTTTACTTAGAAAGATAATTATCACAGTGTCAGCTAAATAATTGAGTCAGCATTTGAGGCAAAAACTAATGTTCCTTTATTTACAAATGATCTAATTAAGCAAAGGACACAGCAAGAGTGAAGAGTGTTTAATTGGTATATGTACTGACAATGAAACACTTCTTCTTGCAAATGAAACATAAACCAAAGGAATAGTTAGATCTCAGCCGGGTGTTGAGCAGCCAGGTTGTTGTCTCTACGTCAATGTCTGCCAGGCCCTGAGCTCCATTTGGTGGGTGGTAGAGCGGGCACCCAAAGATGACATGGTTGGCTGTTGTGTGGTTCTGCTCCGCATTCACAGGCTGGGCTCTGGCGGAGCCCCCATCTCCACATAGAAACATAGAAATCTAACTCTCTTAAATCCATCCAGTATGCTGGCATTGAAACGCCCAACTCCAGTACCAAGTCTGTTGAGCTTCACCAATGCTCCTCTGGGGAGGTCAGACCCTGGACAGCTTTTTATCTGGTGAAGAGATGTAGCTGTGTAATGGAGATGAGGTTGCCTTCCATTCCTGTGACCACTTGGTGGCTATCCAGTGTGCTTTTGTCTCAGTTGGCTGGCTGGATGGATGCTAGGAGTTGTTTTCCATGTGGAGCAAAGCATGATGGAGAAGGTGATCTGGGTCCATGGCACGATGAGATAGTGCCAGAGTTGCTGCTTGCCTTCAGATCCCTGCAGGCGGAATGCCTGCAAGTTTAGGGAGCTGCTCGACTGGAGTAGGTTGAAGGCACCCAGTGATGGTTCACAAGGTGCTGTTCAGGCTCGTGTCTACCAGGCTAATATGTCTACTACTCCATACGGGTGCGCAGTACTCAGCTGGGGCATACACAAGAGCTAAGGCAGAGGTACGAAGAGTTGATGGACTGGCTCCCCAACTTGTTCCTGCCATGTGTCGGATGAGGCCGCTACGTGCCATGACCTTGTCGCGGAGACCAGCCCTGTGTTGACGAAATGTAAGCGACCTGTCCAGCTTTAAGCCAAGTGGGTGTTTGTTTGAAGTCCAAGCGCTGTTGTTAACGAAGACAACTAGCTCTCCCTTAGCTTCACAATAAAACACTGACATTCTAACATGCAGCATGTTAACAGGCCCATAAATGCAATATACATAGATGATATAAATAATCGGATTAATTAATTAATTGATTTTAAAAACATGGTGGTGGAGTAACTCAGTGGGTCAGCAATGTCCTGCTGAGCTACTCCAGCACTTTGTGTCTATTTTTGTAAACTAGCATTTGCAGTTCCTTAGACGCAAAGTGCTGGAGTAACTCAGCGGGTCAGGCAGCATCTCTGGAGAATAGGAACAGGTGACTGGGGAAGGGATCCGACCCGAAACATCACCTGTTTCTTTTCTCCAGAGATGCTGCCTGACCCGCTGAGTTGCACCAGCACTTTGTGCCTATCTTCAGTATAAACCAGCAGCTGCAATTCCTTCCTCCACAATTTGTCTGTAGTTCCTTATTTCTTGAATAAAGTATTAACCCTGAGAGTGCCAAAATGTAGGTCTTTGATCTTGGCTGCCTTTTTGAGGCAATGCCTCCTAAGATAGATCCCTTTGATGGTGGGGAGGTCAGTGCCTATGATGGACCAGGCAGTGTCCACCCCTCGCAGTGATCTCTGCATTCCTGGGCATCTGAGTTGATGTGATGCAACCAGCCAGTATGCTCTCTACAGTGCCCTCTACTGCACCCAACGGTGGCGCAGCGGTAGAGTTGCTGCCTTACAGCCAATGCAGCGCCAGAGACCCGGGTTCGATCCCGACCACAGGTGCTGTCTGTACGGTGTTTGTACGTTCTCCCCGTGACCTGCGTGGGTTTTCTCTGAAATCTTTGGTTTCCTCCCACTCTCCAGAGACCTACAGGTTTGTAGGTAATTGGCCTGGTAAATGAAAAATTGTCCCTAGAGGGTGTTAGGATAGTGTTAATGTGCGAAAATTGCTGGTCGGCACGGAACCGGTGGGCTGAAGGGCCTGTTTCCGTGCTGTATCTCTAAACTAAACTAAAAGTGTACCTGCAAGAAGCTGAGAAAGCAAGATACTTGGATTACATGTGTGGGAAGGAACTGCAGATGCTGGTTTAAACCAAAGATGGACACCGAAAGCTGGAGTAACTCAGCAGAGTTAACCATGCAGAAAAGGAATAGGTGACGTTTCGGGTCAAGAAAGGATCTTGATGCGAAACGTCACCTATTTTTCTCCAGAGATGTTGTCTGACCTGCTGAGTTACTCCAGCTTCCTATGTCTTTATTTGGATCACATATTCTATTTTATAATAGGAACCATTATTCAGAAAATATTCGCCGTCTTTTTAAATAGCAGTTAAGTGAATATCTGAAGGTGGTGATGGAATTTTCGCAGAGCCTTCTGTTAGCTCCCTCTTGTGGTTGAGACCTTGCATAACAAAAAGCAGAACAGGGTCACCATCAAGGAAACAAATATTACCACAGAGATGTAGACACAAGGATCTACTGATTCTGGATTACAAAAAAAGACTCAAAATGCTGGAGTAACTCGCAGAGAACATGGATAGGTGACGTTTCGGGTTGGGAACCTTCAGACTCAAAGAATCCCGGCCCGAAATATTACCTATCCATGTTCTCCAGAGATACTGCCTGACCTGCTGAGTTACTCCAGCACTTTATGTCTTTTTAAAAATATATCCTCACAAATTTGATATTCGGATGGAAGTAAGAAATTTTTTTTTCAGACCCTTGCGTCCTTTCTATAAGTTTAGCTTGACATCGTTAAGACACTCTTAAAACTGGTGAGAAGATTGTAGACTCAAAACAAATTCCCAAGACTGAGATGGAAAGAGTGCAGTGAAGATTAATGAGGATGTTGTCAAGACTCGAGAGCCTGAGCTATAGGGAGAGGTTGAGCAGACTAGGACTTTATTCCTTGGAGCGCAGGAGGTTTGAGGAGCGATCATGAGAGGAACAGATGGGTGAATGTACATCGGCTTTTTCCGATGGTGGAGAAATCAAGAACAAGAGAGCATAGGTTTAAGTTGAGCCAGAAAGATTTAATAGGAACCTGAGGATCAACCTTTTATTACACAGAGAGTGGTGAGTATATAGAATGAGCTGCCTGAGGAAGTAATTGAGATGGATACAATAACAACATTTAAAAGACACTTCTCCTTTCGTGTCCATCTTCCATGTTTCAAATGTTGACATCGCTGTCATCGTCCGTCCTGAAAAGGACGCAAGCTTCCGGCGACAATCAGTGGGAGCCATCACTTGTTGCAATAGATGATGGTGGTAGCAGAATTAGCTCAAGATACTTCCAGTTTCCCGCGACATGGCGCTTCTGCTATGGGGCCAAATATGTTGATAGGAAAGATTAACAGTGCAGGGCTAAATAAGACTAGCATAGGTGGGGCATATTGGTCAGCATGGATATGTTGGATCAATAGGCCTGATTCCATGTTGTGTGACTCTATGGCTTAAAGATGTAGGCTGACTGTTAAGGGAATAATGGAAAGTTAATGAACTTTTAATGCTTCGCTACTTTTTATGGTGTTGAAATTATGTTCTTTTTGAGCAGTATTTGAAAGAATCACATGCAGTTCCCCATCTGCAAGACTCCAGAACAGCTTTCTAAGGGTTCCCTGTGTAATGCTACGCGATGTCAGTTTCAGAATGCACCACACTACCGATACTACTGCTATTAACACTTAGCTAGCAGATGTAACCCCAGCAGCCGGCCTGTTAAGGCACATACGAACGCAACCTGGAGTCAACAACGTGGACGTGTATCCATGCAGCTAACGGGAAAGAGAGTGTAGGAAAGGTCATGTTTAAACAACAGGGCAGGGGGATGGGACCCAATGCAAGGAGACAGAGGGCCATCAAAGGAGGACAGAAGCAAAAGGTAGAAGGGAGATAAGAAAAGCTAACCTGATAGCTTTGTGCCTTAATGCGAGGAGCATTCAAAATATGGTGGATGAATTGAATACGCAGTTAGTAGTTAAGGGATATGATATAGTTGGAATTACGGAGACATGGCTCCAGGGTGACCAATGCTTGGAGCTAAACATGCAGGAGTATTCGATATTCAGGAAGGATAGACAGAAAGGAAGAGGAGATGGGGTGGCTTTGCTGGTTAAAGATCAGTGAAGACGAATGTAGGTCATTTACAGTCAGAGACAAGTGAATTTATAATGGGAAAAAAGGAAATGGCAGAACAGTTAAACGAGTACTTTGGTTTACTTCACTAAGGAAGATAGAAACAATCTCCCAGAAATACTAGTGGTCCGAGGATCTAGTGAGAGGGAGGAACTGAAGGGAATCCACATTAGTCAGAAAATGGTGTTAGTAAACTGTTGGGACTGAAGGCAGATAAATCCTCAGGGCCAGATGGTCTGCATCCCAGAGTGCTCAAGGAGGTGGCCCTAGAAATCGTGGATGCATTGGTAATCATTTTCCAATGTTCTCTCGACTCTGGATCAGTTCCTTTGGACTGGAGATTAGCCAATGTAACTCCAATTTTTAAGAAAGGAGGGAGAGAAAAAACGGGGAATTATAGACAAGTTAGCCTTACATCGGTATTGGGGAAGATGCTGGAGTTGATTATTAAAATGTTATAGCAGCGCATTTGGAAAGCAGTGACTGGATCGGTCAAAGTCAGCACGGATTTATGAAGGGAAATCATGCTTGACTAATCTTTTGGAATTTTTTGAGAATGTAACAGTTAGTTAGTAGGCCCCTCTCGGTCATGACTGACCATGGGTGATGCATCCTGGTCGGATGCAAGCCTGGGCGATGTCATATGGCTGTTGCCCATGCAGCACGTCCCCTCTCTCCACGTCGCTGATCGATCCAAAGGAACAGCAGGGCGTTACAGTTTGGCACCAGCGCCGTCGCAGGAGCTGTTACAAGTAGAATGGATAAGGGAGAGCCAGTGGACTGGACTTTCAAAAGGCCTTAGACAAGGTCCCACAGAAGAGATTAGTGCGCAAAATTAGAGCACATGGTATTGGGGGTAGGGTATTGACATGTATGGTTGGCAGACAGGAAGCAAAGAGTGGGAATTAACGCGTCCTTTTCAGAATGGCAGGCAGTAAGTAGTGGGGTGCTGCAAGGCTCGGTGCTGGGATCCGAGTTATTTACAATATATATTAACGATTTAGACTGGAATTAAATGTAACATCCCCAAGTTTGCGGATGCCACAAAGCTGGGTGGCAGTGTGAGCTGCGAGGAGGATGCTATGAGACTGCAGGGTGACTTGGATAGGTTGGGTGAGTGGGCAGAAGCATGGAAGATGCAGTATAATGTGGATAAATATGAGGTTATCCAGTTTGGTGGCAAGAACAGGAAGGCAGATTATTATCTGATTGGTATCAGATTAGGAGAAGGGGAGGTGCAACAAGACCTGGGTGTGCTTGTACATCAGTCACTGAAAGTAAGCATGCAGGTACAGCAGGCAGTGAAGAAAGCCAATGGCATGTTGGCCTTCATTGTGAGAGGATTTGAGTTAAGGAGCAAGGAGGTCCTACTGCAGTTGTACAGGGCCCCAGTGAGTATTGTGTGCAATTTTGGTCTCCTAATTTGAGGAAGGACATTATTGCTATTGAGGGAGTGTAGTGTAGGTTCACCAGGTTAATTCCCAAGATGGCGAGACTGACATATGATAAAAGAATGGGTCGACCGGGCTTGTATTTGCTGGAATTTAGAAGGATAAGAGGGAATCGTACAGAAACATATAAAATTCTTAGAGGATTGGACAGGGAAGATGCAGGAAAAATGTTCCTATGTTGGGGGAGTCCAGAACCAGGGGGTTACAGTTTAAGAATAAGTGGATTTAGGACTGAGATGAGGAAAAACTTTTTTCACCCAGAGAGTTGTAAATCTGTGGAATTCCCCGCCACAGAAGGCAGTGGAGGCCAATTCACTGGATGTTTTCATGAGAGAGTTAGATTTAGCTCTTAGGGCTAAGGGAATCAAGGGATATGGGGGGAAAAGCAGGACCGGGGTACTGATTTTGGATGATCAGCCATGATCATATTGAATGGTGGTGTTGGCTTGAAGGACCAAATGGCCTACTCCTGCACCTATTTTCTATGTTTCTATGTAACTTAAAATTGTAGTAAAGCTTGAAAGTCAAGATTGGTCATGAGTTTGACCAGGGGTAAAGTCTGAACACAGGCAGTCACAGATCTACCGTCGCAAATGGGCGTCACGGTGGCACAGAGGTAGAGTTGCTGCTTTACAGCGCCAGAGACCTGGGTTCAAGCCTGAATACGGGTGATGTCTTTATGGAGTTTGTACGTGCGACCACGTGGGTTTTTCTCCAGGTGCTCCGGTTTCCTCCTACACTCCAAATGCGTGCAGGTTTGTAAGTTAATTGGTTTCGGTAAAACTGTAAATTGTCCTTAGTGTGTAGGATAGTGCTAGTGTGCTGTGTGGTCGCTGGTTGGTGCGGACTCAGTAGGCCGAAGGACTTGTTTCTGCTCTGTATCTCCAAAGTCTAAAGGAGTCACAGATCTCCGTGAGGAGAAAGAATGTTGAACCCAGTAAAAAAGCCTGTTATTCTGTTAGTAAATAGGACTCTTTTTCTCACAGAAGAGCGATTGAACACGAGTCCGAAGATGAATTTTGGGTATTGTATTGTTGACATTTCAGGGAATTTTTGCCAGAAGAAAGTTTCAACCGGCCTATTTTCAATAGCACAACCATGTTCTTTCCAGGGTTGTGTAAAGGAATCTCTAAGCCTCTGTGTCTTTATATGGAGGATCTGCCTGCTGTTTGGTCATTATTGTTACCTGCAGCCCAGGATAAGATCCACCAGGTGTTCAGATAATGGTTGTCCACCACTTATCATTATCAAAAAAGTTTAACTGGACTTTCAACACATTACTCGTTCTGGGACCTCACTCAGTGTGTAATGGTCACTACGTCTGCCGACAGAACATTGGAAATTCATTGCCAGGGAGAGTTTGAAATTGTAAAAAGCCCAATATAAATGCAAATTCTTTCATTCTTACTGTCTCAAAATTCTACCATGAGCCATTTTGTTAATGCAAATTAAATTTTCTTCATTACTCTAATAATTGGCCCAGAGTACACTTAATAACTAAAATGACCAGCGAGGATTCGATTATCTTTTAGAATAAGTCACATTTGCAAGGGAAAAATTGAGAGGGGCAAAGTTTAAAGGGGATGCGCAGGGCAATATTTTTTACATAGAGGGTGGAGAGTGCCTGGAATGTGCTGCCAGGGGTGGTGGTTGAAGCAGATACGTTAGCGGCATTGAAAATACTTTTGGATCTGCAGGGAATGGAGGGATATGGGTTATGTGCAGGTAGTTAATTGGTGGTCTTGGCACCTTGTTGTGCACAGACATTGTGGGCCGAAGGGCCTGTTCTTGTGCTGTATTATTGTATGTTCTTCAAGTTAGACAAATGAGTTGGAGAAGAGCCTAAGTTGACATGAAACGTTACCTATCCATGTTCTCCAGAGATGCTGCCTGACTGCTGAGTTACTCCAACAATAAGATGGACACAAAGTGCTGGAGTAACTCAGCGGGCCAGACAGCATCTCTGGAGAAAAAGGATGGGTGACGTTTTCGATCGGGACCCTTCTTCAGACTGGAGAAGAGTCCCGACCTGAAATGTCACCCCTCTGTCACCTCCCAATATGCTGCCAGATCCGCTGGGTTACTCCAACACTTTATGTCTATCTTTGGTATAATCCAACATCTGCAGTTCTTTGTTTCTACATTGAGTTACTCCAGCACTTTGTGTCCAAATGTGTTGATCAATGCATTTGGAGACATGAGAGACGGCTGATGCTGGAATCTAGAGCAACAAACAATCTGCTGGTCGAACAGCATCAACCGATAGACAATCGGTGTTTTGGGTCGATGCTGAGTGGAGAGGGAAGATGGCTAATTTAAAGAGGAGACCCGGAGTGGTGAGACAGAAATGAGAAAAAAGTGATTGGTGAACTGGGGAGAAGGGGAAGATTGCTGGGTATATTGAGCCAGGTAGGGGAGGGGGAGAGATGGAGTTGGGAGCAGAGGCCGGTGAATGAAGGGTGCTGCTCATCCTGCTGAGCTCCTCCAACAGATTATTTGTTAATTGTTGCATTGGTCTTTATTTTTGTGCACAATTATCTGATCAAAGTCTTGATACTTTCCAGGGTGATTAATGCAGGGAAAAGCTCGCACAATGAAGATCAGGGATCATGTGAAGTGGTGGCAGTGAAGAAGAAAGCAAGTGCTCAGATCACACCAAGTAAGAACTCTGCAGTCAAAAGGAGGTCTTCATTGCCAAATGGTGAAGGGTTACAAATTAAAGACAACTCAGTAAGTACAAATTAATTCTACTTTGTGAACACTGAGGGAAGAATGAGCAATGGTAATCACCTGGAAATATCTAGAACACTAAAGTGGTGCAGCGGTAGAGTTGCTGCCTTACAGCGCCAGAGGCCTGGGTGAGATCCTGACTATGGGTGTTATCTGTACGGAGTTTGTATGTTCTCCCTGTGACCGTGTGGGTTTTCTCCGGGTGCTCCAGTTTCCTCCCACACTTCAAAGACACACAGGTTTGTAAGATAATTGGCTTTGGTCAAATTGTATATTGTCCCTAGTGAATAGAATAGTGTACGCAAAAAGCTGGAGTAACTCAGTGGGACAGGCAGCATCTCTGAAGAGAAGGAATGGGTGATGTTTCAGGTCGAGACCCTTTTTCAGCCTGTTAGGGATAAGGGAAACGAGAGATATGGACAATGATGTGGAGAGATCGCTGGTCGGCATGGACTCGGTGAGCCGAAAGACCTGTTTCTCTAAACTAAACTGAACTAAATTAAATAAAGGAAGATTAAGTATAATGTGTAAATACTGTGTGATGTAGAGTTACAGTAGATAGAGCCAAGAGTACCGAATCAGTCCATTTGGCTCAACTGGTCTATGCCAGCTGTAAATGGTTCTTGTCATATACCACTACATCTAATTATTGCCTGTTTAGTTTTGCACTCTAGTCCCCTTCATGTGCTATCTAACTTCTCCCCAAAGATATCTATCTCAATCACTGTTTGTGTAATATAGTCACAGCCATAAAACTTGAAAACAGGCTCTCATACAGACCAACATGCCCCATCTATGCTTGTCCCATCTGCCTGCATTTGGCTATATTCCGCTAAACCTATCCTATCCATGTACCTGTATAAATTTTTCTTGAATGTTGTGAGACTACCTGCCTCAACTACCTCCTCCAGCAGCAACCGCTCCATACACCAACCACATTTTATGTTAAAAAAAAATTGCCCCTCAGGTTCCTATTAAATCTTTCCTCCCTCACCTTAAACCTATGTGGTTCTCAATTCCCCTATTCTTAGCAAGAAACTCTGTGCGTCTACCCTATCTATTCCTATCGTGATCTTATAAACCTCTTTAAGATCACCTCTATAAGATCACCTCTATAAGAGTCCTCCTGCGCTCCAAGGAATAAAGTCCTAGCCTGCTCAACCTCTCCCTATAGCTCAGGCCCACTACAACGACCCTTGGCAGCGCATTCCAGGCACCCTCTCTAAAGAGAAACATGCCCCGCACATCTCTGAAGAAGTGTCCCTACCTGAAATGTTACTTATCAGTCTGATGAAGAGTCCTGACCTGAAATGTCAACTATCCATGTTCTCCAGAGATGCTGCCTGACCCAATGAGTTACTCCAGCACTTTGTGTCCTTTTCTGTAAGCCAGCTACTCCAGTTCCTTTTTTTTTCTTTAAACGTTGCCCCTCTCACCTTGAAGCTATGCTCTCTAGTCTTTGATATTTTCACCCTGGGGGAAAAAGGTCCTACACTGTAGCTATCTACCATACCATTTTTACACTTCTATCATGATTTTATAAAAAAAAATTCAGTGTGATTCTAAAGGCTGTATTTCTACCTCATATTCTCTGTAGCTACCCCAGGAAACTGCTTCACAATTTTGAAAATGTTTTTTAGTAGTCCAGGTTTTTGCAGAGAAATGACAATTTTGCTAACTGTCTTCATCGATCCAAACCCGTCATTGGAATGTCTGTTCACAGCATGTATTCCTTCCCCTTTTAAAAGTTATTTAAAAACTCTCAAGGACGAGTCTCATCCTGGACACTGCCTCTTCTCCTCTCTCCCATCAGACACGAGATGGAGGTGTGAAAACGCACACCCCCAGATTCAGCGACTGTTTCTTCCCAACTGTTATCAGGCAACTGAAATATCCTATCACCAACTAGAGAGCGGTCCTAACCTACCATCTACCTCATTGGAGACCCTCAGGCTATCTTTAATCAGTCTTTACTGCACTTTATCTTGCACTACATGTTATCTCCTTCATCCTATATCTGTACATTGTGGATGGCTTGATTGTAATCATATATAGTCTTTCCGCTGACTGGATCGCATGCAAAAAAAGTTTTTCACTGTACACGTGATTATAAACTAAACTAAACTCATCTTTGCTACACAGTAGGCGACTGCCCATATGTTCAGCATCCCAGGCTTCTGTTGCACTCCTTTGGGTGCCTGTCTTGCTAAAAGCACTGAATAAATGCAAGTGCTTACTGTAACATGTGCCATTTTGCTTGTTGGATTTGCACTGTTGCTTTAATGAGCAGGAATCATGGAGCTGGAAGAGAAATAATCTGTTTTTACATTCTCACTCTATGCCTGTGAATTGCATTGATGAATGCAAGTGCACAAAACTAATAAGTCACAGATAACAGGAGAAAAGGCTTTTCAGAGTTCATCTGGCAAGATCTTGCATTCCTCGCAGATGATTCCTGTTTATCTTTTCAGTTCCTTAACATCTCTATTCCACACTTTTGAACGATGATGATCTTTTGGTTAACAGACATGCTGATAGAGTCATACAGCACGGAAAAAGGCCCTTCGGGCGAACTCATCCATGCTGACCAAGATGCCCATCTAATCTGGTCCCATTTACCTGTAAATGGACACATAGTCCTGGAGTAACTCAGCGGATCAGGCAACATCTCTGGAGAACATGGAGAGATAGTGACGTTTAGGGTTGGGACCCTTCTTCACAGTCCGACCCGAAACATCATCTATCCATGTCTCCAGTGATGCTGCCTGACCCGCTGAGTTACTCCAGCACTTTATGTCCATTTGTGTAAACATCTGCAGTTCCTTGTTTCCCCATTTATCTGCATGTGACCCATATCCCTCTAAACCTTTTCTATACATGTATCTGTCCAAATGCCTTTTGAATGTTGTTATTGTACCTACCTTAAATACTTCCTCTGGCAGCTTGTTCCATATAGTGCTGTAGTGACAAGGAACTGCAGGTGCTGGTTTACTCAGGAAAGACACAAAATGTTGGAGTAATTCCATATAGTGCTGCATCTCCAGTGTCCCAATTATACTACTGAGTGAATGCTAGAGACTGGATTAGACAAAGTGACACACAATCATCTTCTATAATTATGATTCTTACATAGATTACTTTTATTGGTATAGGTTTTTATTTCTCTTTTTAATGTAGAAAAATACCAATCTGCCACTATATTGCAGTGGGAAGGCAGCACACCATGAACACGTAGATGTCTGGTGTGAGGGTGGGTGGTTGTGAGTTGCATGATGAAACCTGTAGAGTAATGGCCTATTGGTATTGGCAACATTGGATTATATTGCACCCGTCGCATTAAAAGCTGCTCCTTCCCATTTTATTATCACCGCAGCTTCAAATTTTCATTGGGTTAAAACACCCAAATACAATGGTTGTAAGTCACCCTCCCAGGCCACCGTAACTGAGACCAAGTTCTCCAAAGTAGCTAATATGAAGTGAAAGAACGTGGATATTCAGTAAATCAAATTACACAGCTCGGGACTCAAGTACACTTGAGGTAAAGCGATCGCTGTGGTTTTGTGACCACAGGTGACTCGGGGGAGTACTGGTTAAAACTCTGTTCCTCCTCATTGACTTAGTGGTGAAGCAAGCACATTAAAGTAAATCATGTGCATCGTACAAAGCTGGCACAAGGCAGTGCCAGTGATCTGGAAACCAACGGTCCCGTGCTTGGGCTGAATGGCGTGCATCATGTGCTTGAGGTCAGGGCAAGGAGAAAGGCAATGCCAGCACTCAATGATCCATGACGACAAACGGCCCATTGCATCTCAAATGTTGTAACATGAGAGCCGAGGGAGATAGGAATCACAGCAGACATTTGAAAATGCCATTTTAAAACCATTGTGTAGGAAGAAACTGCAGATGCTGGTTTAAACCGAAGATAAACACAAAATGCTGGAGTAACTTAGCGGGACAGGCAGCATCTCTGGAGAGAAGAAATGGGTGATTCCTTCGTCACCCATTCCTTCGTTCCAGTGATGCTGCCTGTCCCATTTTAAAACCATTGTCAGGTTGAACTCGTTTTTTCCAATGATTCTAGTGAGATAATGACCTGTAAAGTATTGGTGTACAATGAGTTTAGTTTAGTTTAATTTAGAGATACAGCGTGGAAACTGTGGTCATGTATTTGCAGTGGGGACAGTTGCAGGGGATCATGAGATGGTGGCTGATAGTTAGGGTGGTGGTAGTCTGGTTGGGTTGATAGCAGCCTGCAGTTGGGAGGTTAGTATTGATATATGTGTGCATCAAGGGTAGAATGGTGAGGTTTTTTATTCCTCTTTTTATTCATCTTTCTAGACATCGCTGCCAAGACCAGCGTTTAATTATTCATCCCTACTTGCACCTGAGAATGTTTTTGGTAAGATGCCTTCACGAAGTGCTGCAGCATCCCAATGATACTAAGGAAAGGGATGTCTCAGGGCTTAGACCTAACAAAAATAAAGGAATGGTGCTCAGTTTCATAAATTGACAAGTCATAGGAGCAGAATTAGGCCATTCAGCCCATCGAGTCTACTCTGCCGTTCAATCATGGTTGGTCTATCTTTCCCTCTCAACCCCATTCTCCTGCCTTCTCCCCATAACCCTTGATGCCTCTACTACTCAAGAACCTGTAAATTTCCACCTTAAAAATACCCAATGACTTGGTCTCCACAGCCGTCTGTGGCAATGAATTCCACAGATTCATCATCATCGGCGGTCACTCGAAACGAGTATGACTGTCCTCTCATGGAGGACGTCTGTGCATGACCTTGTTTAACGTGGGGAGACTGGTGCACAGACAGCCACCACATGGTCCTTGACAGATCTGGGTCAGAATCCAGTGGCATGGAATCCAAGACGACCGGGGACCCCTTTCTGCTACAGCCTTCATCCGCCTTCCCAGCCATTGTGACGCTCCACTAAAGTCAGCCATCATCCTCCGCCTGTTCCACCGTTGAGGTCTTGGTTGGATTACTCTTTGTCAGAGACCTTACCGCCATGGGTGACCCTGCCAGGAGCATAGCTCCAGACGGCATTGCTCTCAGGATCTCAGGACCACACAAGCTTCTCCACCACGACAAGGTGACAATCACAGATTCCACAGATTCACCACACTCTGACTAAAGAGTTTCCTCCTCATCTCCATTCTAATGGCACATCCTTTTATTCTGAGGCTATAACCTCTGGTCCTGGATTCTCCCATTAGTGGAAACACCCTCTCCACATCCACTCTATGTTCCTATGTCAGGATGGTGTTCAATTTGCAACACGTTACCCTAACCTGCACCTGGGGTTTCCTTGAGCATAATGCCCTTGTCTTGTATGATAGTCGAGGTTTCCCTTTGGGAGATGTCATTAGCGTAATCTAGGTGACCAACTCTAGTATGGGTTTGTCTGCTGGTCTGGATGGGATAACTGTTTAGGATTTTGGAGTAGTGCCTATGGAGCAAACTTCTTTGGCCTGGATGGTGCTGGGATTCAAGATGAAGATTGACAGTCATTTGAACTACAAGGAAGCCGAGGAATATGGAGAGAAGCAGGAAAATGACATGGAGGCCAAAGTTGAATCTGCCATGAACTTCTTGAATGATGAAACAGCATGGACTGGCCTACACCCGTTCCTACTTCTTGTGTTCTTAACAGATCTCCTTGGTTGTGTCGTCTTTAAATGCTGGGTTAGCATTCAATAACCTGGACCAATGATGGGATGGAAGCTGTGAAAATAAAGTTAAGATAATTAAACGCATTCTGAAATAAAAAAGCCAGTATAAATGCTATATCCTGCAACCTTTCTCTAATTCTAGCCTTTGTGCTTCTCTCAATTTCTTGGTCCTATAATTGGAAATCATACTTCCACCTTATTCTAAAATATTCTGGTCTCTTGTTTTTCTTTCAATTTACCCTTTAAAACCCATCTTATGGACAAAGCGCTCCTAATGCAGCTCGGTATCGAATAATTTGTCTGATTGTGCTACAATGAAGCACTTACAAAAGTGTATCTTTGTGTTTACGAAAGATTCCAGCTTCCACAGTTTCGTAGAACATCGAATTTCAAACAGTACAGCACAGGAACAGGCCTTTCACCCTACAATGTCTCTGCCGAATCTTATCTGCCTGTACATAACCCATATCCCTCCATTTCCTGCAAATCCACATGTCTGTCCAAAACTCTCTTAAATGCCACCATCATATCTGCCTTAACCACCATCCCTGTCAGTACCTTCCAGGCACCCACTGTGTGGGGGATAAAACACTTGTCCCACATGTCTGCTTTAAACTTTGCCCTTCTCACCTTAAAGCTATGCCTTCTAGTATTTGATTTTTTCCCATCCTGGGGAAAGGTGATCTGATTGTCTATCGCATCTCTGCCTACAATCATTTTATATATTTCTATCAGCTCTCCCTGCAACCTTGTGTCAACTTCAAAATGTTTAAAAGGCTATATAAGACTTTAGAGATGCAGCGCGGAAAGAGGCCCTTTGGCCCAGCGAGTCCGCGCCGACCAGCGACCCCCGTACACCAGCCCTATCTTACGCTCTAGGGACAATTTACAATTTTTCCGAAGCCTATTAATCTACAGACCTGCATGTCTTTGGAATGTGGGAGGAAACCAGAGCACCCGGAGAAAGCCCACGCGGTCACAGGGAGAACGTACAAACTACGTACAGACAGCACCGTAGTCTAAGGCAGAAACTCTACCCCTGCGCCATTGTGCCGCCCTAACTCTGTGCCAACCTTGCGTCGATCAAAATATTAAATGAGCTATATAAATGCAAGAAGCCTTTGTGAATTTTGTGCACTGGAACGTTGAACGTTGAACCTGGTGACTTTTGAAGATGTAAGTACACCACTGAAATTCTGTGCCACTCAACTGGGAAATAAATGAAGGGTTAGACGGGAAGAGCGAGAGTGGAGCAGTAGCTGGAAATTTCCAGCGAAGTGATGGTGTCGTCATGAATGGTTTGTTGATCTCTGGATTCCATCCTTGTTAGCATCAATTGTCAATTTAAGGAACAGTTGGTGCATTCTCCGGCAGTTCAGATCTCACAAGACAGTATAGATTGTGTGTGTTTGAATGGGACTGAAGAAGGGTCCCGACCTGAAATGTCACCTGTGCATGTTCTCCAGGGATGCTGCCTGGTCTGCTGAGTTACTCCAGCACCTTGTGTCTTTGTTTGTGGTTCAATGTTGCTTTATTTATCATGTGCAACTGCACAGTGAAATCCTTTTTGCAGGCGCTGCCATGTTTTGGCACCATTTCCAAAGTCCCGCGCGCTCTGTCTACCTCCGTCACCTTCGACAGGATCGGTCTGCGAACCGATGTCCCTCTCCTCACCCGGCCATCTTTGTGTCCCGGCGAGCCTCCTGCAGCCAACCTTGACGCCGCTGGAGGCATTACCCCTGGTTCACCCTCCTTCCAATCCTTGCTCTTCGTGTCTGACCTCTCTAGCTGCTCCCTCTCGGTACCGCGGTTTCAAGAGCTTCAGGTCATAGATCATGGATTAATTTCCACTTGTCTGGCAGCTCTTCGGGAAATAGACACAAAGTGCTGGAGTAACTCAGCGGGTCAGGCAGCATCTGTGGAGAAAAAGGACGGGTGACGATTTGGGTCGGGGCCCTTCTTGAGACTTTAAACCAGCATCTACGGGTTCTTGTTTCTCTAGATTGTGAGATGTATCGCTGAGGATATCTATGGTGTGCTTTCTTTATCTAGGAGTCGGAAGGGATGTCATTTAACTACTGGGCTCTATTCGATGGGCATGCAGGAGCGGGCGCTGCCATTGTGGCCTCCAAAGTCCTCCATCACAAGATCGCAGAGCATCTTCAAGAGGTGATGGGCGTGCTGGGCAATTCAGCGGTTCTGCCCCCTACCTGCCTCAACGATGAGCCGGAGGTGGTGACCAACACAAGGACGTTAACCAGAGCGGCCTCGTTGCGGGGGTCAATGGGGACCCCGGGGTCACCGTGCAGCCCTCCCACCCGCTTCTTTATCGAGAAGAAAATTGCACATGAGGGTTTGGTTATCGGAGCAATGGAAAATGCTTTTAAAGAAATGGTAAGATCATGATGGTCATTTAAAGTACGGTTCACAAAATGTTTTCAATAGACCAGCAAATTCCATTGAGAATTCTCTGCGGCATGTTGCGACGAATTGTAACATCTTTGTATCTTTTGGATTTAATGTTTTGGATGTTCCCTTTGTCTTTGTTTTTAGGGTAACACAGTGGCGCAGCTGGTAGAGCTGCTGCCTTACAGAGCCATAGATGCAGGTTCGATACTGACCTCGGGCGCTTTCTGTGTGGAGTTTGCACATTTTCCCGTGATCTTATGGGTTTCCTCCGGGTGCTCCCGTTTTATCCCACATCCCAAAGACGTGCGAGTTTGTAGGATAATTGACCTCGGTAAACTGCCCCTCATGTAGGGAGTGGATGAGAAAGTGGGATAACGTAGAACTAATGTGAATGGGTGATCGCTGTGGATCTGTGGGCCGAAGGGCCTGTTACCATGGTGTAGCTCCAAACTAAACTACAGTAAACTCTCGTTTTAATGGACCTCTTTATAACGGATTTTGGTTATAGCAGATGGACCGACCAACCTTCACCGCCAGGCCCGGCTGCCGATGCCACCCCCTGCCCGCAATGTCTCACTGGCCGCTTCCCTGCAACGCTTGCAACTGCTACTGCCGACCGTCACCTGCACTCCGGCCACCGGCCGTCTGCAACCATTGACTCCGCCGATCCTCGCCTCTCCCCTGGACGCCAGCAAGCCGGATTCCAGGCCCAGTTCCAGACTGAGAGTCTGAAGAAGGGTCTGGTCCCAAAACATCACCTATCCATGTTCTCCTGAAAAGCTGCCTGACCCGCTGAGTTACTGAAGCACTTTGTGTCCTTTTGTGTATTAACCAGCAATGCAGTTGTTTGCTTCCACTACTTCGTCATAGGAGCAGAATTAGGCCATCCAGCCCATCGAGTCTACTCCACTATCCAATCATGGCTGATCTAACTTTCCCTCTCATCCCCATTCTCCGGCCTTCTCCCCATAACAATACACACGCTTACTTATCAGGAACCTGTCAATCTCCGCTTTAAAAATACCCATTGACTTGGCTTCCACAGCCTTCTGTAGCAATGAATTCCGCAGATTCACCACCCTCTGACTAAAGAAATCTCTCCGTATCTCCTTTCTAAAGGTATGTACTTACACAATGATAATTTCTTACTCAGTTATAGCGGACAATCGGCAATAACGGGCACCGGTCCATCTATGATGCAGCAATCTGATGTCCTTCCCATTGATCGGTGCAACAAAGACCTGGGAGTCTTTATGTGCATTTGCTCCTAATTTCATCATGTTGCAGTGGATCTAATGGTACATTGGCACTGTACATAGTATATATTTTAGAGCACCAAAAAAATGGTGAAATAGATTTATTTTCACTTTAGCAAAAAATGTGCCATAATCCCGTCAGGGACAGCATGCGTTGATGTAATGTAGGATGCTTTGCATTTACTTGCCACATCGTTAACACCTCATTTTAAAGATGGCACCAAATTTGAGCATCAGTCTAATTATGCTGTCTGAAATAAGGCCTGAACTCACAACCTTCTGAATCAGACAAGGTTGCTGCCAATTAAAGTCTGAAGAAGGGTTTCGACCCGAAACGTTACCTATTTCCTTCGCTCCATAGATGCTGCTGCACCCGCTGAGTTTCTCCAGCATTTTTGTGTACCTGCTGCCAATTAAACCTGTCTTCAAATAAAAGACACAAAGTGCTGGAGTAACTCAGCAGGTTAAGGGCCTGTCCCACTTGGGCGTCATTTCTGCGACATCATTTACGCGTCACGACGCACGACGCACGCATGGCGTGCATTACGCGCGGTAGCGCGCGGCGCCCCAGGATTTTGCGATTCTCAAAATCCTCGCGCGCCACCTGCGTGACGCGCAAATGACGCCCAAGTGGGACAGGCCCTTTAGGCACCATCTCTAGACAAGATGGATAGGTGATGTTTCAGGTCGGGATCCTTCTTCAGACCATGCCTAATATCAAAGAGATACAGTAGACTGCAATCTGGACCGCTGGAAAAACTCACTGGATCAAGCACCTTCTGTGGAGGTAAAGAGAAGGGTGATGTTTTGTGTTGAGGCGCTGCTTCAGTTCTTTGCCTCCATGGTTTAGTTTAGTTTAGAGGTACAGTGCGCAAACAGGCCCATCGGCCCACCGAGTCCGCACCCACCAGCAATTCCCCCATACACTAGCACTATCCGACACATTAGGGACAATTTATAATTCTTACCGAAGCCAATTAACCTACACACCTGTACATCTTTGGAGTGTGGGAGGAAACCGGAGTTCCCAGAGAAATCCCACATGGTTACGTGGAGAATGTACAAACTCCGCAGGATCGAATGTGGGTCTCTGGTGCCATAAGGCAGCAACTCTACTGCTGAGCCATTGTGCCGCACCGAATATTGCTTCATTCACTGATTTCTCTCGGATGTACACAAAAAAGCTGGAGAAACTCAGCGGGTGCAGCAGCATCTATGGAGCGAAGGAAATAGGTAACGTTTCGGGCCGAAACCCTTCTTCAGACGAAGGGTTTCGGCCCGAAACGTTACCTATTTCCTTCGCTCCATAGATGCTGCTGCACCCGCTGAGTTTCTCCAGCTTTTTTGTGTACCTTCGATTTTCCAGCATCTGCAGTTCCTTCTTTAACGATTTCTCTCGGATGTTTGTTTTAACTCCTAACACCAGGTGACTAGCTTGGGATAAGTTTCAGAGTCGAACTAAAAGTAAATTTGTTATCCTTTTTCTAAATACATGATTTCAGCTCCCTCATGAGGTCGTGCAGAGAAAGTGCTCAAACAAGCAACATTTCTTGGAGTACAAATAGCACAAAACCATTAAAGGTGTTAGAAGAACATTAAAGAGATTTAAATATGAATAAAGACAGAAAATGCCAGGAAAAGATGATGCCTGTGGAGAGAGAAATAGAGTTAATGTTTAAAGGCAATCTTAGAAAATTGGCAGGCAATTAAAAAAAACAGTAGGTAAACAGGAAAGGTTGGAAATATTTATCAGATCACAAACTATGTGCAGATTTTCATATTTATCCATCAACATTACAAGGGCAGATTATAGTGTTATTACTGATTTGCTGGAGTTGGAGGGGGGGGAGGGGGTGTTGCAGTGTGCAAATTGCCTTTGACGTTCTTTATATTGCAACAGTGACTACACACCATAAAGGTATTTCATGCTTTCAAAAGTATCCACAGTACTTTTGCTTTGTTCTGAAGAAATACAGGTAGGTCTGTCTTCAAGCAGTGTCGTAAGTCGAATCTTGCTAGGTTCACCTATACAATCTTGAATGCATTGAACTGATTATTGCTGCTCTGGGGTAATAAAAAGTGTAGCTCCCATTCCATTTTAATACAGTTAATCAGCAAGTTATGGTGATTTGGTTCATACCTGAGGCAACCCTTTTATATTCATTGCAAAAGCTGGACGTTATGCTAATTCTGATTTCATGAAATGAAATTACACCCGTTGTAAATTGCTAGTTGGGTGTGCATTGGCCTGATCTGCCTCGGTGACACTGGGAGGATAATGTTCTGAATATACATCTCATAATTTACTGAAGAGAGATTAAAGTACCCTGAAAAAATGGTCTGATGATCCAATGCTGGAAGTAAGCAAAAGTGCCATCCAGCTAGTTCAACATGACAACTCCATCCCAAATACCATTTTTGGACTGATTATTATTTTGAAATCAATGAAACCACTTCCTGTCAGCAATTTTCTAGTCACACTTGCTGAGGCAGGAATATCCATGAGAGCAATGCTGAGAGGCTTGGTGTATCCTGAGCAAAATAGAGGGTAAGGCAGCATCTCTGGAGAACATCGACAGGACCCTTCTTCAGTAGACAGGTAAATGTGTTTGCAAGAGGTATTTCATGTAGAAAATGGGCTGCTCTTAAAGCAGCTGCAATGTGGTGAAACTTAATACCATTGAACAAGCCATGGTCAGTCTAAAGAAGGATTCCAACCAGAAATGTCCCCTATCCATGTTCTCCACAGATGCTGCCTGACCCTCAGGATTCAAAACACTTGACCTGTGTCTCCATGTAGTAAGGATATTTCTCCTGTGTCTAAGAAATCTAGAACTGTGGTGGGGGAGAGGCACAACCTTGAAATAAGGAGGGGTCATAATTCAAGTAGAATTCAATGAATTTGTCAATATTCATTGAAGGGGATATGAGGATAGAACAAGAAAATGGAGTTGAGGAAGCTTGACAGGCTGTGAGGAACAACATTCTGCTTCTGTTTTTTGTGGTCTTGTTAAAGTGAATTGGTGTTCTAAAGGATAATGCAAGATAATTGACCACCGGGTGGCACTATCAGGGTGGTGTTGGACTGGTGTTTGTCACATTTTGATCACTGGGTGGAGCCACGATGGCAGCCTCGCCAACAGTCTGTCTTTTCGCCTTTTTTTGTTATTTTTTGTGTGTTTTAAACTTTTATGTTAATGTTCTCTGGTTTGTTTTATGTGGGGGGGTGGGGGTCGGGGGAAACTTTTTTTCAATCTCTTACCTTGCCATTGATGCAATTGTTTTCCGGATCGTATCTCCGGTCGCTCTGCGGCCTAACGTCATGGAGCTGGCGGCCTTGCTCGGCACTGACTTTGAGTCCCACTGTGGGGCCGTGGACTTATCATTGGAGCCGATCCCTTGCCTGGGATTGGTGCTCCAATCCAAGCCTGCGGATTTCACCATCAAGGACCTTGCAGTCTTGGGCTGAGATTCCTCCCCGATGCAGGAGCTTGATCGCCCCGATGCGGAGGACCCGACCGCCGGCTACGGGAGCCAAGATCGCTCCGTCAACGGAAGGCTCGAGGCCCCCGACTGCGGGAGAACAATGAAGGGAAGAGATTGAACTTTTTTTTCGCCTTCCATCACAGTGAGGAATGTGGAGGAGTCACTGTGGTGGATGTTTATGTTAAAATGTATTTTGTGTGTTTTGTTGCTTTTTATTGGTATGACTGTATGGCAAATCAAATTCGACTTTATTTACTTTATTTACTTAATTTAATTTCTTTTTTGATTGCTTTTATTGCGTGGTTATTATTTTTACTCATGTTTTATGTCTTTTAATTTATTGTTGTAATTCATATGTAATTTTTGCGCCTCATGTGAGCTGTTATGTTATGTTCTGTTATGTTGTCTGTTTATCATGTCTTGTTTAGTCTTCTGTACAGCACTTTGGTCAACATTGGTTGTTTTAAAGTGCTTAACAAATAAAGTTGGATTGGATTGGAAATTCCTCGTATGTTGCAAAACAAACTTGGCTAATAAAGTATGATTATGATTATGAATGAATGTGGCGAATAATGCAGAAAAAAACCTAAAGAGTAAAATGGATCTTCATGAAACAACAATGATGACTTGGAATAGACATAAAATGCTGCAGTAACTCAGCGGGTCAGGCAGCATTTCTGGAGAAAATAGGTGACCAAGGGGTCTGAAGAAGGGTTCCGACCCAAAATGGCACCTATACCTTTTTTCCAGAGATGCTGCCTGACCCATTGTGTTACTGCATCAGTTTGTGTTTATCTTCAATATAAACCAGCATCTGCAGTTCCTTCCTACACAATGGTTTCAATGGTTCCTATACAATGATGACTTGGAGTTGACTGAGAAAGCAACACAAAGGCTTTGAAAAAGTGAGTAGAAAATAAAATGATGTCACTTCAAACAGTCCAACACCAGCCTGATAGCTTCCCTCTGTAAGCCTTGTCTCTTCCAGACTTGCTGCTATTTCCCATATTGTATCGAGTTCCATTCACCCTTCACAACTCTCCTTGCAGACTGGTTCCTGAACCCTCTTCTCCTGAAATTTGACATTCCATTTCCTTTCTTTCTCTTCAAACCATTTCCCACCAAATCTTTAAGTCTGAGAACTCTTCCCTTTGTATTTACACCCCTCTGCCTCTCCACTGACGGTTCCACCACATCCCTCGAATTGCATGAACCTCTGCAGCTCTTAAACTCCTTTCCATCTGCCAGACTCTTCTTAAAACTCATCCCCCTATCCATGAGTTTCAGCATCCCTCCAATATCACGTTCACCATTTTAATCACTGTAAAAGCACTACTGTCACAGAGTTAAGTAAACAAAATATGTAAGAATGGAGCCAGTTTGTGTGTGAGAGTTATAGATGTGCTTTATATTTTACTTCAGTAAATGGTGAACGTGGGACCCGATTCATGTCTAAGGAAGAAGCACAAGTGTGTTCCAGTTTCCTATCACATCCCAAAGCATGCAGCTTTGTAGGTTAATTGGCATCTGCAAAATGTCCCCTAGTATAGGGAGTGAATGCAAAAGTGAGATAGCGTTGAACTAGTGCTAACGATTGATCAATGGTCGCCATGGACTCGGTGGCTGAAGGGGCCTTTTTCCATGCTGCTCCTTTCAATCAAAAACTACACAATGTGCAGAAGGTTCCAGTCTGGTAAATGCTGTGTCCATTGTTGAAGAGCAAAAGGTACAAGCTAGAAAACTATAGGGCATTGAGCCTTTCAGTTATGGTTAATATTGTGGAGAGTAGAAATTGATTTGCAAAAATTAATTTATCAGATTTATAAAAATACCATTCCTCTATAGGCAGTGAGAATGAAAATCATGCATTGAGATTAAATGCACAAAATTACATCTTGAAGTAACATCACTTCATTGACTAACTGCTGGATATTTCTATATAGGGGGACAAAAATGCTTACAACTCCAAATCATTGAAGGTGATCACGTAATTTTCCAAGAGGTTAATGAACTGTATAGAGTTACACACTGGGGACTGAAGCAAGCAAATGAATGACCCTTTGTGGCTTGTGTACTTGTGTTTGCTAAACTGCATTGATATTTTAACCCGTTTCCTTGTTTGTGGTGTTTCTGATCGGCAAATTTTATGTTGCAAATGCTGGAGATAGCAGGTAGGATCAACTGGGCACATCAGATTTCTAACACCATAAGCAGTTTATAGTCTGTTATTTGAGCCAATTTTTATAACTTTCTATCATGTAATTAAACATTCAAGCAATAGTGGCTCCATTATTTAGCAATACTATCTCCATCGCCCCCAGGGTTCAACACATTTATTAGGAGATGGCAAAAACTTGCTAAATCAGCACATTTCCTTATTAAAGGTTTTTAAGGTTCTTGGAAAATTTGATGGACATGTGGTTGAAGACTTGGTACAATTCATCATTGGTTGGCATTACCAAGCACTTATTGGATTGTCAGCAATTTGAATGCATTTCTTGCTTGTGTCATTGAAGTCAATGGAATACAGTACGTGGAAGTCAGTGCATGCAAGAGTATAAAAGTTGTTTGGACTCACCTTCATACACTTCCTTCCTTTTAGATTGTGCCAGAAGGTCCTGTGACCATTGAATAACGCTGTTTATGTCTCCTCCTTACTGCTGCTTGCAGGACACTCAAATTGAACAAGAGAGAAGCGTTTACAATATCTCAGGTGGATGCACTTCCTTGGTTGTGATATTTCTGATGGGCAAGCTTTACGTTGCAAATGCAGGGGATAGCAGGTAAGATCAACTTGGCAAGTCATGTTTCTCTAAGAGTAAATGTGAGGTGAAGGTTTCAAGCAAGACCATATTGCTCACTAAAGGCTGTGTTTGATATCAGACTCAGATGTGGGAACCTCACCTTTGAATCAGATGGTTGTGGATTCAAGACTTTCTCCAGAGACTTGAGTACAAAAATCTCACTGATGCTTCTGTGCAGTATAAAAGAGTGTGATCATCTTTTGGTGATGCTATCCTTTTAATGAATCATTTAATCAACATTCTACCTGCATCAGGCCCCCATCAATGGATGTGAAAGATCCTGAGTCTCGTTATTCCCTTTATCATGTATCTATACACTGTGGATGGCTCAAATGTACTCATGAATAGTCTTTCCACTGACTGGTTAGCATGCAACAAAAGCTTTTCATTGTACCTCGGTGCACAAAACAATAAACTAAACTAGTTTGAATTAGGGCAGAGGAGTTATCTCTCGAGACTTGGCTAATGTTTGTCCATCACTCAACGTTAGTAAAAATGGTCATAAGGTCTTTAACTGTTCATGGACAGTTATAATACACAGAATCGGAATTACAATGGAGACTGTTCGTCAGAAGTACTTTGCAGACTGCTAAATACTTTAGAACAATGTTTGTGTGTGTGTAAGGTCTTAGAAGAACACAAGGAGCAGGAATTGGCTACTCAACATCTTCAAGCCTGCTCCACCATCCTTCAAGATCAGGCCGATCTACTACTCCAATTTTATTTTCCTGCACTATTCATGGATTCCTGGATTCCCTTAAAATCTATCAATCAATGATAGATTGAGTCCCCACAGCCCCACTATGATACAGATACATTAACTCCAAATGAAGACAATCTAATTTTAGCCCCAAATGACCCACCCTTTATTCTAAAACTGTGAAACCTGGTTATAGATTTCATAATGATGGAAACAACCTCCCTGCATCAAGCCTGCTAACCCCTATAAGAATTTCAATAAATTTCCATGGTCACGTTATCCAAATGTGAATCTTTATTTTCTGATGTAGTTCTTTCCCCATCTGGACTGGTACCAACAAAGTATTAAGATGCTAGTTTTTGTCTAGATCACCATCTCTGCATCTCATTGATTTGCACCCCATTCAATATTATCTTGACTGATTGATTGACTATAGCATGGAAACAGGTCCTTCGGCCCACCATGTCTATGGCGAGCAATACTAATTTTGTGTTATCCCACTTGTGCATCCACTCCATGCACACTGGGGGCAATTTACAGAGGCCAATTAACACTACAAACTAAAGGACCCAGAGGAAACTCACAGGGAAAACAGGCCCTCTGGTCCACCATGCCTACACTGACCATTGATCTGTGTTATCCAACTTTCTCATTCACTCTCTATACATTTATTATGGGCAATTTGACAGAGGCCAATTAACCTTCAACCCGCATGGCATTGGGATGTGGGAGGAAACCAGTGCACCTGGAGGAAACCTATGTAGTCATAGGGAGAAGGTGCAAACCCCACACTGACGGCACCCGAGGTCAGGATGGAACCCGGGACTCTGTCCCTGTGAGGCAACATTTCTACCAGGGAAGCGCAGTGGTAGAGTTACTGCCTTAAGGGCCTGTCCCACTAACGCGACTTTTCAGCAACTGTCTTCGACCTTCAAGCTCGAGGGCACTCGCCTGAAAAACCTCGAGCTGGATCGACCGTCAGCGATGAAACCGCGAGCTGGATCGACCGCCAACACACACACACGCACACACAAACACATCGCAAAGGCGGGGGCCAGGGAAAGCAGGGGAGCGCTGTCTGAAATTCACACCCGCGATGAACAGGAAGGTAAAAGACGGCTGGCACAGTGTATGGTCAGTCCATTAGAGAGTGCGGGGGGTGGGGGGGGGGAGAGAAGGGGGGAGAGAAGGGGGGGGAGAAGGAGTGGAGACACTTTTAAGAAGCCAGACAACTTTTAATAAAGCTTAGCGGGCATTTAACATTACTGGTCGGTTTTCCTTGGTTCTGAAAACTCCAATGAGCCAATTTTAAATGCCTGGTCAGCAAAGGAGATTGCCTACGGCTACCCTCGACTGCCTATAACTACACAGCGACCCACCTCCACCGCACTATGAGTTCAAAAGAACCATGCCGACCAATGTTTACTCGCGGAAAATTTTTCAGCATGCTGAAAAATTTTCATCGACCAAACTGAGGCCGTGAGTATGCGGGAACTTCCCTCGAGCATGAAGGAGAGTTCCAGTGACCTCCTAGGACCTCCTAGGACCATGTGTCGACCATGCTGCGAGTTTGAGTGGAGCGCAAACTCTTCTAAACTCGCAAATTAGGTCCCCGCAGTGGGACAGGCCCTTTACAGCACCAGAGACCTGGGTTCGATCCTGTAAAGTGCTTTCTGTAAAGTGCTATCTGTAAAGTGCTTTCTGTAAAGAATTTGTACATCCTCCATGTCATTGCAAGGGGTTTTCTCCAGGAGCTCCAGTTTCCTCCCACACTCTAAAGGCGTACAGCTTTGTAGGTTAATTGACTTCGATAAAAATTGTAAATTGTCCCTATTGTGTCGGATAATTGGGTAGGATAATGCCAGTGTAACTGGTTGGCACGGACTCGGTGGGCCGAAGGGCCTGTTTCCAGGAAACAAAATAACAGCATTCCTGAAGATAGAAAGAACTGAATTAAATTTTCATTTGAGTTCTTATCCCAAAACAAGTGCATAACTGCCACCACTATTTCACACCAGATATCTGGCAATGTTGTTTAATTATCGACTTTTAGATTAACTAACACACTGTCAATCTCCCCACTGGTAAATAGCATAGTTCAGCATTATAATTGCCTTCTGAGATACGTATCACTGTTTCTATTTACCATAAAGATTAAGACATGTTTGCAGATGCTGGGGTTAATATTAACTTTGTGCAATAGAGTAAGTCAGAGTTGGTGAATTGACAGCTTGAGTTACAAATGTTTTTTTTCTCATTAAAGTCAAAGGGAGAAATGTATAATGGGCAGCTACTGAGTTCCACCCCCTACCCCCCCCCCCCACCTTTACACCTCCACATAGAGTAAGCTGCAACCCCAATGGATGCCAATCTGCTGCTTAGATTAATTTCATTACTTTAAATGTCAGCTTCTGGCTTCATTATTCATTTTGGTAATGAATTGTGACTATAAACAGGGGTTTGTGAAAATCTTGACTGTAATTCATAACAATGTCTTTGCATTTGTGTGCACTGTGAGTAACTTGGTGTGAATTATATTGTGCTAGCTCTCCCCTCTTGCTTTAATGTCAAATTAACAGCACAAGTACATAAATTCTTGGCTGAGGGAATGATTTTATATTGGAGAGCTTTGTATAGGTTGCATTCCAGAAGCAAGAGGGTATGAAAAGGCAATTCAGTGACTGTCAGGGGAGGTCTTACTGTGTGAACCTTTGGAATGCAGTTTAAGTAGTAAATCATGTTAAAAACTGACCAGTGACTAATGGCGCAGTCATGCTTAATTGCATCATTTACAGTCCTATCTCGAGGTCTGATAAAACGACTAGTAAAATACTTGTCTGAGTAACAGTGACTTTTATGCCCTTGGCACAGCAGTAGGGAGCACTTGGGACATCTCCACCATTTTAAAGATCACAACCAGTCTGAATTTGGCTGAAGCTCAGTTTTCCTGTTTATTTTTCATAAACTTTGCCTCTCCAAAGTGGCTGAAATGTGATGGCATGCAGGGCCTGAGTGAAATGCCAATTAAAGTGAACAAGCAACACCAAGAGTGTTTGCAACAGAAAAAACTGCAAACAGTTAAATTAGCCAGGCCAGTTTAAAACCGACAATGGGACAAACAGAAATGCTGCAACCTAATGAAATGTTGCTCAGTTTCTCACTGCATGGATATCACCTGAACAACGGGCTCTCCCGGCCTTCTCGGTTTTTGCTCTTGTTCTAGATTTCCAAACTCCAGCCCATTCCCCTCGTTTACTGCATGCGAACATTGGGATAGAAAAATCTGCTCACTGAGCTCCATAGAGATTAATGTTCATGGTGCTATTAAACCCCTTACACTTCCATGGTATTCACTTTGATTGCATGTGAAGATGCCGCAGCCATGAAGATGGTGCCAGAGTGGGTGCCTCTTTGTATTCTCTTCCAAAAGATCTGCTACCACGTGATACAATTACTCTACTCTTTAAAATCTCTTTTTTACCTGTAAATCTAGAACTATATTCTTCACTCTGTATTTTCCCCTTTGCTATACCTATTGTCTTTGTTTGACTTGATCGTATATGTGTATAGTATTGTATTATCTGATTTGATAGGATGCAGAACAAACCTTGGTACATGTGACAATAATAAAACTAAGCATCATCGTGTGAATTTAAGGAACTCGCAAGTCTATTTTTACATCTTATATCTACATCATGAAACCCGGTGGGTCAGCAAATCCTCCTTTAATATTTCTGACTCTTCCATTTCAGGGCCATTATTATTCGGAATAGGGAAATCGTTCCAATGTCCTCAGAGTTCACACCAGAGACTGAAAGACAACGACTCCAGTACTTGGTAAGAGAGAAATAAATTGCTTGTGGGCCTGGCTATTTTCAAATTAGTTGCTTCCGTCTCTAGGTATCAGTGACAGCACTCTAAGAGTAATTCAAAGATTTGAAGCACTTCAGACATATTGTAATAATGCAAGTAAATTATTATTTATTTGAAACACCTTTTGAAAAGTTATCTTTTTTATATTGGCTGATAACATTGTACTTCACGAGGGCTTCAGTATTGATGCTGCTTTGCATCTTATTCACTTCAATGTGGAAAGGCTGCATTTCATGGATGTAGGTCTACAGTGATTGACTAATGCTCACATTTAGAGAAGACCTTAATTCATTTTAGTGGTTTAAATGGGAAGGGTGGCTACACAGTGCATTGGTCTTCTGACATGCTATTTCAATCAAGCGGGAGATGCAGGTTGAGACATGCAGGGACTACATAACAAGCTGTCAACTGTTTGACTCTGGCCAGAAGGTTAAGGGACAAGGTTGGGTGCAGCCAAACTTTAAGTTAAATGAACTAATTGCAAATTAATCAGCAATTGTTGGTTCCAGGAGCTGCACAAAAAAACGTCTTGGCCGAGGAATTCAATAAGGAAGTAAATAAACATATATGAAGAAGGTTATCTATGATTACATTGAGATCTTGATCAATTGGGATGGTGTCTCATCAGGGACACCACCAATAATACCAGGTGGTAAATGCAAGCAGCAAAAGAGACAATGGAGAAAGTTTGAAAAGGAATAACAAAACCCCTGAATTGAAAAGCATTGCCCTTGACTGACTTATTTTATTGTCTCACTGACCTGCAGAACTAGTCCACAAACTGGCAAAATGCTTCTAAACATAATGGAGCATCAGGGAAAAAAAACTATCTTGAAATAAAATACACATGAGGAATGCGGACATCAATGACTATGACAACGTTTATTTCCCTTCCTTTGGAAAGAGAGGGAGGGAGGAAGGGAGAGAGACCAGGGATACTGGGGGGGGTTGGAGGCCAGAGATGTATGGGGAACTGGCTGGGGATTAAAAGGAAGGGAAGGGAAGAAGTTTGTGGCTGCCATTCCCAGAGAAGGAGGAGGGAGGTTAGGGATCAGGAGAACTGAAATCAAGATTCTGGCAACAAGTGGAAGTTGTGACTCAGGAGGGGAATGCAGGGGGCTATTGTAGGCTGGGGTTGTGGAGGTGGGAGGGGGGAATCAATGGCACTTCACTGTGGGGAAGAGGTGGCGAATCTGACAGATTAGGAATGTGAGCACAGGGGAATTCATACCTTGTTCTCTTCGAATCTTCGAATGCCCTGCAGAGATTTGGACCATAATTTTCAGCAATACTTGGAAAAAGATTGTTGCATGTGGAATAACACCACCCTGTGTAATCTTAATGTGCAAATATCTTCAGGGTTGCAAGGGTCATTCTCAGCCAGAAGAGACAGGCTGGCTTAATTTCTTCATTGAAAAAAAATAACTGTACAATCAAATGTCGAGGGAGTTATTTTAAACCTGTTCATTCTGAACTTCATGAATAAAAACTGAAGCTAGATGGCAGCAGGCTCACTCCCAATCCTTTGTCTGGCTACTCAGTCAGCAAGGATGCAGTCTCACAGACTTACACTTTTCTGGGTTTTGTTTTCCTTGTCGCTGTCAGACAAAATTATTCATATCATAATTTAATGGTCTTGGTACCGCCTATGTGTATTTTAATAGTGTAATGATTATGGATCTATGATACCGATTCTAAGTCTAATATCTTGGCTATTTTAAGATTCATGACCTTGATTGTAAATGCCTCTGTAGCATCGTTCTGTCAATGTCTGTAACTATTTATGGCAGTATAATTCTTTAAGATCTCAACATTCCTTCATTTCTAGTTCCATTATCAAACCACAACACTTCTCGCTGCCAGGGGTGGTGGTGAAAGCAGAAACAATAGTAGCATTTAAGAGGCATTTGGATATGCAGGGAATGGAGAGATATGGATCGCATGCAGGCAGAGGAGATTAGTTCAACTTGGCATCATGTTCAGCATAGACATTGTGGGTTAAAAGGCCTGTTCATCCTGTGTTGATTCCCTTACTACATTTTGGTAATTTAACATCACTCCAATTCCTATTCACACTGCTGACTGATTAAAACAAAGTGCCGAATGTCTTCTGCATCACCCTGCCTACCTGTGATGCCACTTTCAGGAAACTGTGATCTAATACTCCTAGGTCCCTCTGTTCTATAACACTCCGCAGGGCCCTGCCATTCACTATGGTTTGACTTTCCAAAATGTAATACCTCGCACTTATCTGAATTGAATTTCACTTGCCATTCTTCAGTCCACTTACCTAGCTGATTGCGATCCTGCTGGAATTATTACTAACCTTCTTCATTGTCAACGATACCACCTATTTTAGTGTCATCTGCAAACTTATTAACCATAGATAGACACAAAATGCTGGAGTAACTCAGCGGGACAGGCAGCATCTCTGCGGAGACCTCTCCAGTTCTGCACCTGCAGTTCCTTCCTACACAACCTATTAACCAGTCCTTGTACATTCGCATCCAAATCATAAATAGAAATGAAGAACAACAATGAAGAACAACAGTGTTGATCCCTGTGCCACAACATAGGTCACAGGCCACCAGTCCAATAAACAACCTTCCATCATCATCCTCTGCTTACGAACATCAAACCGCCTATGTACGCTATCTCGGTGAAGTCATATAGACAACATCTGTTATAGATGTGTAGGAAAGAACTGCAGATGCTGGTTTAAATTGAAGGTAGACATAAAATGCTGGTAACTCAGCGGGTCCGGCAGCATCTCTGGAGAGAAGGAATGGGTGACGTTTTGGGTTGAGACCTTTCTTCAAACTGATATAGATCTGTTATAGATGTATTATTATAAATCATATAGACGTCCAAACACTATTGTTAGGTTAAATTTAATGTTTTACATTATTTGGAACAGTGAAATGATTAGATTAGTGCCTTTTAATTATATTTTACTGACACATCACAACCTTGCCACTTTTTCTTTATTTACTCTTGCCGTATCTTCATTCTAACCTTTGATTAGCGAATTGATTTTTGATGCCTCCAATTATCTGTATTGGAGGATTGTGATTTTTAGCCAGTTGTGAAATATGATTGCAACATTTTTTACCAAATAGGTTATGGTTTTGAACTTAATCAATAATGAGAGGCTGAGGCAGCACTAAAGACATAGGCACCCTGTATTGCTGATAAAGCTAAGGGCAAAGGCTCAAGTGGTGTGGCTGAAAATGAAAGTCAGACCAAGGATGCTCTCAGTAGAGACAGATAATGAGATATTTTTAGGATTAGGGTCAGGTTGTCATTTATTGGGCAGTGGGACAAAATTGTTTGGGTTAGGTTGTGGTTTGTGGGCAGTGGGACACATTTCCCTCTGGTGCTGGTCTCATTGCTTGAGATGTGTTTTCACCATTTACTACCATTTTTGTTAGGGTTAGGGTTAAACTTGGTTCGTCATTGAGAAATCCTGGCATATGTATGTATTGAGATGTGAAATGAACGAGGCAGTGATGTGTATTAAAAAGGTTCAGTTCCTAGATTTGTTAGCCAAATGCTTTAAATTGATTTTTGATTAAAAGTCGCACAATTCATTCACACCTGTATGTGCAACATTCAGGTTGGGGAATTGCATAAGAAACACCATATTAATCGCTTAACCCCTTCTCCCTCAGCAATATAGTAAGTGTGTGCACATTGTAGAAGTAATTTCTTGTAAGGCATCGCCATCTGTTGTATGCAAGCTAATTTTAGTTTTTAACGTTCCTGATTACATTTAGTGGCTTACAAGATGACTTAGAACTGTTTGTTCTATGTCATCTTGGATCAAGCAAGGATGAGGCACTTCAACCTAGGTTTATGAAGTCTGATGATTTCATTACTATGGGTATATCAGTAATAAGGCTGATTTGCATACATTGGTATTATAATGTACAAGAATGAAATTGGATTTAATTGGATTTGCACCGGTTCTCAAAAATACTTTGGGGATAGTTTTAACTTAACCTGCACATTTTCTCTTTTACGTTTATGTCCACAGGCCTTTTTGCAACCACTTTTATTGGGGAATGAATTTACCCAACTAGAGTTTTCCAGAAGAGTGCAGCGCAAAGAACTTGGGAAGAAAATGCTTTTCAGGGATTTCCACATGACTGGCTGGTAAGACTGTAACCATAAAGGGTATTGAGTCTGTTCTGTGGGGAGTTCCCTAATAAATAAATTTAATGCATACAATAGGTGTTCGGGTACAATAGTCATAGTGCACGGAAATGGCCCTTCTGCCCACCACGTTCATGCTGCCCTTTTTGCCCAACTACAGTAATCCCTTTTGTTCAAAATAGGACCCTATTTTTCTATGTTTAAGACGGAACTACAGATGCTGGAAAATCGAAGGTAGACAAAAATGTTGGAGAAACTCAGAGGGTGAGGCAGCATCTATGGAGCGAAGGAAATAGGCAACTTTTCGGGCCGAAACGTTGCCTATTTCCTTCGCTCCATAGATGCTGCCTCACCCGCTGAGTTTCTCCAGCATTTTTGTCTACCCTATTTTGTCTATACCTTGCCTATTTATGTGTATCTGTCTAAATCCCACTTAAACCTAGTAATTGTGTGTGATTCCACCAACAATTCTCTGTGCAAAACAAAACTGCTCTCTCCTCAGATCCTCTAACTCTCCTTCCTCTCGTCTTATACCTCTGCTCTTCTGTATTTGGGCCAACTACTTAATTCCCAGGAGTACAAAGTCATGCATTTTGGGACGTTAAACCAAGGCAAGACATGGATGTTGAATGGAAGGACCCTGACTGTGTAGTTGAACAGCGAAACATAGGGTACAATTACATGGTTCCCTGAAAGTGACACACAGGTAGAAGTCATATGGATTGCTTGCCTTTGTCAGTTGGGTTATTGAATGCTAGCATTGGGACATCATGCTCAAGTTGTACAAGTCATTGGTCAGACAGCACTTGGCGTATTGTGTACAGTTGTGGTCGCCGCACTATAGGAAGGGAATGATTAAGTTTGGAAATATTCACAAGGAAGTTGCCAGGACTGGAGGGCTTGAGTTATAATGAGAGGCTGGATAGGCTGGGACTGTTTTCCAAAGTGAAGGAAGCTGAGGGGTGACCTTATAGAGGTTTATAAAGTCTAAAACTAGTGGGCATAGGTTTAAACTAAGAGGGGAAGACGTAACGGGATTTGAGAGACAAGTTTTTCACACAGCATGGCAGCTATATGGAACGAGTCACTGAGAGGAGATTATGGCAATGGGGGCTTTACCGACAAGCGAAAACCAAAGTGTGCATCAAAAGATGACACTATCCAATTGTGATCACACCCCACTCAATTAGTAAACCATATATCATACTCCATGGATTTACCTGAAGCCCAGATCATGATATCACATCCAGTTAGAGAAATTATTCTCCAAGCCATGCTCTTAATTTGGATTAGAAATCAAGTCTGAGTCCCATCTTGTATACAATATACACTTATGACTGCACACCAACACACAGTACAAACAGGATCATCAAGTTTGCGGACGACACGACTGTGGTGGGACTGATAAACAACAACGACGAGTCTGCCTACAGAGATGAAGTCCAAAAACTGACTGTCTGGTGTACCAAAAACAACCTGGTACTCAACCCATCAAAGACAAAAGAACTGGTCGTTGACTTCAGGAGGAAGAGGAGAGAGGAACCTGCTCCTCTATAGATCAAAGGAGACATGGTGGAGAGTCACTGGCTTTAAATTCCTGGGAATAAACATCTCCCAGGACCTCAAATGGCAAATGAACACCGTCACTCTCGTGAAGAAGTCACAGCAGCGGCTGTATTTCCTGAGGTCTCTGCGGAGAGCAAACGTCTCACAGCCGCTGCTGCTGTCCTTCTACCGATGCGCCGTGGAAAGTATCCTCTCCTATGGCATCCTGGTGTGGTTTGCTAGCTGCACTGTGGCGGAGAGGAGGGCGCTGCAGAGAGTTATAAAAACTGCACAGAGCATCACAAACGCTCAACTGCCCTCCTTGGATGATATATATAGGGCCCGATGCTTGCGCCGGGCCACAAACATCAAGCAGGACACATCCCACCCTGCCAACCACCTTTTCACTGCTACCCTCTGGGAGGCGATTCGGGTCTCTGAAGGTTCGCACTGGTAGACTAAAAAATAGTTTCTACCCATGTGCGATAAAATAACTTAATTCCAACAGAGAACACTGGGGAAGCAAAATGTAATTCCAAGAAATGCAACATTCTTTTAAAATTCTTTTTAAATACTTATTTATTATTTTTACTAATAAGTGTACATATGTGTCAATGGTTGTCGTGTTTGTATTTTTTTAACCGGAGGAGATGCAATGGAATTTCGTTGCACAGTATTGTGCAATGACAATAAACGTATTCTATTCTATTCTATTCTATTCTAAGTTGTCTCTCTGTCACACCAAGCATACAGAATAGGAAGATCCCACATTTATCATTGATGTATGAAGTTTGTAGTTGGGTTTTGTGCTGCAGAAATTCACTGTGACTGCCAAACTAGGTACAGTGGGCTCAAATTGTTTCACATAATGCAGTGTTTTTTGTGCATTATACAAACTAATTTTATTTAAAATCTGGCCCAGATTGGTCTCTGTACACTTAGAAAGGCAGAGTGGTGGCGCAGTGATAGTTGCTGCCTTACAGCGGCAGAGACCCGGGTTCGATCCTGACTATGGGTGCTGTCTGTACAAAGTTTGTACGTTCTCTCCGTGATCTGGTGGGTTTTCCCCGGGTCCTCCGGTATCCACCCACACTCCAAAGATGTACAGGTTTGTAGGTTCATTGGCTTTGGTAAAGATTGTAAATTGTCCACAGTGTGTAGGATAGTGTTAGTGTGTGGGGATCGCTGGTCATGCGGACTCGGTGGGCCGAAGGGCCTGTTTCGGTACTGTATCTCTAAACTAAATCAAACTATTACAATTGGATGCATTGTGTGCATATGGTACACTTTTGAAAATTCAATCCAGGTTCTCTGTGCTTGCTCACAAGGGAGCTTGAATGGAGGAAGCAGAGAGGAAAAGAGAATCTCAAAAATCAGGAACCACATGCTACAGTGTCCTTACACCTCTGACACCTGTGTGAAAAAAAAACTTTTGAGCCCAGATTGGTCTCTGTACACTTCACAGCACTGTAAGTTAGAGAACATGGTCTTACTCAAGAATGAGTGAGAGACAAGAATAACTATGGCACATGTCCACAGAGAGGCTCCCAGATACATGAAGTAACTCCAGTGTGCAGCACACATCTTGACATCACTCACACTAAATTCTTCTGCACATCCATGACCTGTGAACATCATAGGTCACCCGTGCCAAAGCAGGGCTTAAAAGTTTTTATGTGTCAGAGATACAGCATGGAATCAGGCTCTTTGACCCACCACATCCACACCCACACCCACACCGACCATTGATCACACTGGGTTATGCCACTTTCTTGTCCACTCCCTACAAACCATGGGTAATTTACAGAGGGCCAATTAACCTACAAACCCGCACATCTTCGAACGTGGGGGGAAACCGGAGCATCTGGAGGGAACCCACGTGGTCACCACGAGAACGTGCAAACTCCACACAGATGGCGCCCGAGGTCAGAATCAAACCTGAGTCTCTAGCGCTGTGATGCAGCAGCTCTACCAGCCAAGTCACTGTGCCACCCCACGAGATATGAAATCAGGTTTGTTATTAATTGATGGACATTCGATTTACCTGTTCCACTGGCGTGGGGCTGGAGACATCAACATATTTTTTCCTTGATGTTTACTCCCCGCTCTCCTCATGGTTGCTACTGTATCTTTGATGTGTCTGGCTGATCTCAGCACAGTCTCGTTCTAACCCCATTACCCCATTTATGGGACACTTACCCCATTGCCAATCATCACCATTCAATCTTGCGACCAACCTCGATGCTGATCAATCATGTAGTACTATTGAATTCTAGGCCAGATCCTCCTGAGATTCTTGTCAAAGGTATATCTGACCAAACTATCTAGCAGTCAAACCCCATACCACCTCCAGCTATGATCCTATCAGATCTCCTTACACTTCCCAGTTATACGCTCTATCTCAGCCCACACCAGACTATTAAGCATCCTTGACTGGCTGTATAATTGTCACTTTATTATGAGTGGCAGCTAACCAGGCAGATGTGATTAAAGATGTTCCATAACAGTTCAGGAAGAATCATAATTACAAAAGCTTTTTGTACGTGGGTTGAATCATTCCAAAATATTGCACAATTAAAGAATTTTCACAGCTCTGATGTACATCTCTGATGCAACATTTTTATTTAAGTCATGCCTTTTGCGGTGCTGATAAAAATTGTTGCGAGGCGCACAATTGCGAGAATGTATTATAATTTGTGGTGCAGGGTGAGTGTTTTTACGCATTGGAAGAGGGGAAATCACTGGCAAATGACTCCTGAAGCTGCAGCCAAGAGTAGATTGTTGACAGTAATGGTGGATTGTACGCTACTGAATGCAAATGTCTCAACATATTTGCATGGACCCAGTGAAACAGGAGGGAACCTGGCCTGGGTTGTATGGCTTTTCTGACAATGATGGATGACTGTGCTGTTACGGAATTAATGTGTGTGTGTGTGTCTGTGTCTGTGACTGTGTCTGTTTGTGCGCGTGTGTGTGTGTGTGTGTGTGTGTGTGTGTGTGTGTGTGTGTGTGTGTGTGTGTGTGTGTGCGCGTGCGTGCGTGCGTGCGTGCGTGCGTGCGTGCGTGCGTGCGTGCGTGCGTGTGTGTGTGTGTGTCTGTGACTGTCTGTTTGTGCGTGTGTGTGTGTGTGTGTGTGTGTGTGTGTGTCTGTTTGTGCGTGTGTGTGTGTGTTCGTGTGCGTGTGTGTGTCCACACGTGCATGAATGGGAGAAGGCAGGATGATTGCATAACAGAAGCAAGAAGTATGGAAATCAGATGGATAATTTAGTAAAACATTATCTGACTTTCATTTTTCCGTGTTCTGGCACATCTGGCTGGAGTAATTTTTCTCTCCTCATTTTTGAACTGATTCAAATGCAGATTTTGCACAGGTTGTTTGAGGTATTTTCAAATTGACCACTCGCACTGCAAGCTGATGAGATGCGCCTTTCTTTTGGTGGAGGGGGCAGGTTTTGGGAGGGAAGAGCTTCTATCTCATTATGGGCACCCTCCACCACTGAAAGAAAACTACTCAAAGGTTTGCTTCAAAGCATTTAAAAACTGCAGTCTAATTCCAGATATTTTAGCCACAAGAAAGTAAAATGTCCTTCAATTTCTAATTAAATCAAGACCTGGGGGGGGGGGGGAAATGGGATTGGCACCAACTCCCCCATGCACACCTTCAACCCTAACGGACATTAACAGTGAGGCTGCACGCTAGACCATGTAGTTAATACAGAAATGGCCTGGGGTGGGAGGGATAATGAATCTATTCTGCTGATGAAAACTGTTTTCTTTTCACCACAGGGCCTATAAAACCATCGAAGAAGATGATCTAAAGTTTCCTTTGGTATACGGGGAGGGAAAGAAGGTAAGGAATTATGTTGCATATGAATAGGAGTGTTTGTATTTCTATAGGTCATTTGGTGAGCAGGTTAGATGGTGATTGTAGCAATGAAATAAGAACTACTCTTTCACCCTTTCATTCCCAACCCCCACCTATAAGCACACAGCTCCATTTATTATTATTCTTGCAAGATTACTTGCCGACCTATAAAATGTAATTATTTCCAAAAGTCACACGCTGGTAATTTTAACAGGGCACATCATGAAACTGGCCTTGCTGTCAATCATAAGCTGCACTCAGTGAATTAATCCTGCCACATTTTTCATCCCAATACTTTAATGCACATGCCTTGGTTGAGTAAACAAGGGTATTTGCTGAATGGTTATTTCTGCAAGTAATTTCCATTTTATTTTCTACCCTTTTCCTTTTCTGGTTTGCTGATTCTGCTAATCTCCTCTCTGCTGTTCTTCAGTTATTCGTTCAGAGAATGTAGATTTATGGGAATTGCTCCAGAGAACCAAAGACACAGAAAGGACACAAAGTGCTGTAGTATAGGCTCTGTCTCACGGTGTTGCGGTCATCGGCGGTAGTGGGGACCGCACGGCAACGGCGAGAGCGCCGAGCCTATGCCATGGGAGCGCCGCACGGGTGCTGCGCGGGGGCCGAGTGATTTAAATACGGCTGGTCCCACGAGCTTGCGGTAAGTAAAAACAAAGGGCGGGCCGACTGCGATGACGTCATTTTGGATCTGCGGGGCTGTGGCGGCGGCCGTCCTGATCGCGGCGCTGTGGCGGCGGCCGTGCCGCACACGTGCCTCACTGGCGGAGGCTGTGGCGGCGGCTGTGGCGGCAGTCGTGCCTCACTGGCGGAGGCTGTGGCTGTGCAAGTTCGACGCACGGCGCTCGTGCCTCACTGGCGGCGGCTGCGGCGCCTGCCGTGCCACACTCGTGCCTCACTGGCAGAGGCTGTGCGGTAGGAAACGTTTTTTGAACAGTGTTGGTTTTATTTTAGCACCGTGCGGTGTTGGGAACAACGCCGCACGGCCCCGGAATTGTGCGTTTGACCGAGTGCGCGGTCTATGGCGGCCCAGGAGCGGTAGATTCTTCCTGTTTCGCCACCAATGACCGCAGACTCGTGAGACAGGCCTTTAACTCAGCGGGTCAAGCTGCATCTCTGGATAGTCAATGTTTTGGGTAGGGACCCTTCTCCCTTTCATGGATATGCAATGGAAGGCATTTAAAGGCTGCATGGATGAACTACAACAATTGTTCATCCCAGTTTGGCAAAAGGATAAATCAGGGAAGGTAGTGCATCCGTGGATAACAAGGGAAATCAGGGATAGTATCAAAACAAAAGATGAAGCATACAAATTCACCAGAAAAAGCAGCCTACCAGAGGACTGGGAGAAATTCAGAGTCCAGCAGAGGAGGACAAAGGGTTTAATTAGGAAAGAGAAAATAGATTATGAAAGAAAACTGGCAGGGAACATAAAAACTGCAAACGTTTTTATAGATATGTGAAGAGAAAGAGATTAGTTAAAAGAAATGTAGGTCCCTTGCAGTCAGAAACAGGTGAATTCATCATGGGGAACAAGGACATGGCAGACCAATTGAATAACTACTTTGATTCTGTCTTCATTAAGGAAGACCTAATTAATCTGCCGGAAATAGCAGGGGACCGGGGGTCAAATGAGATGGAGGAACTGAGTGAAATCCAGGTTAGCCGGAAAGTGGTGTTAGGTAAATTGAATGGATTAAATGCCGATAAATCCCCAGGGCCAGATAGGCTGCATCCCAGAGTACTTAAGGAAGTAGCCCCAGAAATAGTGGATGCATTAGTGATAATTTTTCAAAACTCTTTAGATTCTGGAGCAGTTCCTGAGGATTGGAGGGTAGCTAATGTAACCCCACTTTTTTAAAAAGGTAGGGAGAGAGAAAACGGTGAATTACAGACCAGTTAGTCTAACATCGGTAGTGGGGAAACTGCTAGAGTCAGTTATTAAAGATGGGATAGCAGCACATTTGGAAAATGGTGAAATCATTGGACAAAGTCAGCATGGATTTATGAAGGTAAATCATGTCTGACAAATCTTATAGAATTTTTCGAGGATGTAACTAGTAGAGTGGATAAGGGAGAACCAGTGGATGTGTTATATCTGGACTTTCAGAAGGCTTTCGACAAATATACAAACTTAAAGCACATGGTATTGGGAGTTCAGTATTGATGTGGATAGAGAACTGGCTGGCAGACAGGAAACAAAGAGTAGGAGTAAACGGGTCCTTTTCAGAATGGCAGGCAGTGACTAGTGGGGTACCGCAAGGCTCAGTGCTGGGACCCCAGCTATTTACAATATATAGTAATGATTTGGATGAGGGAATTGAATGCAACATCTCCAAGTTTGCGGATGACACAAAGCTGGGGGGCAGTGTTAGCTGTGAGGAGGGTGCTAGGAGGCTGCAAGATGACTTGGATAGGCTGGGTGAGTGGGCAAATGCATGGCAGATGCAGTATAATGTGGATAAATGTGAGGTTATCCACTTTGGTGCAAAAAACAGGAAAGTAGACTATTACCTGAATGGTGGCCGATTAGGAAAAGGGGAGATGCAACGAGACATGGGTGTCATGGTACACCAGTCATTGAAAGTGGGCATGCAGGTGCAGCAGGCAGTGAAGAAAGCGAATGGTATGTTAGCTTTCATAGCAAAAGGATTTGAGTATAGGAGCAGGGAGGTTCTACTGCAGTTGTACAGGGTCTTGGTGAGACCACACCTGGAGTATTGCGTACAGTTTTGATCTCCTAATCTGAAGAAGAACATTCTTGCCATAGAGGGTGTACAGAGAAGGTTCACCAGACTGACTCCTGGGATGTCAGGACTTTCATATGAGGAAAGACTGGATAGACTCGGCTTGTACTCGCAGGAATCTAGAAGATTGAGAGGGGATCTTATAGAAACTTACAACATTCTTAAGGGGTTGGACAGGCTAGATGCATGAAGATTGTTCCCGATGTTGGGGAAGTCCAGAACAAGGGGTCACAGTTTAAGGATAAAGGGGAAATCTTTTAGGACTGAGATGAGAAAAACATTTTTTATACAGAGAGTGGTGAATCTCTGGAATTCTCTGCCACAGAATGTAGTTGAGGCCAGTTCATTGGCTATATTTAAGAGGGAGTTAGATGTGGCCCTTGTGGCTAAAGGGATCAGGGGGTATGGAGAGAAAGCAGGTACAGGATACTGAGTTGGATGATCAGCCATGATCATATTGAATGGCGGTGCAGGCTCAAAGGGCCGAATAGCCTACTCCTGCACCTATTTTCTATGTTTCTCAAACGCCAAAAAACCAAATCATGTTACAATCATGACCAGATACCATGACAAACTCAACTATTGAATTGTAGGTTGGTGTTTTGTTCTTGGAATCGCGCATGCAGCCTAAGGTGATTCTGCCATGCTAAAGCCATGCTAAGTTATTGGAGATAGACAAAAATGCTGGAGAAACTCAGCGGGTGCAGCAGCATCTATGGAGTGAAGGAAATAGGCAACGTTTCAGGCCGAAACCCTTCTTCAGACAGAAACCCTTCTTCAGTCTGAAGAAGGGTTTCGGCCCGAAGCGTTGCCTATTTCCTTCGCTCCATAGATGCTGCTGCACCTGCTGAGTTTTTCCAGCATTTTTGTCTACATTTGATTTTCCAGCATCTGCAGTTCCTTCTTAAACAACAAGTTATTGGAGACACTATTCAACAGAATGTTAGTGGTCCTACACTGGTTACTTGTCCCTGGGCAACTTTCTTCCCTTAAGGCAACACTGCAAAGAGATTCCTATTATTGCTTCTTAGCAGGGTGCTAAATGGCTGCCTTTGTAGGACTCCATTTATAATATACTTGCCTCTTGAGTCAGTAGTTTAGTTTGGAGATACAGAATAGAAACAGACCCTTTGGCCCATGCTGACTATTTTTGATTACCTTTTCACACAGGTTCCATGTCATCCCACTTTCTCAACCACTCCCTATGCATTAGGGGTAATTTTATAGAGGCCAATTAACCTACAAACCTGAACATCATTCGGATGTGGGAGAAATCTGGAGAGCCCAGTTCTTCAAACTGTGCAGCTCTACAAACTAAGTGCAGATACAGAGATTAATGAAAGTGTATGTTTATTTTCCCTTGTGTTACCCAAGGTATGTTGCACTGTTAGGAATGCCACCATTCAGATAATATGCAAAACCGAGGCCCCACCTGTCCTCTCAGGTGGATGTGAAGGATTTCAGTGCAGTGAGCTATCCTTGGGTAGCCTTTGATGATCCTTCACTCAATTTGACAAAATATTGGCTGGTATCACATTACTGTTTCTGAAATCTTTCTGTGTGTACACTGGCTGTCTTATTTATTTAAACACTATAGCATCTATGTTTTCATGAAGTATTTAATTGGCCCAGGTTATGTTTTCAAGGTAAACCTTAGACATACAGTGGGGATGGGGTAGGTGTACAGCAAATGCTCCTGCGACGCCCACTTCCCCCTCAACATACTACTGCTTGCATAGTCTTGACAAGTGCTTTGGGGTGACTTGAAATGGGCATGTAAGGTACTATATAAGTGCAAGCCACTGGCCGAGTTTTTCAATGTAACTACAATGATTCTACCTCATGATGAATGCATTTTACACAAAATGCTGTGGAGCATTTCTGATAAATTGGTTATATAAATGCAAATTTTTTCTTTCTCGACCAGTTCTGCTGGTCCCTCGAGTCAATCTCATTCTTTCTTCAGGCTTTTATTGTTCCAACCATTTTTAACAATCTAATCTTTTGCTTTGACAGATGTAAAGTTCATACTATGTCTGCCTCACCATCTCGGTCAGTTCTATGGTATAATTATGTGAACCCTTTTCTTTTGGTTTTTAAGTATCGAAAGAAAAATAGATTTTTGTTTATATATGCTTTTCATAACATCAGAATGTCTCAAAGACTGTGAGAAGCAATGATATGCTCTTAGAATTGTAATCACTGTCGCAGTGTCGGAAATGCGACACCCAGTTTGCACATGGCAAGCTCCCACAAACTGCAACATGAAAAGGACAAAATATTGGAGTAAAATGTATCCTCTGCCATGTGCTCCAAATGCACAGTCCAATAAAATATACACATTGCAATTCACTTTGACGTGCAGCGTTCAAAGCACGTTTTGAGTGACATTTGTCACTTTAAATTGCATAACATCAGGAATTTCTACCCACATTTCTTTCTATGATAGAGAACATACCCTGAGTGCCAGAACACCAAAGATAATTTATCCAGTCTTGTTTGAAGTGGTGCCAATGGATCATTTATGGAAGCCTATGTAATGGAATAACAGAAGATTCGGATCAATGATGAAAGAAGAACACATATCAAATTTAAAGCACAAACATTTAGTAAAGGCTGCATCAAAGTATTGAGAATATAGCAATAGGATAGCTATACAGCTTCAGTTAAAGCAACAAAAATGACAAATAAACTGCAATATAAATAGCAACAGAATATAGCATATCAACACTGAGTCTGACAATTGTTTTAACCTTGAAGGCTGTAACTTCAAAAGCTTGTTTGGAACTCTGTATAAAGGTCCGGACTGGAGATCTTTTGAAGAACCTCTGTGTCCTAGTGCCTCACCAGAAACTTGGCCCAAGATCAAATCCCCTGAGCATCTGTATAATAGACACTTTTATTATACCTTAAAGCCCAAGCTTCTACGCTAATCTAAGACCAACAGATGACTTTATTTTAAAACTGGCTATCTTCCTAACGTTCAAAACAGTTGTTTGTCGAATCAGGCTAATAACTGATTATTAGTTAGTCTTCAGAAGCTAATTCAAGTAGTTAGTCTTGAGCTTGTTTTAAATTACTCTGAGAAGGTAAAGGTTTATATTAGTGACCTTGCAGGTGGCCTCATGGTTTACAGGTTCTTCCAAGTTACCCCAAGCATTTTCCTAACCATTTAATTGTTTTTCTAAGCGAACATGCTTACTTGACATGTGGTGCTGTTAATTTAGCTGAAAAACATGCATAAGGCTGTTAGCTGACAACTCCATTTTAGCTGACACAGTCTGTTTAACCCTTACAATTTGCTGTGCACAAATTGGATGCCATGTTTCCAGAAATTACAACATTGACACATTTTAAAAGCACTTTTTTACGTGTTTTGGGAAAGCCAGCTGTTCACTCATCTGTATGTGTGAGCCTTTCTGTTCTTTCTCCCTTTCATGGGGCTGGGTTTCTTTACTGACTTTATTTTTCTTTGTTGGTATCCCAATGGCTCCCTTTCCTGCCAAATATGTCCTATCTCTCTGCCCCGAGTAATCTATGCCAAAGGAAAAAAAACATGCTGACAGTCGCTCTCCATGGACAGGAATGTCTTCACAGCTCAAATAACACAAGTTGGAATTATGGATTGTGTTAATGAAGCACAGGGGAAAAACACAAATGCTTGTGCACAAAACAAATCCCAAATTATGGTTAAGCATTCTCATGAAAATTAGTTCTGTTGCAGAAACTCTCTGCCTCAGTCCAATCAGTGTATCGCAAAGAAATGAAAAAATGATTGAGAAATTGATGCTTTTCATGGTTATTGAAATTCACCTCATGTGTCAATTTCACTGGTGGGTAGATACTGGAGCTCATAAATATTCAGAGGTTCACTGACTGAACATTTGCAAGATGTGAAATGTTCAATGTGTCCAGTTCATGATGACTGTAGGCTGCCACATAACACTGGAAGGTCACCAGTGAGACACACTATCTACTCCTGGGTTACTCCAGAACTTTAAAGAATAAAGTAAAGGGAGTCCCAATGCCGTCCTGTCAAAGGTGCCTTTTTTTCGAATGAGCTGAACAAAACACAAAGTACAGAGGAACCCAGAGGGTCAGGCGGCATTGGTGGGGGGAATGGACAAACAATGTTTCAGGTCAGGACCCTTCTTCAGACAGGTGTCAGCCAAGGTCTAGTCAGCTGTTTATAAAAGAGCCCATCATGGAAGTTAAAAGAAGAGCCAGACAGTTCTCCTTTACACAGCAGCCAATATTTATCCTTTAAGTTGCACAATAAAACAATACATTATTTGGTCATTGCTGTTTGTGAAGGTTTTCTTTGTGCATTTCTATTCTGGTGCTTCCTCATTTAAACGTGGACTATTCTTCAAAAGCATGTCAGTGCTAATAAGGTGCTTTGGGTTATCCCGAGATTATGATAGGTGTTATTAAAGTACAAGTCTTTCCTCTCTTTGCTGGGTATGAAACCAGTCATTTTACTGCCCTGCTGAAAACTTTCTATCACTGTTTATTTCAGCAAATTATTTTATGCTGACCCGTTTGTCACTGCATTCTTACCTAACAAGTGTCATGTTATGTTGTAAACCTGAAGACCAACGGCTGTGAGAAGAATATGCTTTGGAAAATCTATGTACCATGTCTATGGTTTTGGAATATGTAGAAGGTGTTTAAGGGTGCTATTTTACAAAGTGATGCTTCCACCATTGAATCTCACAGGAATAGTTGTGAGGATGGGACATAAGGTTTAGTCATTAAAACGTCTTGTTAATGGTGGAAAAATCTGAAACTCCCTCACATAGTTGTGGTTGAAGGAGAAGGCAGAGCAATCAACGTCCATCCATGCATGTATGGTACAGCTGCATATTTATTCCTGATAACTGAAAGATACACTGTAATCATAAAAGTATTTGCCAAGTTTAATATTAAGCCAACCCTCATTTGGTTGTTCTGTCAGCATATTTCAATAAAGAACCTACATCTTTCTAAATCTTAGGTAGACACAAAATGCTGGAGTAACTCAGCGGGACAGGCAGTATCTCTGGAAAGAAGGAATGGGTGACGTTTCGGGTCGAGTGTGCTAGGTTTTCTCAACGTACATGGAGCAGCTACAGCTGGAGATCCCCCCCCCCCCCCCCACACCCACAATATTTTCTTTATAGCCCTCACTCATTCTTCACTTACTCAAATTCCACTCTCCTGCATTAATATTGAGCAACTAATAATCTGTTGTGCCCCAAGGTTTATTTTTCACTGTAAAAAACAAAGGTTGGTGTTTTGCAATCCTGGGTTCACACATACAGGACTGGTATCTGCACTGTGACATCAACATGCTGGTTTTATATGCTGTCTTGTGTACAATGGGTGTCTCAAACCACCCTGCAGATAATGAAGTACCTGTGAAGCGTGTTGTAAAGTACTATTAATTTAAAATCTTTCTTTGAAATCACAGTGTTTATCGGTTGATAAGTGACGTGCAAACTGAGGGGCAAAATGTGATTTGTTCATTAGGCACGTGTGATGGCAACCATTGGTGTGACCCGAGGATTTGGAGACCATGATTTGAAGGTTCACGATTCCAATATTCACATAAAGCCCTTTCTCTCAAGCACACCTGAGGTAAAGCAATCTTACTTTTGACTACAATGTGTAATTTTAAAATGTGAGTCCATCCCTTTTAACTACAGTTAGCATTTTAACCAGTTACCTACTGACAAAAAAGGACACAAATCGCTGGAGTAACTCAGCGGGTCAGGTAGCCTCTCTAGAGAACATGGATATGTGACATTTTGGGTGAGGTCCCTTCATCAGACTGATTATGGGGTGGGGCGGGGAGAAAGCTAGAAGAGAGGTGCGCGCAGGTCAAAGCCTGGCATGTGATAGGTGGATACAGGTGATGGGAGGGGTGGGGTTGATAGGTGGTTGGACAAAAGTCAGAGATGAAAACGCAAAATGTTCGACACAAGGATAGGAGAGGTGCAAATTGTGAAGCTAGAGGAAGGAATATAGGTGGGGGGGGGACAGATGCTAGTCCAGGTGGGGCACAGGGAAGCTAAAGGGAAGTTAAAATGGTTAGCAGATGAACCAGCATCTGCAGTTCCTTGTGTCTCCAACCTACTAACACAAGATTGGATGACTCCAAATTTCCTGTCATTCAATATTGACAATAACAAGTTATCCTTTTCATATGTCTTGACCTCAATTTCCTCAGACTGGCTGAAAACCATATTATTTTGTGTGTTTTTAAATTGATCTTTCCCCCGCATGTGGACAGTTGGAAAATCACATTCATCCATTTCTTTTAGACTCCAATACCTACTTCCGCATGTGGTCATGGTGGAAGCAAATACAATAGTAGTATCTAAGAGGCTTTTGGATGGATACATGAATATGCAAGGAATGGAGGGATATGGATCACATGCAGGCAGAAGGGACTAGCTTAATTTGGTATGATGTTTGCCGCAGACATTATGCGCCAAAGGGCCTATTCTGTACTGTTCTATGCTCTTGTTTATGAGAGAACAAACTGTATTCTTGGACTGTGACTTTAAGAACAAATATTACAAACAAACTAATGCTTACAATCCTCATTGTCTCGGTAGCTTTAGAGTCTCCTGTAATCTGTATTTTGCTCATGTTGTGAAAGGGATTTCTAATTCTGTCCAATGTGGGTATAATTTTGGCACAAAGATCTGACATTTTGTGGGCTGGATAAGTAAACAGTGTATTTGCTATTGAGGCTTGACTGCATCTTGCTACCTGAGGGTTTAAGTCAATCAGTTGGCAGGTTAAGCCAGTACAGTTTCAGACAAAGGCAATGGGAGTTTGGAGAGAACTGGGCGGTGGGAGACACAGAGGGTGTTTGAAGGAATAACACGCAGTGAGCTTGCAGCATTTCTATAGAAGATCTCTGTCACACCGTCTGTCCCCACAAAACATAAATAAGAAAACAGATTGAAATCCTTCTTGTGGAATGGCCACCTGCGTGCAGCTTAAATGAAAGGATGACTCAAAGCCTGACACAGATGTAGAGCATTGCTCCTTCACAATTGCAAACGGATTGCTTTGCAAATGAAAAACTCCCTGTAAAATGAGTTGATGCTTCTTTATAAGGCAGCCATGACAATGTAGTGCTCTGCCTTGATGTGCAGTATTCAATGAATGCAACGAAAATAGTTTAGCATTGTAGTCCTCATCAGCAATAAATAGTAACCAGGGTGCATTCTGCCTAGCAATCAGATAAGTAATGTGTTTTGAGACTTAATGCTGAATTGGTTGACCCTGGAAGCGAATATCTTAAATGCAGAGCAAGGATTCTGTTCTATTCCCAATAAAGTGAAGTATCCGCTGGCCCATCTGAAGTCTTCTGCTGAAATGAAGTTTGTGTATGTGGCCATCCGATTTGAAATTTAAATAATTATCTTTGAGTCTTAATTTCAAGGTATAGAACAGTGTGAGTCCACTGGCTGGGAAAATGGAAACCCAGCCACAGAACAGCAGAAGTGTGTGGTCTGCTGTCATCAGGCAGCCCAGGGAGGACGGCTAAAGATTCCCCCAAGTGTTTCTTGGGGGAGGTTAGTGGGGCGTGAGCCCAGCCAGCAAGGGTCTGGAAATTGAACCTTGTGACAGCAAGGCTGCTACAACCTCGAGGTGGAGGTGGGGTTGAGAGCAGCAATTAGCATTCTGGGAGGGTCGCTAGGGAGGGCAAGCAACAGCAGTTGAAGGAACAGTTTTGCTCATGGAGAGAGAAAATGGTCAGCACTTTGGGAGAGGTTGGGATGGGTGGTGGACGATGGGATGCAGAGGTTTTGTGAATGAAAATGGAGGAAGATACCAGGAGGGAAAAGGGGTGAGTGAAGGGATTGTAGTTGAGAGGGTTATGAAGGGTGGCGATTGGGGGAAGGGAGAGAGAAATAGGCAGTCTGAAGGAAGGCAACTGAAGGAGACAGGTAATAATGGTATGAGAAAGAACGTCAAGGCAGAGTGATTGGACAAGATTTTGTAAATGTGCGGGTGTACTTATTTCTCCACTAATGTACAACAGAGCCTGGTCTCCAATTGTCTTGGACTTCCTCGCCATTGGACCAAGGTATACGCCATCAAGACCACATAGTATCTGGTGTGCAATGTCCATTACATGTAAAAAAAATTAATGCACAGGCATATTCCACTTCTTAAAACTAGAGTGGAAACAAATCATCCTTGACCCAAGGGACAGCCTAAGAAGAAAATAACATTAATATGACAGTGTTTTCCTATGCAGCATGTTCCCCCTGTACATCCAGTCCTGCAGTTTAATCAATCTGCATACTAACCAAAACATTTTTGAATTAAATACTTGATTTATTCTATTGGTTGCAAACTTAATATACATTTTAATTTTGCAAATGAGTGCCGAATATTGAGTGAAGGTGCATTCAGGAGAATGAATGTTGTAATTCAGTTTCAGAAGGGGAAATGTTCATTTCACTCCCGAATCTGACAGCCCAAAGCCATAAAGTCACTGAAGACTTGAGGCATAAAAATATTAAATGATTGATGTGAGTGACCCTGTAATTTCATAAAATTTCTCTTTATTTTCTTTCTAGTTTGTGCATATTTGTCAGAGAATCAATGTCAGTATTCACAGTGCAATGGGCAAGAATTACTACTGTACTTTCTGGAAATTGTACTTGCTCCCTGAAGCCATAAAAGCAATAACTTAAATGAATGCAAACAAAAGCAGACATTCTTTCACATCAACAGTTCAGTTTGCACGTCGTTGGTTGTGCTGATTTTACATAGGACATAGAACAGTACAGCACAGGAGAGGGATCTTCGGCCCACAATTTGTGCCAAACATGATGTCAAGATCAACTAATCTCATCTGCCTGCGTATAATCCATATCCCTCCATTATGTCCATGTGTCTGTTTAAAAGCCTCTTAAATACCACTATCATCGCTGCTTCCAGCACCACCACTGGCAATACATTCCAGGTACCCACAATCGTCTGTGCAACTGTTCCTGTGTTTTAAAACACCTTTCACAGACACACAGAACGTTTCCCTTTGAGGCACAACTCTTGTTTCCAACACAATGCAGATATGTATTTTAGTTTATTTTGCTCTGCTGCTTTCAAACAATTTTGTTATTAATTTGCAATCTACCAGATATAACCAGCTGTAGGATCTAACGATTAATTACAAAAACTTTAGGACTGATTTTCAGTTCCTTAAATAAAAGCATGATATCTATTTATTTTAATCCAATGTAAGTTAAATAATACGTTAAGAATGCAGCTTCTACAGATTTTCCAGTAATTCTGTCACTGTAGTTTCTACATATGAGAATTTTGCATCTTCTCTGCTCAGAGTAATTCAATTCAAGGGTGTAAATCTACAAAGCAGAGTTGAACCTATCTTGCATGCTTTATGAGCAACTGCGATGAGACGGGTTGTTGCCATGGGAATTTTAACTGTCGAATTTCCACGGAGAAGCCAGTGAAATGCTGTTGGCCTAAATGCATTTTAAAGCTAAGAGCCTTGCACTAGTGATGGGTGACTACATTTCTCCTAAAATTAAAATAAAGCACATTTACAATCAAAAGCATTTATAAACAAAGAAAGCAATGGTTTCCCACATAAAAAGTGAATGGAATACATTATTCTGTATTTTCGTTTTTTGGCATTTAAGATTTATTGTTACTCACTGTCAGTTTGATTTTACAACCATGGGAATCTTTAATGCGTTGGTACCATGAATAATTGATGGAATAATGGTGAGAGAATTTGTTCGTGCTTGAAAAACATTATGCCTCCTTTGAAATATTTGTTTCAAATAAATACATTTTAATTGATGTGTGTACAGGTGAGGGTCTACGATTGTACAGAGCAAGAACACGACGCGGACGACACACTGGTTCTAGCCACGGATGGCCTCTGGGACGTTCTGTCAAATAAAGAAGTGGCTGATGCTATCACCAGCTTTCTTGCTAACTGTGATCCTGATGACCCACACAGGTCTGTGAGGAGTTCCATTTGGTTATCAGTTGCTAGTTAATAATCTAGAATGAATATTCTGTAATGGAAATATTTTTAGTGAAAATACTTACTATGCCATTAACATTTATCGGTTTAGGAAGCTGACCATTTCTTGCAGGGTCGTTGGGCATCTATGAATTCCCAGTGGTTTTTGGATAGATTTTCAGTCAATGAGTCAACCCTATTGATTGATATTCAGTCAATCACAATCAAGGCTGAGATCAATAGATTTATGGAAAATCGAGGAATGTAAGATTGAAATGTGGAAAAGGGTACAGAATCAGCCATATTCTTTTTTGAATATTCTAGCATAAAGATTAGGAGCGTCTAGACATCTGACGTTGCAAGCTTGTTTATTGTAGTAAAACTCTGATAATCCAACACCAGGCCATCAGATTTTTCAGACTATTGAATGTAACTCTTATTAAAATGCATACATTTGTCCATTTCACTTTTTCACATGTTACACAGCAGTATAATACATTGTCCAGTTAATCTTGTGAGTTTAAAGGGAGTGCAGCTGCACATCTGACACACAGACTGGACCCTGGCTGTGGCTGCACTTTGAAAAATGGCTCTGGCCACACACTCAGCTTGTATACTGGGCCCCAGGCTCACATTCTGACTAATCAATAAGCCCAATCCCAAACCATCAGGAATTCCAAACAATCAGATCATTGCATTCACAAAGGTCATAGTTGATCTTTCACCCTAGCTCTATTTTCCTTCACAGCTCGCATATCATTCAACTCCCTTAATATTCAGGTGATAGGTCTCTGTTTCGAATGACCTCGAAGACAATAATTTATCATCGTACAGGATACAACATTGTAAAGATTTACCCTTCTCTGCATTTCCTCTTTATTTCAGTCCTAAACAGCCTCCCCCTTATTCTGTGACCCTTGAATCTACAGTCAGGGGAACCATCTCCCTGTGTTCATCCTATCGAACCATGGAATAATTTTGTAAGTTTCAATGAGATAACCTCACCCTTTACAAAACTAAAGAATACATGTTCTCCTCGTGCAGAAAATCCACCATCTCAGGAAGCAGTCTAGTGAATATTGTGCTTCCTCTATAGCAAGTATGATCTTTTTTGAGGTAATAACTAAAACTGTACATGCTTCTCAGGGTGCAAGAGACTAACATTGCAGTAAGACATACTTTTTCTGCTGTCCTCAAATGTTATTGTAATAAAGGCAAACATATAATTTACCTTATTAATTACCTTATGCTTGTTGCATCTGCATATTCATTTTTAGTGACTTGAATACACAGACACCAACATTTTAATATCAATATGGGATAGTATAGACTAGTGTAAATGGGTGATTGATGGTTGGCGTGGACCAAAGGACCATTGTGTTATCCCATATTGATATTGATAAATAACCCATGCATTACTCACAACGGCCTTCCACTTCGTAAAAATTTTACCAATTTTAACCCATTTCCTCAATCTCTTTACAAAGATTTAATTTACTGCACAATGCTCATTTAATCCATAAATTAGAGGAAGTAGTCTTTTTTAATTCACTGCATTAAATCCTGACACAGTTTTGAAAGTATCCACTAAATCTGCACTTCATGTCTCAGATGCAATATAAGGAGTCCAACAGTGTCATATTTTCTTCCTCTAAACTTCAGTCTCCCACCTTTGTCGTCATCTTATTGAAACAATTATTCACTCTGTGAGACCACTATTTGTCAGCAGTTACCTTTGGCTGAGCTTTGACTGTCTGGATGGTGAAGACATTAGATCTCTTGAACACTCCACCCTCTGCCTCCCACAGCACCAGCCCCTTCATTGTCTCAAAATTGTTATATTGCTAGTCTGACATTTAGCACCAAATGAACAAAGATTTCCACTAACTAATTATTAGGTTATTAGAAGGAGGCTATTTTTTTGGAAGCTGTAGTAAACTTCATTCCTGAACCATCTGTTCCATCCACCTCCTTGGCAACTATATGTTTGCAATCTTAATGTTGTATTTGACTGTCTTAAACTTTTATACACATTTCAGTCCTTCAACATGTTGCCGACGTTGTAAAATAGCCAAACCTCACCTTGTTTCAGTTTATCTGCTTTTGTAAATTTCCTCTGGTTTCTTTTTAAATTTTCAAACATGTCAATGCTGTCTTGATAAGCCTGACTCCCTCCAAGTCTTGCTTGCCCACTACTTGTTGACCTGCAATGAATGCTGGACTGACACAGTTTAGAGATGTTCATACTTGCTTTCCAATCCCTACATCCAGAATATCCTCTCTACATCCAGAATATCCTCCACCAAACATGTTTCAGCTCTTCTATTTCAGGCCTAGTGCCCCAAAATTATTTTCATAATTAAACTATCGACTTCAATTCTTTGTGGTGCCTTTGTGGGCTTATTATTCCCACCCCTTTCTGCTTCGTTAAGACAATTTGTATAAGCTACTGCCCAGAAATTCAATGACATGGCTGGTTCTTCTTTCAGTGATATGCAATAGAACTTGGCCTTTTACCACCAATGTGAAACACTGTGACAATCACAACCAAAACATTTTGCATTTTTATAACAATTCAAGAAACATAAGGCCCTCTCTCTTAATGTACAGTTGATGCATCAGTCTTCCACAGGATGACATTGATTCTCATACCATGCTGCTTTGGAGCAATCCCAGGTAAACTAGACCAAATTGCCCTGGGAGTGGCCATTGTTAGTCATTTCAATGACAACAATGATTTCCCTGCACATCAGTTGAATCTGGGTGCAAAATCGAGATAGTGCATTCACGAGTTATTGTAACATTATACAAAGTCTAAAGTAAGAGAAACTTTAAGCAGGATATGAAACATTTAATTCAATGACTACTTTCAGTCTTTGTTTTAAGCATATGCATAAATGAAAGTCCAACAATGGAATAAAATGAGGTCAATTAATAATTGAATGTAACGTGGTATAACATTCAAGATTTTGTTTTACCTGCTGCTGTTTTTAGTTGAAATTAACTACTTTCAATAAAAAAGAGAAGATATAAGAGGCTGCAAATACTGGAATCTGGAGCAAGAAACAAATTACTAGAGGAACTCAGCTGGCCAGGAACTCTGCAGCCTGAAGAAGGGTCCCGATCCAAAACATCATCTGTCCATTTCCCTCCACAGATGTTGTCAGGCCTACTGAGTTACTCTAGTAATTTTTTTTTTTTTAAATTCAATAAAGGATATCTTTTCATTAGCTCCATCTCTGTTATCTGCCTTGTTACATAGCAGCATCTAAGAGACTAGAGACACATGCAAGGCCTCCTTCTCTGATAAAAGGTTTTCTGATTCTATAAAAAAAATATAGGCAAAATGCACTGAATCCTGCAATTGTCTGCAAAAGATCCCAATATGCCTGCCCTGATCTTGTGTAAGTTCTATCCTCTTGTTCAAATTATAAAATATCCACGTGGATTCATGCTGTGGTCACATGTCAAGGTAACAGATTGGCAAAATTGCCCCAGTGGCTCCCTTTCCATTATGACAAACAGGTTACAGAGCTTCAAAGGGGAACTACTTGGCAGGACTCAAGATTTGAGAATTATGTCTTTGTGAGGCTGTGATTTCTTTCAATGCGTTGCAGTTCAGAGAGATACAGTGGCGTCAACTTTTTTTGTCGAGTATGAAGGCAAATCACATTTGCAGAACACTTGTACTTAGTGAGGAACTGCATGATAATTTGTTGCCACCAAGCACATGAATAAACACCTGTCACATTTAATTTCAACCCACGATCATCATTCACCTGTAGTTTTTAATTATAAGTGTGGTCTCAATCTGTTCACCTGTGTGATTGCATTGTAGCCAGTATCATTAACAATAATCAACATAATCGTGATCTATTTGTATCTAATGAAGTAACAGATGGTCAATGATAAATTACCAAAGTGTAAATTCTACTGTGGCTTAAAGTAGAATCTGTTCTCAGCTAGATCAAGCAAATATTGCTTTTTACATGCAGTTACTTTTATTTGTGGCTGCGTTGTATCAAAATAACTTTCAAAAGATTTGTTCAAGATAATTTTTATCCATGGTTGGAACTAGGAGGAAATTAGGGACCATCAAGAAATTGACTGAAGTAAATCAGCGGGTATCTCGGCATCTGTGGAGGGAATGGATAGGTCATGTTTTGGGTTGGGACACCCTTTCAGACTAACTGTAGTAGGGGGAGAAAGGTGGGAGGAAAAAGGTAGGGCGGGACAAAGCCTGGCAAGTGATAGGAGGATACAGATGGGGGAGGGGGTTGAATTGGCAAGATGGTGGAGTAAGTGATAAAGGCTAGAGATGAAAAGGAGACAAAAGGGTGTCATATAAGATTGCAGGAAGTGACTCCTAAAATCAAGCCTCTTCCCATTTCTCCATAGGTACACATTTAAGAATGTTGAAATATTATTTAATTGATGTAGGTACAGGCTTCTGTATACCTTTAATCAAGCACAGTCTCTTTCTTAAAGTTAATTGGAGGGAATCAAATTTTGATGAATTCAGCCCTCTTTGGTGGTAAGGATCATTGGATGAGCCCAAGTTCTCTCATTCACTTGGGACTTCTGGCTATACATAGGTGCAAATGCTTTAGTCTTGACCTTCGGCATTCCTTACCATTGTTGAAGATGATATTGTTTTTCGAGTCCTCCTCTTATTAGTTGTTTAATTCCTACTATTAAATGCAGCTAGGTGCGGTAGGTGTGCAGAGCTTTAATGGTGCTTCTGTTTTTTAGCATGAATTAAGTCATGTTGGTGCTCATCAGGCTTTGACAGCTAAGGCAGGTCATACTTGAACCACATGGAAACTGGCATAGTCTTTTCAAATGATGTTACTGAGGCAGCATGTAGAGAAGAAATAGAAGGATTGGGAATGATCCCAGTGGACACTGGAGTTCATGGTGTGAATGTGTGAATATAATCCATTGCAGCCACATTTCTTGGCAAGATGGATGAATAAGATTGTATATTGGGTAAATGTGAATTACTCAGTTGAGAGGATAAAGAGGAGTTGATTGAGATTGGTATGCTCAACTGCACCAACAGTTGGAAATAGGAAGGATAAATCTCCTTTCTCATAATCACATTAACTGTTATAAGTGAATTGGGCAGTTGTTTTTGTACTGGCAGGGACAAACAACCAAGAATGGTAAGGACATCATGAGAACATGACATAAATCTGGGAGGCTAGGACAATTTAAGGCCATTGGTGGTCATTTGCAAAGTCAAAGAGTAAGATGCTTGAAAATCCTGCTATGAAGGACTGAAAAGAAAAAGACAGGAATATGTGGGCATTTCGGGATTTAAATAAAAGAATGTGGCAATAAACCTCTGGAGCTCTGGACTGAATTGTTAAATTCTGGTTGACCACTTTTCACAAGTTAGCTTGGAAATCTGATGTTGGAAAGAAGTAAGTTACATTATGAACAGGGCAAGGATTTTACTTTTCGTAACCTCTCTTTGAAGAAAGAAATGAGAATGAATGATGTTTGGCGTTTGCTTCAGTGATTTCTCTGTATCTTTTTATGTCCCTGATGAGAAACTACAGTTTGACAATTTATATGTAGATACTTCCCACACTCTGTATCAGTAATCTTGAGGAAAAACTGATAAGAATCATGAAACAAACATTAGATACAATGGGGGAGTCCCTTTCTTACATTCCTAAGTTACACTTTTGTATAGTTAAATGTTGTGTATGCAAAATCCTTAAAGTAAGTACTCCTACCTCTTACAGATAGTCAGGCAGATGTGAAAATTGGAACCCTGACAATTAACAATATTGAGGGTAGTGCTCTCTCCGTCTTGATATGTGATGGTACGGTGTATCAGTGCCTTTATGAAGTTAAGAACTAGACTGATGTACTGCAGACAAGAGCACCGCATGAACTGTTTTATATATATTTGTATATTAATGATTTGGACGAGGGGATTGAAAGCTTTGTGGCCAAGTTTGCGGATCATACGAAAATAGGTGGAACGGCAGGTAGTGTGGAGAAAGCAAGGACCGTAGAAGGTACACAAAAATGCTGGAGAAACTCAGCGGGTGCAGCAGCATCTATGGAGCGAAGGAAATAGGCAACGTTTCGGGCTGAAACCCTTCTTCACACTCTGCAGAAGGACTTGGACAGGTTGGGAGTGTGGGCAGAGAAGTGGCAGATGGAATATAGTGTAGCAAAGTGTGGAGTCATGCATTTTGGTAGTAGGAATAAAAGCATAGACTATTTTTTTAGATGGGGAGAGAATCCAGAAATCAGAGGTGCAAAGGGACTTGAGTGCTGGTGCAAGATTCCCAAAAAGTTAATCTGCAAGTCAAATCGGTGGTAAAGAAAGCAAACTCAATGCTAGCATTTATTTCAAGAGAGCTTGTTTAGAAAAACAGGGATGTAATGTTGAGGTTCTATAAGGTGCTAGTTTGAGTAATTTTGGGCACCATATCTGAGGAAGGATGTGCTGGCTCTGGAGAGGATCCAGAGGAGGTTTACAAGAATGATCCTAGGAATGTGTAGGTTATCCTATGAACATTTTTTGGCACTGAGCCTGTACTCACTGGAGTTTAGAAGAATGAAGGGGGACCTCATTGAAACATACAGAATAGTGAAAGGCTTGGTTAGACTGGATGTGGAGAGGATGTTTTCACTAGTGGGAGAGTCTAGGACTAGAGGTCATAGCTTCAGAATTAATGGACATTCTTTTAGGAAGGAGATGAGGAGAAATGTCTTTAGTCAGAGGGTGGTGAATCTGTGGAATTCTTTGCCACAGAAAGCTGTGGAGGCCGTCAGTGAATATTTTTAAGGCAGAGATAGATAGATTTTTGATTAGTACAGGTGTCAGAGGTTATCGGGTTAGGAGGGAGAGATAGATCAGCCATGATTGAAGGCGGAGTAGACTTGATGGGCCGAATGGCCTAATTCTACTCCTATCACTTATGACCTTATACCCACTGGCACATATCAAAAATGCACTGATTGGGGGTAATAATACATTTGATGGTGTAAAGCATGCATAGGCAAATTGGCAGCCCATCTTACATCTTTAGTTTAGTTTACAACAGTCACAAGTAGCGAGGTACAGTGAAAAGCATTTAGTTGTCTGCTATCCAGTCAGAGAAAGACTGTACATAATTACAATCAAGCCGTCCTTCGGTGTACAGATGCAGGATAATGGGTATCTGCTGAAATAAAGATTAAAAAGTGTGGAGCGATTGTAATGTATGATAGCAGATCCACTATTCCCTATTTTTACCTCGGTCGATGAGAATGGGATATATGCAAGTTGCCAATTTACTTTCTTACACAGTTGTTTGCAGTCAGAATCTATCCAGTGCAATCAAAGAGAATTGGAGAAGTTACAGTATTTAATAAGTTTACTGGATAATCATTCTGTCGTCAACAGAATATTTGATGGTTTTTGGGAAGTTATCCAAGACAGTTTCACATTACAGTAATTATCACTCTAAACGGTACATAATTCACATTATTTCTCTACAGGTACACTCTGGCAGCCCAGGACTTGGTGATGAGAGCCAGAGGAGTTTTGAAGGACCGAGGATGGAGGATATCAAATGATCGACTTGGCTCAGGGGACGACATCTCTGTCTATGTCATTCCACTTTTGCAGGGGAATAATTGGACATGATAATGAATATAGCATGTTAGGGGTAGTTTTTGTTTTGCTGTGCCCCGTAATGATATTGATGGAGGATTTCCTTTGATTTTGTTACTTGTAGCAAAGATTACCTATGCAGTTTTACTACAAATAGAAAACAATAGGAAATCTTTAGGGTAGCCAGAAAGTGAGGCAGGAGGACCAGAATTGATTCAAGCAAGTCTTATGAAAAGTCAGGAGATTAATAAACTGCGCATCAGCAGATTCCATTGCAGTTCAACTTTCGTAATTCTTAAATTCCATTTCTGTTTTTTTTATTTTTTTCCTGCAATCAAGTAAAAATATCCTGTATAAATCTAAAAGGAAGTATATTTATCAAAATCTCTGGAGTCTTTATGTTATGAAAATTTTGATGTATATTTTCCAAGTGCTGTAATGTTAGTGGAAGATAATTTCTTTGTTTGCCCTGTGTTTAGCATTCTTTATATGATCTGTATGGCAATCCCTTAAGGGAAAATGATGTAATAGTGTAGTAAATATTGTTTCAATTTTTATGGCTTTGTTTAAAGATAAAATCCATTAGACATCATACTTCATTGAAAAATACTAGAAAGCACCAACTGTTGTATATATATCGGCAACTGCGGGACAAGATATGTAAATCTGCTGGTTATTTTTGTAAAATGATTTTCTTTTAAGTATTGAGTAGAGATGAGCCAAGATTTCCAACAGGCTTTCATAAATTTGTCTATTGTCATTGTCAACATATATTGCACTTATCATGAAAGAAAATTTGATTGCACAGTTCTGTTCTTGGGTTCCTCCACTGATTATATTGCTTGGCAAGAGTCAAAATGCTGCGATAATCACACACTACTCATGCCAATCTCTTACTGAAGCACCGTTCGTAGTTTAAAGTATTCTGCAAGTGACGTTCATCTCATGGAAGTATTTCAGGTTTGATCAATGCTACAATGAAATATTTAATAGGTGCCAAGAGAAAAATACTAATTTTGAAAGAAAATAATTTCTGAGATTGAAATGTGAATCATTTTCATTCCAAAGCAATGTTAATTTCAGCAATATATGATGTTTATTTATGTGTTTTAAAAGTACTGTATAAGGCCAGATTTGAGATGTAAGCAACTTCATGTACTGCATTTGACACAAAGGTGAATTGTAAAATAAAGTTATTGTTGCACTGTACAGTAATTAAATTTGCTTCATGTTTAAAGATTTGAATTACTTTTCTTTTTCTAGTCCACACAAATGGCAATGGAGTTTTCACATAAACCTATTTTTTACTTTGCAAAGAACATCTTTTATGTCCATACAGCCAAGAATTAAAATGGCAGGAAACATAGACATACATTGTACAAAGCACATTTTTACAAGCACATTAATTTTACATGTGTTTGTGGAATGCTGGATTACGATTTCACGGATAATCCCAGTTTTGACACTACATGGTTACTGAAATTCTGTAAATGTACACTTTTACTCTGGATCTGTAATATTTTCATTTGTGATTATTTTTTATTTACATTGGTGTTGGGGGAAGAAGGCTCTCAAATTGGTGGAAAAAACAGCAATATTTTGGCTTTGTTATCTAGAATCCCCAAACTAAAATGAAAATCTTCAAATTATGCTTTTCACACCAGTTCTACATTAGGTCATCAAAGTTATTAAATATTTAAAGTGAATGTACACATTACAGCCAAAGTTTATTGATTTCATATTTACCATAATTTATTAACATCCTAAGAACTATCTGATTGGGAACATTGTACATCTGAACAAGAGTTGGTTATTGGGCCAATTGAGCTTGCCTGCAACTTTGTAAGACAATGACTGATTCAGACCTTACATCTTACATCCATCTTTTTTTTATCATATCTGAATACTTTAATTATCAAAAATCTGGCAATCACAGAATTAAAATTAACAACTGACCTTGCATTATTTTGTATTTGTGCAATGCACCAACCATCAATCAATGATAAAATGGTTCCCTTTTATCTCAGAATATGATTTGCTAGCTGGCACACAAAGCAACGTTTTTCACTATATCTCGGTATACGTGACAATAATAACCCAATACACCAAACCAAAGCTTTCCTATCCCTATTCACGTGCAGAATATAGTATAAATGTCAGTGGAGATGAACAATGAAATCTTCCTAGTTTTGTAATACACTAGAAAAGTTGTGGACCTATCACAAAGTAGGGAGTGAAACAATTGAATCTCACTTTAACAAATCTTTACCTGGTTAAATATCCAAACATAGAACGTTGCTTCAAGAGATTATAAAGGATATTGCATTCACACATGCAATTTGGGAGATCATGTTGCAGTTCTATAAGATGTTGGTGAGACCGCATTTAGAATATTCTGTTCAGTTCTGGGCACCATGTTATAGAAAAGATATTGTCAAGCTTGAAAGTGTTCAGAAAAGATTTATGAGGATGTTGCCAGGATTAAAGGGTGTGAGCTATAGGGAGAACCTGAGTAGACTGGGTGTCTATTCCATGGAGCGCAGGAGGATGATGGGGTGAACTTATTAGAGGTGTACAAAATCATGAGGAATAGATCGGGTAGATGCACATAGTCTCTTACCCAGAGTAGGGGAATCGAGGACCAGAGGACATAGGTTCAAGGTGAAAGGGGAAAGATTTAATAGGAATCCGAGGGGTAACTTTTTCACACAAAGGTATGGAACAAGCTGCCAGAGGAGGTAGTTGAGGCTGGAACTATCCCATCGTTTAAGAAACAGTTAGACAGTAACAGTATGGATAGGACAGGCTTGGAGGGATATGGACCAAGCGCAGGCAAGTGGGACTAGTGTAGCTGGGACACTGTTGGCCGCTGTGGGCAAGTTGGGCCTAAGGGCCTGTTTCCAGACTGTATCACTCTATGACTCTATGACATCATCAAAAGTCATTACATACAAGCTATTGGAGCTGCCTTAAATTTAGAACTTATAATTACTGTTTTGTTTTTAGGTATGTAAACAGAATATTAAAGTGTCTAGAGCCAAGACAGATGCATGGAGTTAAAATATATGTCAGTCATGATTTCATTAAACGCTAGATATTTAGAGCTAAATGTCTTCTCTTGTTAATCGAAGTTGAGCATATGGGTAAGCTCAGCTCTCTCTTTGGGCACTTTATGAGTAGCAAAAGCTTGACCACATTTATTGTGATATTTATAATTAAGACAAAATGGAACTTCATAAATTTTGCCTGAGAGAAGTAGAGAACATATTCCCTCCTGAAGTCCCCATCAGCAGCCACCTTCAGCCACTCAAACTATTAACAGTATATATAAGTAAGTGGTATGGAGTACTGGATACTCAAAGGCTACACACAAAGCAATGTCCTGGCTGTTCTGCTCAAGACTTGCTTTCCAAAACTAGCTACATCTCTAGCAAGATGGTCCTGTGCAGTTACAACACTAGTATTTATTCAAGAATTGCCCAGGAATCACCTCAAAATCTGGCTAATTACTTCCCCAACAGTTTCTATTCAATCATCAGTAAAGTCACGTCACTTAGGAACCAACATTTAATCTGCTCACCGATTCTTGCTCTGGGTTTTGCCAAGGCCAGTCATTTCCAAACATTGCAGACTTTTCCAAACCTGAAGGAGAGGTGAATTCCAGAGTATAAGGTGAGAGTGATTGCCTTAACATCAAATATCATTTGACTGCACATGATAACTACAGGCACAGAAAAAACGGATGAGAATCAATGGGAAAATTCTCCAATATGTGGAATTACATATCTCACAAAGGAAGATGGTTATGTTTATTAGAGATCTCCATCCATCTGAGCAATCAATGCTGGAGACTTCAGGGTAGTGTCCTTGAATTTTCAGCTGTTTCATAAATGACTTTCCTTTCCAAATAAGATCGTAGGTGGGGAAGTTTGCTGATGGCAGCACAATTTTCAATGTTATTCCCAGATCTCATAAAATAAGTTGCATATTCTTGCATGCAGCATGGCCATCACTAGCAGTTTTCAATTGTTGTTGTAATGGAATACATTCGTAACAATCAATTGCCGGTTATAACCTAGTTAATAGCTTGTGGAAAATACATGAATATTCGCACAAAAGCAGAAAATGCTGAATGAAGTCAGCAGGTGGGACAGCGCACATATTTTGGTCCAAAATACTAGTTATTAACTTTATCAATCCAACGCTGTCCATTTATAAGAAGCAGAATCTAGCTTTCTTGAAAAATGGTGCTACAATTTTGCAGATACCTCAGGTTGTGATATTTTGGGCTTGTTTATTCAGAGGTCTAAATTCAGATATTTTTTAAGCCAATCTCAGGTTAAATCATTGCCCAATTCTGTATTTTCTAGATTTACCTTCTAATTAAAATGAAATACAAAATAAAGCATCTGCACATAATTTTCATTAAAACTAATAGAATCCAGAAATCAGAGGTGCAAAGCGATTTGGGAGTGCTGGTGCAGGATTCCCAAAAAGTTTAATTGTATGTCGAATCGGTAGTAAGGAAGGCAAACGCAATGGTAGCATTTATTTCGAGAGGACTAGAATACAAAAACAGGGATGTAATATTGAGGCTTTATAAGGCGCTGGTCAGACTGCATTTGGAGTATTGTGAGCATTTCAGGGCCCCATATCTGAGGAAGGATGTGCCGGCACTGGAGAGGGTCCAGAGGAGGTTTATGAGAATGATCCCAGGAATGAGTGGGTTAACATATGATGGGCATTTGACAGTGCTGGACCTCTACTCACTGGAGTTTAGAAAGATGAGGGTGGACCTCATTGATGCTTACCAAATAGTGAAAGACTTGGATAGAGTCGATGTAGAGAGGATGTTTCTACTAGTGGGAGAGTCTTGGACCAGAGGTCATAACCTCAGAATAAAAGGATATTCCTTTAGGGAGGAGATAGGAAGGAATTTCTTTAGTCAGAGGGTGGTGAATCTGTGGAATTTTTTGCCAGAAAGCTATGGAGGCTAATGGATATTTTTAAGGCAGAGAAAGATAGATTCTTGATTTGTACAGGTGTCAGGTGTTATGGTGAAAAAGCAAGAGAATGGGGTTGAGGGGGAGAGATAGATCAGCCATGATTGAATGACAGAGTAGACCTGATGGGCCGAATGGCCTAATTCTGCTTTTATCACATGAATATGAACTGGTCTGTTCCATGCTAGTTTGAAGACTTGCACACATCAACATTTAATTTTTAACCAATTGATGCATTTCTGATCAAAACTTTTGATTAGTACCATTTACAAAATATGGTGTAGTTGTTCACCAATGCAATTCCAACAGCACTTTCCAAATACATCCCTATAAATCAAGAGAGACACATGTAGCTGGTGCATGACAATGCCATCACCCGTATTCTTCTCTCCTGCTTACATACCATCCTGACTTAGAAATACATCTTCCTTTCTTCATCTAAATCCTGGAATTCTTTATGCATCTTCCCAACAACCATCAGGCTATTGAACACCACAACTAAATACATTAATTACATTTTGGAAAATGCTTCCGATGTCCAAATAGGCCGAATAAATGCAATAAAAATGATCTTCTTACCACAAATTTTATACCTATTTCAATCGATTCCTATATATCTACCAAAGAAGTTAAAAAAAAATTGGACTCAGACATTACTAATTTTATATGGGATTATAAATCCCATAGAATACAAAGAACACACTTGAACAAAGCTAAAGTATTAGGGGGCTTAGCACTCCCTAACTTCATGTATTATTATTGGTCAGTAAATATTAAAAATATGATCCAACTGATGGACAACTCTGCCCAGCAAGTGGACTGGATTGTAATGGAGAGAGAGGACTGCTCCTCTGGTAATATTGGAGCGATCCTCCTCTCACCAATGAAACTGAATAACATAAATTATAACAAAAACCCAATTATACATAGTACAATCAGTACTTGGAAACAAATAAAACAAAATTTAAAATTAAGAAATCTATCGCTTTTATCCCCAATAGTTAATAACCCTTCGTTTAATCCCTCTATTACAGACAAATCTTGTATACAATGGGATAGACTAGGAATTAAAACGTTCGGTGACTTGTATGAAACTGGAAAATTACTATCATTCCAACAATTACAAATAAAATATAAATGGGAAATAATCAATACTTTAAATATTTTCAAATATGTGACTATTTGAAAAAATATACAAAAGATCATTATAATATCCCAGCAGATGTATTGGATGAAGCAATGCAGATAAAAGCTGAATAAAAACTTAATATCATATTTGTATAATATTATTTTAAATGTAGAAATACCATCTACGGAAGGTATTAGAAGAGACTGGGAACAAGAATTAGCTATTAAAATCTCAAAGGAAAGGTGGAATGAACATTTATTAAACGTGCATAAATGTTCGATTAATGTAAGACACACTTTAATACAATTTAAAATTTTACATAGACTATATTATTCAAAAACTAAAATTAATAAAAATTTCCCCAATTTATCATCCATTTGTGATAAATGTCAATCTCAAGAAGCTACTATAGCGCACTCATTTGTGTTTTGTACAAAAACTCAAAAATTTTGGATTTAAATTTTTGAAATCTTTACAAAATTATTAAAAATAAAATTGACACCAAAAGCAGAATGGATTATCTTCGGAACAACGGAAGATAGCCCTGAACTAAATGTGTTTCAAAAGAAATTAATAGGTTACGGGTTAATAACTGGAAAAAAGTTAATCCTGAAATTCTGGAAAAACGCTCCAATACCAACTATAAACATGTGGATTTCAAATATGTTTGAAACATTACACCTAGAAGAGATAAGACTCCTCCTGGCAGGTAAACCAGATCACTTCCACTTGATGTGGTCTGCATTTATAGAACTATTACAAGTATAGGGTGCAAAAGTACTTTAAAAAAACTGAGGCCAGGTAAAGGGGGATGAAAGCTGGAGAGTTGGTATATCCCATTTGCGTTATGCTTATAATAAAGTATTTGTTTTTCTCTTTTTTCCTCTTTCTCTTTTTTTTTTCTTCTTTAGGGTCTATCTCTTAATCCTTTCTTCTTAATTTCTTTTCTACAGGGTCTCTGTTCTTTCCTCTTGTCACGTTTTTTCACCGTCACTATTTTCCTTCACTTTCTCTTTTTTCTTAATCTCAACCGTTCCTTTTTATTAGTGTAAAAAATGACAGAGTACATTAATTGTAATAAGATATACGTGATCAGTACTAATGTAATTGGTTGTAATATAATGTACTTCTAATAAATAAAAATTTCTGATCAAAACTTTTGATTAGTACCATTTACAAAATATGTAGTTGTTCACCAATGCAATTCCAACAGCACTTTCCAAATCCATCCCTGTAATCAAGAGAGACACGTGTAGCTGGTGCATGACAATGCCATCACCCGTATTCTTCTCTCCTGCTTACATACCATCCTGACTTAGAAATACATCTTCCTTTCTTCATCTAAATCCTGGAATTCTTTATGCATCTTCCCAACAACCATCAGGCTATTGAACACCACAACTAAACTTCGAACTACGAACTGTCTTGGTTGCAAAAGGGACTATGGGCTTTGTTTTGTTTTGCACTAATATTTGGGCTTTTCTTTATTTATGCAACATTGTTTTGTTTATTTTATTATGTTAAGTTCATTGTTCCGTTTTGGTAATTATGACAATCAAATACTCTTGCATACCACTCGAATTATAGAGCTGTAAAGCATGGAAACAAACCATTTGGCCCAACTCATCCATGCCAACAACGTTGATTAGCAGAGCCCGTTCCACTTGCCTGTGCCTGCCCCTACACCTCCAAATCTCTCCTATCCATGTTTCTGTCTGTAACTTTAAAATGTCGTATTTCATGTGCGCAGCACCATCTGTGTGAAACAATTTGTTCCCGGCTCCCTTTTACACGTTTCCTCTCTCACCTTGAACCTATACCCTATAATTTTAGATTCCCCTACTTTGGGGAAAAGTCTGTGATTATTTATCGTATCTATGTCCCTCATGATTTTATAAACCTCCATAAGGTAATCACTCAGCCTCTTTCACTACAAAGAATAAGTCCCAGTCTATCCAGCCTCTCCTTATTACTCAAACCCTCCACCCGTTAATCTGTTTTGCACTCTTTCTAGTTTATAGATATCCTTCCTATAGCCGGGCAACTAGAACTGTGCACCGTGCTTCCAATGTCTTGTACAGCTGTAGCATGACACCCTAACTCTTCTACTCAACACCTTGACCATTGAGCCAAACAACCCAAATACCTTTTTCACCACCCTGCTACCCTGTCCACCTGTGTTGCCACCTTCATGGAACAGAGTACCTCCCCTCTTAGGTCTCTCTGTTCTATAACAGCCTCCACGGTCCTACCATTTACTGTGTAAGTCCTGCTCTGGTTTGCCCTACCTAAATGCAATACTGTAATGAGACCAGGCAGGTAGAGCGAAATATTCTTTATTAATGATAACAAATGCTCGAACTACCGCGTACCTAGTAAAAAATTAACGATTAAAGCTCCTGTCGATGCGAGGAGCACTAACTACTGATTACTCTCAAAAGCCTGCAGATGAACCCCCGGTCACGTGACAGTCCCCACCAATGACGAGGGTTCTGAATGCCCAGCTTCACCACTAGGTGCCACTACAACACCTCAAATTTATCTGAATTAAACTCCAATTGCAATTCCTTGGCCCATGGGCCAGCTGAACATTCCATTGGAATTGGACATAACCTTCTTTACTGTACACATTATCATCAATTTTAGTGTAATCCATGAACGTACTAACCATATCACTTATATTTACGTGCAAATTGTTAATATAACTAACAATGGGCCCAGTGCCAATCCCTATTGTACATCTTATCCCTCTCTATACACTCTTCTCTCTCAAATGCCTATCAACTCCCTCTGATTCTTCTACCACCTATTATACTTGGGGTAATTTACAGTTGCCAATTAATCCACCATTCAGCCGGCCTTTGGGATACGGGAGCAAAGTGGAGCAGAATAAATCAAAGGAGAGAACATGCAAACTCCACACAGACAGTAGCATTAGTTGCTACAGCATTGTGCCACTTCTAACCCTTTTTTGGGAGAGTTTTATTATTTCTAAATGTTTACTTTTGCACTGACTAAATATTTATTGTGATCTAAGTATGATGCTGTCATTTGCTGGATTACTATTTATGATAATTCCATTGTCTATTCCCCTCCTGGTTTAAATGCCAAAGGAGCATATCAAAATATAGGGACAAGTGAATAGGCATATTTTCCATTATTTTAATGTTAAGATGTGGAAAATCAAGGGGATTGTATAATGGACAGACAATCCTCCACCCCTCAAGCAGCCTTGGCTCAGGTGTAGCACTCTTCCCTCTGGGTCTGTATGTTTGGGATTAAACCAAAGACTTGTCTTTAATCTACACCATAGAAACATAGAAAATAGGTGCAGGAGGAGGCTATTCGGCCCTTCGAGCCATTCAATATGATCATGGCTAATCATCCAAAATCAGTACCCTGTTCTGGCTTTTTCTCCATATCCCTTGATTCCCTTAGCCCTAAGAGCTAAATCTATCTCTTACACCAGAGCAATAACACATCGTACTGTATTTTAGATGATATGTTAAAACCAATGTAAACAAACCTTCAACACAATCTTACAATGAACTCTTCTGGATATCCTATCCAATATGATATCCTATCCAATATGACCAAAGTCTCTGACAAATTATGTTGTTATTTACCTTGCCATTGTTAACAGCATTTTGGTATGCTGATGGTTTCTTTCACTCTAAAAATTAGCATTTTTATATAGGGGTATCACGTTGGCTATTAGAATATCTCAAGGACATGAAAGGCACTATTTAGAGTATTTAGAAAAACTATTCCTTTTTAAGTGATTATGGGAGTAAACATAGTGCCCTTGTACAAAAGTGTCTTATATTCAGCAGAAATCAGAAACCATCACTTGTAAGTTCCTTTCCAAGTACAACACAATTCTGACATTAAAATATATTTTTGTTTCTTCAAGATTACTGGGTCTAAATCAAGATTGCCTAGTAACAATACTCTGGGAACAGCACCAGAAAGACTGCAGTAATTCAGGAAAGCCTACCATCTTTTCAAGGGCAATTAGTGATGGTCAATAAATGTTGAACAGCCAGAGGCACAGAAATCCAATGTATGGATAAAAAGATATCAATTCCCATTTTGTGAACCAACATTAATGACTATACTTTCAATGGATTCAAAATCAATTAAACAAACTGTAAAGAATATGAAAGGCATGATACAAATGTAAGACCTTTTTTTCTCTATTTACTTAATCTTGATAGGCAAGCTGAAGAAAAACACATTGTCAAATTCTTTTACACGCAATGTTTCCACCGTACAGATGGCAAGAAAATACTGTGGAATCGGTGGGAAAGAATATGAATATTTTTTTTAATTATATCTTAATTATGTCCAAAAAAAAGTCTTTTTTTTCAATATCTAATTACTATATATTTTTAAGCACTTTTGTCGACAATGGTTTGACCTTGGTGAGGATTGTTTTTTACCCCGGCTGTACTTAACTACAAGTGACAGTCAAAGCCTATGGTAATTTAAGCTTCATAAACAGCACTTGAAGGAAATATGTTCACAATCACAACAAATTACTGTCACTGCTTTCATATTTTAAAGGTTTCAAAGTGAGAGTGGCTTATGTCTGTTACAGTAAAAAAAAACGTGTTTAGTCAGGGAATAGCCAGTTCTAAGAAAGCACCCATATGAAAGGATGTGGTGCATAACCCACAGCTAAATTGTAAAATGAAAGCACGCTATATCACATAAATCTCACTATGTGACTAATTGCTCTAGAGTTACTTTCTATTCAGCAAAGTTTTAATTATTTAAAGGAGAACTATATTGAAGAACACCTAACAAGAAAATGAAATGTCTTTGGCATAAATTTATGTATTTAAAAAATATTAAGATATATAGTTGGACATCTGTTGTCTGGATGCTTTAGATATTATTAAGCCCTTTGACCTCAAGCTGTGGGTGCAGAGATCAGTGATAGGAGATGTTAGCAGCTGAGTGACACACCAGATGCACTGGAGCAAATTTAACGATTCCTGCAAGTCATTTGAGATGTCTATGATACATTATTGCAAAACAGTGGGAAGGTGGTGAGGGACAGTAGTTGGGTGCAAATTCTAAATGTGTTTGGTTTTCAGTGCAATTTACCAAACATTGCCACAATCTACCGGAAAGATAATTGAATTTTCAACACGTGGCTTTCAATGCACATTGAGTTTCCATAATCTTATGCGTTATTTATTTACCAATACCTAGGGATACATTCACTGCTTTGGGTGTGATTGTTGATTGAGGCACAAGTTGTGCTTAAAATTATGCCAGTTTGGAGAACTTTTCTTTCCTCAACTTTCTGTTTAAAATTATTTGTATATTATCAAATAGAAAATTGAAAAATGAAACACAAATCCATCTCCAACCAGTTAAAATGCTTATACACCTAATTACCACCGTATTTACAGTTCTTTTCGGGCATTTAGATACTCTCAGATATCTAACTTTTTAAAAAAATAACATTTTAGGTACTATACGACAATGCAAACAGCAAATAATTCTATGTCTTTCTTCATGCAATCTCCACTAGCTTAAAATTAAGTTATTTACTGTTGACACCATGTTTAAAACAACGACTTTCTTCCATGGCCAGAGTGAGTCCCACCGCAAATTGGAGGAGCAGCACCTCATATTTCGCTTGTGTAGTTTACACCCCAGCGGTATGAACATTGACCTCCAATTTCAGGTAGTCCTTGCTTTCTCCCTCCTTCCCCTCCCCTTCCCAGCTCTCCCACAGCCTACTGTCCCCGCTTCTTCCTTTTCTTCTTCCCGCCCCCCACCACCCCATCCCCACAAAGGCTACTGGGGAGACTTTAAACTAGAATGGTTTGGGGGAGGGACTCAAATAGAGAAAGCTATTAGACAGTGTGTGAGGCAGGAGGCAGAGAAGGAAAGCACTCAGACCCAACATGTAGGGGGGAAAGAAGAAAACAATAATAGAGAATAAGAGGTGGTGGGATTCTTAAATGGGTGAGCAGAGAAACAGAGGGGTGTAAAATGCGGGCGGAAGCAATAGGTAGCAAGGTGAAAAGTAAAAGTGGCAGGCAGACAAATCCAGGGCAAAAATCAAAAAGTACCACTTTTCAACATAATTGTATAAGAGGATAAGAGCATTGTAAAACCAAGCCTGAAGGCTTTGTGTCTCAATGCAAGGAGCATTCGTAATAAGGTGGATGAGTTGAACGTGCAGATAGCTATTAATGATTATGATATAGTTGGGATCACGGAGACATGGCTCCAGGGTGACCAAGGCTGGGAGCTGAACATCCAGGGATATTCAATATTCAGGAGGGATAGAGAGAAAGGAAAAGGAGGTGGGGTAGCGTTGCTGGTTAGAGAGGAGATTAACGCAGTGGAAAGGAAGGACATTAGCTTGGAGGATGTGGAATCGGTATGGGTAGAGCTGCGAAACACTAAGGGGCAGAAAACGCTGGTGGGTGTTGTGTACAGGCCACCTAGCAGTAGTAGTGAAGTTGGGGATGGCATCAAACAGGAAATTAGAAATGCGTGCAACAAAGGCAAAACAGTTATAATGGGTGACTGAGAAGATTACGGAGAGTCGGTTTGTCAAGGAGGACTCTCTCTAACTTCTACAGGTGCACAGTAGAGAGCATGCTGACCGGTTGCATCGTGGCTTGGTTCGGCAACTTGAGTGCCCTGGAGAGGAAAAGACTACAAAAAGTGGTAAACACTGCCCAGTCCATCATCGGCTCTGACCTCCCTTCCATCGAGGGGATCTACCACAGTCGCTGCCTCAAAAAGGCTGGCAGCATCATCAAGGACCCACACCATCCTGGCCACACACTCATCTCCCTACTACCTTCAGGTAGAAGGTACAGGAGCCTGAAGACTGCAACGACCAGGTTCAGGAACAGCTACTTCCCCACAGCCATCAGGCTATTAAACCTGGCTCGAACATAACACTGAACTTTACTAGCCAATACTGTTATTTGCACTTCATCAGTATATTGACCATTGTGTATATATTTATAGAATGCCTTGTAGTAAATGCCTACTATGTTCTGTTGTGCTCAAGCAAAGCAAGAATTTCATTGTCCTACCATGACAATAAACTCACTTGACTTGACTTGACTTGACTTCAATCTACATATAGATTGGGTGAATCAAATTGGCAGGGGTGCTGAGGAAGAGGATTTCTTGGAATGTATGCGGGATAGTTATCTAAACCAACATGTAGAGGAACCAACGAGAGAGCAGGCTATTCTAGACTGGGTATTGAGTAATGAGGAAGGGTTAGTTAGCAGTCTTGTTGTGCTTGCCCCCTTGGGCAAGAGTGACCATAATATGGTTGAGTTCTTCATTAGGATGGAAAGTGACATTGTTAATTCAGAAACAACGGTTCTGAACTTAAAGAAAGGTAACTTTGAGGGTATGAGACGTGAATTGGCCAAGATTGACTGGCAATTAGTTCTAAAAGGGTTGACGGTGGATATGCAATGGAAGGCATTTAAAGACTGCATGGATGAACTACAACAATTGTTCATCCCAGTTTGGCAAAAGAATAAATCAGGGAAGGTAGTGCATCCGTGGATAACAAGGGAAATCAGGGATAGTATCAAAGCAAAAGATGATGCGTACAAATTAGCCAGAAAAAGCAGCATACCAGAGGACTGGGAGAAATTCAGAGACCAGCAGAGGAGGACAAAGGGCTTAATTAAGAAAGGGGAAAAAAGATGATGAAAGAAAACTGGCAGGGAACATAAAAACTGACTGCAAAAGTTTTTATAGATATGTGAAGAGAAAGAGATTAGTTAAAACAAATGTAGGTCCCTTGCAGTCAGAAACAGGTGAATTGATCATGGGGAACAAGGATATGGCGGACCAATTGAATAACTACTTTGGTTCCGTCTTCACTAAGGAAGACATAAATAATCTGCCGTAAATAGCAGGAGACCGCGGGTCAAAGGAGATGGTGGAACTGAGTGAAATCCAGGTTAGTCGGGAAGTGGTGTTGGGTAAATTGAATGGATTAAAGGCCGATAAATCACCAGGGCCAGATAGGCTGCATCCCAGAGTACTTAAGGAAGTAGCTCCAGAAATAGTGGATGCATTAGTGATAATTTTTCAAAACTCTTTAGATTCTGGAATAGTTCCTGTGGATTGGAGGGTAGCAAATGTAACCCCACTTTTTAAGAAGGGAGGGAGAGAGAAAACAGGGAATTACAGACCAGTTAGTCTAACATCGGTAGTGGGGAAACTGCTAGAGTCAATTATTAAAGATGGGATAGCAGCACATTTGGAAAGTGGTGAAATCATTGGACAAAGTCAGCATGGATTTACGAAAGGTAAATCATGTCTGACGAATCTTATAGAATTTTTCGAGGATGTAACTAGTAGAGTGGATAGGGGAGAACCAGTGGATGTGTTGTATCTGGACTTTCAGAAGGCTTTCGACAAGGTCCCACATAAGAGATTAGTATACAAACTTAAAGCACACGGTATTGGGGGTTCAGTATTGATGTGGATAGAGAACTGGCTGGTAAACAGGTAGCAAAGAGTAGGAGTAAACGGGTCCTTTTCACAATGGCAGGCAGTGACTAGTGGGGTACCGCAAGGCTCAGTGCTGGGACCCCAGCTATTTACAATTTATATTAATGAACTGGATGAGGGAATTGAAGGCAACATCTCCAAGTTTGCGGATGACACTAAGCTGGGGGGCAGTGTTAGCTGTGAGGAGGATGCTAGGAGACTGCAAGGTGACTTGGATAGGCTGAGTGAGTGGGCAAATGTTTGGCAGATGCAGTATAATGTGGATAAATGTGAGGTTGTCCACTTTGGTGGCAAAAACAGGAAAGCAGACTATTATCTAAATGGTGGCCGATCAGGAAAAGGGGAGATGCAGCGAGACCTGGGTGTCATGGTACACCAGTCATTGAAAGTAGGCATGCAGGTGCAGCAGGCAGTGAAGAAAACGAATGGTATGTTAGCTTTCATAGCAAAAGGATTTGAGTATAGGAGCAGGGAGGTTCTACTGCAGTTGTACAGGGTCTTGGTGAGACCACACCTGGAGTATTGCGTACAGTTTTGGTCTCCAAATCTGAGGAAGGACATTATAACCATAGAGGGAGTGCAGAGAAGGTTCACCAGACTGATTCCTGGGATGTCAGGACTTTCATATGAAGAAAGACTGGATAGACTTGGCTTATACTCGCTAGAATTTAGGAGATTGAGAGGGGATCTTATAGAAACTTACAAAATTCTTATGGGGTTGGACAGGCTAGATGCAGGAAGATTGTTCCCGATGTTGGGGAAGTCCAGGACAAGGGGTCACAGCTTAAGGATAAGGGGGAAATCCTTTAAGACCGAGATGAGAAAAAACTTTTTCACACAGAGAGTGGTGAATCTCTGGAACTCTCTGCCACAGAGGGTAGTTGAGGCCAGTTCATTGGCTATATTTAAGAGGGAGTTAGATGTGGCCCTTGTGGCTAAAGGGATCAGGGGGTATGGAGAGAAGGCAGGTACGGGATACTGAGTTGGATGATCAGCCATGATCATATTGAATGGCGGTGCAGGCTCGAAGGGCCGAATGGCCTACTCCTGCACCTATTTTCTATGTATCTATCAGTCTGAAGTAGGGTCTCAACCCGAAACGTCACCTATTCCTTCACTCCATAGATGCTGCCTCACCCGCTGAGTTTTTCCAGCATTTTTGTCTACTTACTTCCAATACCTGTTTAAATTTTGTGAATCTGACTACACAAATTGACCACTCTTATATTTGACGAGGAATATTATTTATACTAAAATGTATTTTTAATTACATCTATTCTTAATTAGGCAAGCTAACTGCACAGTGGCACAGGGCAGAACAGTGGCGCAGCTAGTAGAGCTGCTGCCTCACAGCACCAGAGACCCGGGATCAATCCTGACCTTGGGTCCTGTCTGTGTGGAGATTGCACCCATTCCCTGGGATGGGATGGTTTCCTTTGGGTGCTTCGGTTTCCTCCAATATCCCATAGACGTGTGGGTTTGGAGGTTAATCCACCTCTGTAAATTGCTCCTTGGGTGAGAAAGTGGGATAACATGGGATTAGTGTGAAGGGGTGATTGATGATTGATGTGGGCCTGTTTCCATGCTCTATCACTAAACTCTAATATGTTACTGGTTCACGGCAGATTTTTCATTTGACAATACACAAATAGGGTTAAGCAGATAGTTAAGGGAAGAAATGTTCTCTGAACTGGCATAATTTTAAGCACAACATGTGCCTCAATCAACAATTACACCCAAAGCAGAGAATGTGTTCCCAGGTATTGGTTGGCAGATGATACAACTAAATTAATTGTGTCCAAATAGCTTCCATACTTGTCTACATTAACTATGAATACAAGTGAGGTCCATACTTTTTAAACTATTGATTCCAATTTAATAACGATATTTTCAATTGCCTAGTCCTTCCTAAATCACTCTATCTATGGCTGCGTATTTGTTTAATACATTCCCTCAGTTTACCTTTATGACTACGTTTTTATCAACCATAGAAGGGTCAAAAGGGGCCACAAAATTGCTTTGGAAAATTGGATTAAAGAAAATCCTTAAGCTTTGTATACATATAAAAACCAAGAGGGTAACCAGGGAGAAGGTAAGACCACTCAAGGATAAAGGCTAAAGAAGAAAATTGTGCTTGTAGTCTGGGGATGTAGGCAAGTTAATAAACGTACTTTGCCTCTGTTTTCATCTAGAATAACATGGAGGGCAGTGAGATGAGTGTGAAGCGCAGTTTGAGATTAAGAAGGAGACGTTGGGGCTCTTGAAGAGCATTAAGTTGGATAACCCCTAAGGATCTGATGGGATTTATCGCAGGTTGTTGAGAGAGAAAATCAAGGAGATTACGGGAGTCTTATTGAAGATCATTGTGTCTTCTCTACCAAAGGCGAGATCCCAGAGAGCTGGAGTGCAGCTAATGTTGTGCCTTTATTTTAAAGGGAAATAGACAGATTCCAGGGAATTATGGGCCAATGAGCCTCACATCAGAGGTAGGGAAGCTATTGGAGAGGATTCATCAGGATAGGATTTACTCCCATTAGGAAGAGAATGGGTTAATTAGAGGCACTCAGCATGACATTGGCAGGTCATGTCTTAGTAATCACAACACAAATAGATAGAGTAATAAAAAAGGCACATAGTATGCTTGCTTTCATAGGTCAGGACAATGAGTATAAGATTCAGGAAGTCATGGTGCAGCTTTAGAGAACCTTGGTTCGGCCACATTTGGAGCATTGCGTGCAGTACTTAAAAAAAATTTTTTAAATATTTTTATTAGAAGTAAATACAATATTGTAGTACATAAGTACCTAATACACACTGAGATATTACGGTTCCTGTACAACTTCTTATTTTTAATTTAACACTAAAAAAGAAAATGAAGATAGGAAAAACAGAGGAAAAGAAAGTATCGTAAAAAGTGGTGAAAGTGTTAGTTCGTGAAATAGTAAAGAAAGCCCAAAGAAAGAAACAGGTAAACAAAAAGGTAGAAATGGTAAAGAGAGAGGAAAAAAAAAAGGAAAAAGAAAAAAAAAGAAGCAAATTAAAAGAGAGAGATTAAGAGAGAAATGCCTATTTAATACCTATTTAATAACTTTGCGTGCAGTACTGGTCGGCAAATTACAGGAAGGATGTGGAGCCTTTGGAAAGGGTGCCGAGGAGGTTTACCAAAATGATGCCTGAATTACGGGGTATTAGGGGGTATTAGCTAAAGGGAGGTTGGATAGACTTGATTGTTTTCTCTGGTGCCTGATGTTACGGATAGACCTGATAAAAGTATTAACAAATTATGAAAAAGAGTAGACAAGCAGCATATTTTACCCAGGATGGAAAAATCAAATACTAGAGGGCATAGCTTAAAGGTGAGAGGGGCAAAGTTTTAAGGAGATGCCGCAGGTGGTAGCTGAGGCAGATACGATGGTGGCATTTAAGACATTTTTGGATAGGCATATGGATATGCAGGGAATGTAGGGATATGGATTACGTGCAAGTAGATAAGAGATTGTGTGTAGAAAGGATCTGTAGATGTTGGTTTACACCGAAGATAGACACAAAATGCTGGATTAATTCAGCGGGTCAGGCAGCATCTCGGGAGAAAAGGAATAGGTGTTGTTTTGGGTCGAGATTCTTATTCAGACTGAGGCAAGAGAGGGAAACTATAGAGATGCTTAAGTCAACACCTTTGCTCCCAGTCTCATATCGCCCCTCCCAGCATACGCAGAAGGGAGAGGATGTTGCACCATCGAGGCTAACCTTGACCTTCCCATCCATGCTGACTTGAACAATCTGCCCAACATGTGCCTGAAGTCCCGCAAACCCTTCTGGTCTTCCGTTAAATCCCTGGAAGACTTTGACTCCAATACTGAGTGGCGCAGAGCCTGGAAAAATGCCAACACCAACAACGGAGAGGTCACCACAGACCCCACAGTGAAACCACCGGGTTTTGACCTCCATCGCAAGCAATGGCTAACCCTGAACAGAATGCAAGAACAGCCCATCACCTGCATAAGTGGGGGAATGACAGATAGCCCTGCTTGCGACTGCGGACATCCAGATCAGACCATCCTACACATCGTGAATGACTGCTCACCGAGGCTTTTCCCTGGTGGCATCAAAGCCATCCACCCAGTAACTGATGCTTTCCTGGCCTGGATGTCTACCCTTGATCTACAACTTTAGGCTGTGCACATCATACGCAAGAAGAAGAAGGGAAAGAGAAACTAGAGGTATGAAAATGTATAGCTTTTCATAACAGATAAGACATAAGAGATGGTTTTGGCATCATGTTCGACACAGACATTGTGGGCTAAAGGACCTGTTCTTGTGCTGTACTGTACTGTATTCTATGTTATATACAGACAGTGCAGCACCAGGGTAGCAACAGACAGATATTAGTATTGGTTTATTTTTGCCACATTTACCAAGATACAGTGAAAAACTCTGTAGTGGTGCTATCCAGTCAAATCATACACCTGTGGCATCTTTTACATCAGTGGGACCAAGCATAAATTTGGTGACCATTTTGCCAAACAAGTGCTCCATTCTCCAAGGCCTGGTGTAGCTCCTAATTGCTAGCTATTTTAACTCTCTCATTCCGATATTGACCTTTCTGTCATTGGACTCCTCGATTGCCAGAGCCAGGCTACACAAACTGGAAGAACAGCACCTGATATTGACTCCTCCAGCACTTCCTGTTTTGTAAATCATACTATACATGATTACAATCAAGCCATACACAAGTATAACAGGTGGAGCAATGAGAAAAATACCAGAGTAGGTGCAGAACAATATATAGATCAAGAATTCAGCTTTTGTCAGTCTCAGACTATAATCTATATAGTCCAGTAAATCGCCATATTCTGTTCAAGCAGATAAATATACATTGACACAAGGATGTTATAATGGTGGTTTACAAAAAAAGGTAAAAGTAGGTATCAGATGTGATTTTGCCTGTCACGGAGATTCTGTCCACTATGGGTCCACTTGTTTTTATTTACATTTTCCACCAATATACAGTTCCAAATAAGTTGCCAAATACATTATCAATCTTTAACAGGTGTATGGTAGAAAGCATTCTGAGTGGTTGCATCACGACTTGGTTAGTTAACTCAAATGCAAATGATTCTGAACATTATTTGGTTGTAGGACAAATTCGTTTTGACTCATTGTGGATAGAGTATTATACAGTATATACAAGATCAGGTAAGATTCATTCATGTGTGTATTCTTATGCTATTCTCCAATAATTTTTAATATATTACTAAATGTATGGTATTAGGTTTATTGTGAGCTGTGCTTTACAACAGCAATGCAATAAATTCACACCATACAAAATCAGAATGAAAGCACTCAAATTGTCTTTTTCAATACCCTCAAGTATGGTATAATCCTGATTTCTAAATTAACTTTATTGACCATTTTGCAGGCATTTGGAAAACATTCACAACAGATTTGTTCTAGATGTCATTTTGAGCATGACCTAGAATTTAATATAATTCTTAGACATAGTAAACACAAAAATAAATATGTATAGGCTTTGGAGATGAAGCAAAGGAATAGGATGATTGGATTGGTCTTTCTAAGTGTTGGCATGATCATGAGGATTAAATGGCTTATTTTAGTGCTGCACGTGTTTTTGATCATATTCAGAGGTAACTATGTAACCATTGTCAAAATATTAACCTGGACAATCCTTCAATATCAGTTTAAATATAGTATTTCCCTTTGCAACAGTTCAATGAGAATGGCATTATCAACACATGCATTCCTTTTGTCTTTGCAAGGCCCATCTAGCCCTGTTCCCTACTGTCAATTTAAAATATTGGAGTTTAATAGAAATTAACTTCAATAAGAATGGTAAGCTGTTGCTGATGATCATTTCTGAGTTGTCATGTGATGTCTTCCTTTTTTATTCAGTGGGTAAAAAAAGTGCTTTATTCCTCAATTGTGCTTTGTACATAAATCATTCATTTTCATTGATAGCACAGGACGCCATCCGTCAAAATCAATAAAATAAACCTAACTTTCTAACTTTTGATCTACACTTGTTTGTGTCTCTTTAAGTGGATACCGACATAAATTTTACCAAGAATGGTCAAGGTCTCTGCATCCACCACTTATGGACCATAAGTTCCAGACAGCACAATTTTGATTACTTTTCCCACTTTTACTCTTCCCCCTAATCCTACCAAAGCATGCTCCATGCCCCTGCTCCCCAACCATGCACATTCCCCAAGTTATAGTGTAAGAAGGAACTGCAGATGCTGGTGTAAACCAAAGATAGACACAAAAAGCTGGAGTAACTACGGGACAGGCAGCATCTCTGGAGAGAAGGAATGTGTGACGTTTCGAGTCGAGACCCTTCTTCAGACTGGTTAGGGATAAGGGAAACAAGAGATATAGACGGTGATGTGGAGAGATAAGGAACAATGAATGAAAGATATGCAAAAAAGTATGACTCGGGTGGGGGAGAATAGAGAGATGGAATGCCGGGGCTACCTGAAGTGAGAGAAATCAATATTCATACTACTGGGCTGTAAGCTGCCCAAGCTAAATATGAGATGTTGTTCCTCCAATTTGCATTTAGCCTCACTCTGACAATGGAGGAGACCATTCTTTCTCTCCAGAGATGCTGCCTGTCCTGCTGAGTTACTCCAGCTTTTTGTGTCTATCTTCGGTTTAAACCAGCATCTGCAGTTCCTTCTTACACACTAGGACAGAAAGGTCTGTGTATGAACGGGAAGGAGAATGAAAGTGTCCAGCAACTGGGAGATCAGGTAGGTTCAAGCGGGCTGAGCGAAGGTGTTCCGCGAAACGATCGCCCAGTCTGCGTTTGGTCACGCCGATGTATAAGAGTTCACATCTTGAACAACGGATGCAGTAGATGATGTTGGAGGAGGTGCAAGTGAATCTCTGCCAAACCTGAAAGGACTGTCGGTGTCCCTGGACAGAGTCCCTGGACAGAGTCCAGGGAGGAGGTATAGCGACAGGTGTTGCGTCTTCTGCGGTTGCAGGGGAAGGTACCTGGGGAGGGGGTGGGAAGGGATGAGTTAACCAGGGATTTGCAGAGGGAGCAGTCTCTGCGGAATTTGGAAAGGGGTGCAGATGGGAAAATGTGGCTAGTGGTGGGATACCATTGGAGGTGGCGGAAATTTCGGAGGATTATGTGTTGTAGGCGACAGTGATGGGGTGGAAGGTAAGGACCAGGGGGACTCTGTCTCTGTTGCGACTAGGGGGAGGGGGGGAGCAAGGGTGGAGTTGCGGGGTATCAAGGAGAAATGACTGAGGGCCTCATCTATGATGGGAGAGGAGAACCCCCATTCCCTAAAGAATGAGGACATCTCGGATGTTCTAGTATGGAACACCTCATCTTGGGTGCAGATGCGGCGTAAACGGAGGAATTGGGAGTAGGGGATAGAGTCTTTGCAGGAAGCAGGGTGGGAAGAAGTGTAGTCGAGATAGTTGTGGGAGTCAGTGGGTTTGTAATAGACGCCAGTCAATAGTCTATTTCCTGTGATGAAGACTGTGAGATCAAGAAATGGGAGGGAGGTGTCGGAGATGGTCCAAATAAATTTGAGTGCAGGATGAAAATTGGTGGTGAAGTTGATGAAGTCCATGAGTTCTGCATGGGTGCAGGAGGTAGCACTGATGCAGTAATCAATGTAATGGAGATAGAGTTCTGGGATAGGGCTAGTGTTCGCTTGGAACAGGGATTGTTCAACTCACCCTACAAGGAGACAGGCATACTGGGGCCCATGCGGGTGCCCATAGCTATGCCTTGGACTTGGAGGAAGAGGAAGGAGTCAAAGAAGAAGTTATTGAGGGTGAGACCAGTGTTAGTAGAGGGAAATTGGATGGTTCTGCGGTTGAGGACGAAATGGAGGGCTGTAAGGCCTTTCTGATGGGGGGATGTAGAGTGACTGAACGTCCATAGTAAAGATGAGAGAGTGGGGGCTCGGAAAGCGTACCCCCAAGTTATAGTCCTCTTTCTGTTCACCCAGTCTGATTTCTTACGATTTTATATACCTCCATTCAGTTCTTTACTGCAAAAAGACCCACAAAGTGCTGGAGTTACATGTGAGCAGAATACGGGGACAACCCAACCCAACGATATGAACTTCATATTCAACTTGGGCAGCTTACAATCCAACGGTATGAACATGGAATTATCCAATTAGAGGTAACTAACCTACAAACATCACCAACCCTTTTTCTCTGGATGCGCATCCAATACTCCCAGTGCCCCCGTCCCTTCCCACATATATTCCTTCCTCTAGCTTCACAGTTTGCAATTCTTCTATTCTTAACTACTTTTCTCACACTTTATGCCTTTTCATGTCTGGACTTTGTCCAATCATTTGCCAATCAACCCCACCTGTATCCACCTATCATTTCCCAGACTTTGTCACGCCGCACCTCTCTCTGTCCCCCCCCCCCCCCTCCCCCTCCCCCAAACACACACACGCACAATAAATAATCAGTCTGAAATAGGATCCCAACCTGAAACATTGCCTATGTATCCATGTTATCTAGAGATGCTGCATGACCCACTGCATGAGTTATTCCGGCACCTTGTGTCTTTTTTTCGAAACCAGCATCTACAGTTCCTTGTGCCACAATCGTTCCTTTGTTCCCAAGAAAACAACACCGATCCTGCCAATCTCCCCTCAATCACATTTCTACGTTAATATCTACAAATATTAAATATCTGCAAAATGGAAAAATGTGCACAGATACATGGCTAAATACGTATCGAGCCTAAGGTTATCTGCAAATATTCATAACAATTAATGGTTGCAGATAATCAACAGTGAATGTAGGAAGCCGTTAGATTTCCCACGATGGTTCCTGGCATTATTCTCCTTTCGAAGGATTGAAATGCAAGTAAAATCAACTTTACAGTTGTTTTTCAAAGCACACTATAAAAGTCTAAGATGCTTTAACAGCATATTCCTAAAAGCACAAAATCATATTTTAAAAAGAATGAAAAAATATACTCAATTACTCCCCGTCGGGGAATTGAACCCCGGTCTCCCGCGTGACAGGCGGGGATACTAACCACTATACTAACGAGGAAGCTACAATAGAACGACGGTCCAATGCACTTAAGACTACATCGGTGTTAAATGGCCGCATACGTAACATGTAAATGAGATTCACTATCCGTTACAACTATACCTCTGGTTATGAAATCGTCTTTCGTGTATTTTAGTGCACTCGATATTACCCACTCACAGATATTTATTTTGCTTTGGGGCGAGCTATTTGATTAAAGTAAGTCCTGGATATGAATGAACCTTTGCTTTTGTTGAACCATGCTATATCAGCAATAAACTCCATGAGAGATTGATTATCAGAAAAGAAGAAAACAAGTTAAGCAGCAATTACTATTGTAATCTTAGCATTGGATTTTTGCTATTTACATATTTAAAATAAGTAAAGTATCTTATAATAAAAGTGCTTGTAGAATATTGAGGTTCAAATAGCATTGTATATTAATTCCTACAATCGTAATAGTGTGGGGATTAACTTTGAAATGCCCGTAAATTATAAAAATAAAAACTGTACAACTCGACCAGAACCCACTCCGAAAATACCCACACGAGTGGTCCTCTCCCACCACCCAAGTTGCTGCCACGCCATCAGCAAAACCAGTGTTCCCGAGTGTGCTGGTTCACGATCTCCCCTCCCTTGCTTTTACCCTAGTTGTCTATTCGTTTTGCTTATCCCTTCCATACAGTTACTGATTCGCACCTCTGCTTTTACCCCTAAGTTTTTTACTTTCTACAGCCAAAATTCTATCATATACCTAATTCGGTTTCTGGGGATTATTTGCAACACTTTTGCTAGATGCTCCTAGTTTTCTGGTTTAGCAATTATTTTACCTTGCATGATATTAATTTCCCCCCTTTAAATCTGCAGGGCCTTGCCATTCCCCAATCTAGAACTCCCCCCACGGTAAATATTGAGGGTAAAGAAGATTAAAATGCTGGGATCCACAATGACTTGGTAGCTATTCAACAAGTCAGGTAGCAACCCTGGAGGACCAGAGTAAACATTTCAGTTGGTGACCTTTCGTCGAAACTGGAAATAGTCAGATTGGAATATATTTCAGTAAGGGACATACTTTTCTACAAACCTGCTGGAGGTTTATTTTGAGGATATAACTGATAGGATAAAGAAAAATTAGTGAATGTGGTGCACTTGGATTTACAGAAAACCTTGATAAAGTCTCACTGGAAAATTAATGTGCAAAAGTAAAGTGTATTGTATCGACATATATTTTAAATTAGTTCTGAAAGTGAAAATAGAGAGTAGGAATTATTGGGCCTTTTTAAAGATAGCGGGTGATAATTAGTGGGGTGATAAGGGATCAGTGTCTGGCCCAAAGCTTAAATTTATACGTTAATTATTTGGATGAGGGAACTGAATATATTTCAAACTCCCAGAGGATGGTGAATTCTGGAATTTGCAACGACTTAAGGTTGTAGAAGCTAAGTTGCTGAATATTTTTTAAACACTGCTAAAGTCATGGAGTCACGGTAGATAAGTTTCTTGATGCAAAAGATATTAAAAGGTCTAGGAAAACGTGGGAATGTGTAACAGAGATAATCAGTCTTATTCATATTGAGTAACAGAGCAGGCTTGAAGAGCTGAATGATTCACTCCTACTCCTAATTTACAAGAGGAGTACTTTTCAAAGTACTGAATTTCAAAAGGAATTCAGATGCTGATTGAACAAAAAAAATTAAATTGAGCACTAGTGATGACATAATATTTGCAGTCACGCACAAATTATATCTATGTGGTTTCCTCAGTGACGTCTATGTATATGAATGTATTTTAAATATTACGTATTTGGCTAAAGCTCATAAAAAGGATTTACAAACATAAGAAAATACAAAAACAAATACTCTCCCCAACACAAACTCTCCCCAACACATAATCAAGAATTGATTTAGTAATCTTGTCTGCAATTTTATTTTCAAGTGGAGGATTTTATCTGCAACACCAGTACTGTAGAAATGACACCATTAGGTCATATTGGTTGAATGACAGTTGTAGAACAATTCTACACTTTGGGCATTATGTGCTCCACCTTTGCAATGAAAGCAAGATGTGCAATCAAATTGTTATGATAGTGGATATGGATATATCCCAAGGATCTAATCCTCAACACCCTAGAGTTTTGAAGAGTACTGTAGTTAAGGAGATAGTGGATGCTCAGTTTATCATTTCCAAAATTGTGCTGCTTCTGGAACTGTTCTTGCAAATCACAGGATCACAAATGTGATCTTATTTGCAAGAGGGAGAGAGAAAACAAGGAACTTCTGATCAGTTAGATTAACATTAGTAGGAGGGAAAATGCTGGAATGTACAATGAAGTATATAATAATATAAAAATTAGGAAACAACATACGACTGAGTAGAAGCAGCATGAATTTATGAAAAGGAAATCATATTTAATAATTTATTGTGATTAGTGAAATAGGTACGGTGTAACCAGTGCAGTAAAGTGGTGTATTTAAAGTGGCGAATGTGCGGTAAAGTGGTGTATTTAAATTTCAGAAGATTTTCAACCAAAGTTAGAGTACAATGAATTAAGTGTCATTTACTAACATAGATTGAGGATTGGTCCACAGACAGGAAGTAAATAATGAGTAAATAGGTTTTTCTAGGGATGGCAGGCTGTGACTAGAGGGGAAGTTAAGGTATTGGTATTTGGATCCCAGTTATTCACAATCAGTATCAATGTCTTGATTGACGGGACCAAATGTTATGTTTTCAAGTATGTTGAAAGCACAAACTCAGGTGGTAGCCTGAGTTGGAGAAAGAGGTAAAGAAGTTTCAAGGGGATATGGACAAGCTAAATAGGTGGGTGAGATGGAATATAATATGGTAAGGTGTGAAACACAGATATGAAAAATGTGAAGGAAGGAACTGCAGATGCTGGTTTAAACCAAAGATTGACACAAAATGCTGGAGTAACAGCATCTGGACAGGCAGCATCTCTGGGTCATCAGCCAGAGAAGCTACCCTAATGAAAATTGTGAGATCCACTTTGGTGGAAAGAAAAACAGAGAAATTGACTTTTTTAAATGAGAAATGTTGATCTTCAAAGCTGACTGGGAATCCTTCTATGCAAATCACTGAAAACTAACGTACATCTGCATCAAGCAATTAGAAAGGCAAATGGTATGTTGGCCTTTATTAGAGGAGAATTTGAGTATAGTAAAGATGTCTAACTGCAGTTATACAGAGCTTGGTGAGACTAGACCTAGTGTATTATACTTGTATAGTATTGTACAAGTATATACCTAGAATATACTTGTGAAAGAGGGAGCGAAATGATGTCCATGGGACATTTGCCACGTGGGAAGTGATTGAATAGACAAAATTTACATTCTCAAAAGTTTAGAAGAAGAATCTTAGTGAAACTTACAAAATTCTTACAATATGGTGGATTTAGCGAGTATGTTTTCCCTGGCTTAGGAGCCTGGAATCAAGCGTCACCATCACAAAATAAAAAATAGACAAGTTAGAACTGAAATTAAGATAAATGTCTTCACTCAGAGGATGGTGAATGTCTTCACTCAAATGTCTGCACTCAAAGCAAGAATTTCATTGTCCTATCTGGGACACATGACAATAAACTCTCTTGAATCTTGGTGTATCTTTGGAATTCTTTTCTATGGAGAATTGTGTATGCTCAATTATTGAATTAATCCAAAACAATGATAGATAGATTTCTGAATATTAAAGGGAATCAAGGGATATGGGGAGAATGCAGCAAATAGCATAGAGACTCCAAAAACTAATGGCCAACTCCTGTTTCTGATTCTTATGTTCCTAAATATGATCTTTATTTAAAAACAAACATGTGTTATTAATATCTATACCCAACAATGGAAATGAAAGAATGTTTATAAAATGATCTTAATATATACAGGTTGTTGTAAGGTTGTGAAAGTACGATCATAAAACAAGTCAGAAATTAATTATAGCTAACAAAAATTAACTACGGCTACTTTAGGTCATATACAACAAACAAAACAATTATACAATGATAAATAATATATAACTGTGTATAAGTACACTTTTAAAATTAACATGAAGATTATTATACAAATTAAATACCCACTTGCACACTAAAAGACCTATTATTTCATAGAGTTCTTATTGATTTGATGAAATTTTCTAATAATATATGGGCACAGTTTGCGTTTAGCAGTTATAAGTAATACAAATTTGTGTTAAAAATAGTCCCTTTTCATTAATTAGTGGCATTGTTGACGGAATCACCTCACCACCCTGCACCACTGCCTCCCTAACACCCCTTTAGGACGTGAATCGGTTCCTTTTCCGTACAATGTAGGTGAAAGGGGAAAATGAAAATAGCCCATCTGCCACTAACGCTAATTTTCATTGTCTGGCAGAGATCCAGAATCTCACTACAACCCCCAACAAAAGTAAAGGGATCTTTAACATTGGGTGAATAACAACCGGGCTGAGAAATTAGTTCTCCATACTAGCAATCAGTGGCCTACTCTCTCTGTAAATAGTCTCTCAGACTTGTGCAGATGGCGACGCTGCACCTGGGGACCAAAGCAATCAAGGCGGCAGAATTTAAGCAGCTGTGTTTAATTTAAATAAGAGTGAGCAAGATGGATTTGAGCTCTGGTATGCTTTGTGGATGATGCAAAACGATGTTGGGTGTAATTTTAAAATCAAAAATAGAATGTATATTTTACCACAACTGGTTTTATTGGTCAAGCTGCACTTTTATGTAGCTGTGATAATAGTAGCCAGTGAATTTTCACAAGACGCCATAAAAACACTGATATATTGCTATGCAATTAATGGCCTGGAACTGATTTATTTTACCACAGTTGAGACATTGGTGCCATCTGAAGAGCAAGCAGTCTGGAAGACCCAGATGTAAGCATAATGAGACAGTTACATGGTTACTTCTGCTCAATTTCTATTTATATTTGTGAAATATTTTATCTCTTTATTTTCCAGGATAGAATAGCATGGCTACAGTGAACTACAATAAAATCAAAAGATAAAGCTGCTTCATTTTATTGTCATAGTTACAGACTCATATTATTATATCAATTCATTAATCTTATATAAAGTGTATTAATTTTGGTTTAAAAAATTGCAATGGAATATTAGGTCATCATTAATTTGAAATGAGCCAATTCGAAAACATTAATGCAGAGTAATTTTGCCTTCAAGATGTGTAGCGTAACTATGCAGAAAGTTTCTGAATCAGAAACAGTTCGCTTTTGATAAGCAAACTGAAATAATTTCAAAACGCTAGAGTATGTTGGTATTTTACTAACTGCAACAAAAAAATGAAACCAATGCAAAGGAACCTTCAGAAATCTCAATTGTTTATGCCATCATAACATTTGCTGTTATTTTCCAAAATAACATGAACTTTACATCTGATTGCTTGCAGATAGGATTGCAGAGCTTCACGTTTTCATTGAGGCACTAATACAAATTAATTGTGTTGCCTCTGCACTACACATACAGGAACCACTGTCGAATTCACATCTGAATTTTGAGACATTTTCATAGACATACTTTGAAATAGGTTAACTGAAGTCTACAAATAAAATTTAATGGGAGTGGTACTATATGATTACCCAATAATTTTAGATTTTGTTATCAAATTCACACATTCTGTTGTTCCATTATATTCTGATACATCTCAAAATCCATGAGAAGATAATTTTTTTGGGTGTTGGTCTCACTTATGGTTGTAATTTGGCCCATCTTTAAGGCTGCTCTCTCAATAGGAAATTTAAGAAACAGGAGATATTTTTTAACTGCAAAGGCCACTTGAAGAAATTGTGTCAATTTCAGATTGCTAGTTAATGACTGATTTTTTATTTGTTTTTAAAGATTGGTCTGTGTTTGAAAATAATAGCTTGAATTATGATGTCTTACATGTAAGAAGCAAAGTGAAATTAAAACTTAAAAAAATATGGGTAACATGCTAAACATTTATAATTTTGAATGGAAATTTCTCAGCTCCTCTAATTGTTACTCACATTTTTTTTTATCACTCAGAGGGGTGGTGGGTATATGGAATGAGCTACCAGTGGAGGTAGTTGAGGCAGGTACAATAACAACATTTAAAAGACACTAGGACAGGTACATGGATAGAAAAAGTTTAGAGGGATATGGACCAAATACGGGCAAATGGGATTAGTTTAGATGGGGTATTTTGGTTGGCAAGGACAAGTTGGGAGGAAGGGCCTGTTCCTGTGCTGTATGACTATAGTTCAAATTAAGTTGGCTGAGTAGCATCACGATTTAATCTAGTATAAACACGGAGTGGAACTAACACACATTTATAAAGTATTTCAATGAAGAAGTTGCAATATGATGAGACATTTAAGACCAGGTATTTTTATCGAGCAAAGGGTATTTTCTACATATCTGAAAGCAATGTTGACAGCCTAGCAAAGCTCAGCAACATTCATATTTCTACCGTACAGATATTACAATAAATGCCCGTGTAAAATACAAACAGAGATTACCTTTGTAGGTCTTATAGTCTGTAAATATCATAATCTGGCTTGAGCATGCATCTTCTATCTATTTCTGTCTATTCTGTTTATGATAGCTCTCACACATCAGATATTAAGTAACACCTCATACATTTCCAATTTTCAGAAAGACTTAACAATATGGTAGTCACACATCAGCTGGATCGTACAACCGATCTTCCTACAAAGCTGGATATCAATCTCCAATTTCAATTATGTAAACTTACTCAATGTAAGTTTTGGATTTTATAGTGTTATTAGGATATACTATCCACATTTTGGCAACAGAATGTTACCAAAAGACTCATACGTCGGTTCAGATTTTCCTAACAAAATAGGAGGAAATTATTTAATGAGACTTAGTTACCCCTATTTAGCACAAATTACACATCAATTTCAGGCATGGGCAGTTGTGTGATTAAACATAGTTTTTGCATGTCCTATTCGGCATATACTATTACAATGTTGCTTTAACGGTGTGACTCACTTTTACATGCACACAAAATGTTATTGGGAGGGGGGGGGGGGGGGGGGGGCGCGAATAGACTAAACAGCCTGGGGTTGTTTTTTATTGAAAAGATGTGAATATAGATAGGCCTTTCAAATTATGCAATGAACTATGGGATATCAAAAAATAAATTGAAATTGGGACTTTTTTTAAATCAAGAGAATGGTGTTAATGTGGAATCTATAGGAGCTATAGAAATTCATTTCAAGCGATAATTAGATAAATAAAATGGCAAATAATGGATGTGAATATTCTTAGATGGCTATATGAGGTTAAGAAACACTGGAAATAATGTACTAGGTAGCCTTTCTATTACAGTAAATGTTATTTAATCCTTGTATGTATATGCTAGAGGACAACTAAACTCCAAAAATCCAGCAATACTTTTTAGTGATATGTATTGCAAAATGACTTCTCCAGAATTAAATATTAACTTATTTAGCAGGAAGTCCCAGATTCAGATTCACATTTATTGTCACATGCACCAATTAAGATACAGTGATATTTGAGTTACCATGCAACCAAACAATTAAAAGAACACAACACAATTAAAAAGAACAATAGAACGTAACATAAACATCCAGTGACGGAAATCACTATCAAAATATGGAGGGGACCGGAAGACAGGGGGGGACACAATTTCTTGCCAGCTGCGCACGCATGCGCACACTCACACACACACGCGAGGCTTCGGAGGCTTCTGCCGTGGGCCCTGTGAATGGTAATTTCAGCTCAATCCAGCGCTAAATGCAGCTCAACTCTGCCTGTCTCGCCGGGTTAACCTACAGCCCTGCCTGGACTGACGGAATACCAATCCGGAGCCGTGGAGCTAGCGCTGCTTCTCCATGCTAGCTGTAAGCCTGGGCCATATTTCCCGCAAGTCCTGGCAGGGAGAGGCAGAGTTGAGCTGGGTTTTGCGCTGCTTCTCTGCGCTGGCTGTGGGCCTGGGGGCACCTCGCCCGTCTGACTCCCGATGTCTCTGGCCACCCCTGGGCGTGGGGGCACTCGGGTGGAGACAGGGATGGTCCAGTGGAGGTTCGGCAGCGATTGCAGCGCTGGAGACCTGGGATCGATCCTGGCTGCAGATGAGGTGCAGGTCTGTGTCCAGCAAAGATCCTATAGCGGAGATCCTAGCTTTGGTGTCC